>CM060921.1:548193251-548793251 GCA_030737875.1 Allium sativum | reverse complement strand
GGAGTTAGTGGGAAATGAGTGGTGGAAAAGTGGTAGGCTAAAGGGGTGCTCACTATTTGGGGTGCCATTGAACCTGCCTCATATATATATATATATATATATATATATATATATATATATATATATATATATATATATATATATATATATATATGTTTGTTAGAATGACTACATGTTAAACTCTTGTTGTCTTTGTCTTTCTTGTTTAAATATAGATTTCAATGAAAATGTAATATAGATCTCCATTCCATTTCTATTCTTGAAATAACAGTCATCCTATGACATGTCCACAAAGATACACGACCAAAATTTCCTCAATCATTGAATACATGCGGACCTTTTTTATCTCAACCAACAGAATTACAATAGATTCATTTATTGTTCAATTTCAAAGATATTTATCAACTCAAAATGTCACATATAAGAGAATGTCGGCTGCATCATGGATTAAGCACATATGTAATACGATAGTGGGCTGAACAATAGTGGGCTGGACTTAACCCACTTAGTTTATATTTTCTTTTCAGACTTTTTAGCCTGTAAGGCAATTGTATATATATTCAACCGCCTTTGTACAGATACACATTCTTCTGTAATTCAATCTCCGTGATTCTTCAATAGAAAATCATCAACATTTAAATTCTCAAAAGCTTTCTTGGTATCAGAGCCAACAAGTGCCTCACGGCAAATCTAAATACTGAAATAAGGAGTTTAAATCTTCATATCCATCAGATTATTGCTTCATCATTTGGATATGGCTCATCAGAGGAGATACCTCATCATTTGAGAGAAGATACATCACATTGTTCACTGCCTCGCCTAAAAACAAGTTAACAGGGATGCATCTAAACAATTTTTGATATATCTTCTATTATCAGAATTAAAAGATCGCCAGAAAATAAACCAAGAACTCAAGAAAATCATCAAAACAGATAAGAGCCGTGCCTAGAGATATCTTCAGAATAAGGTACGATTTAATCAAGCATAAATTCATCACAAGAAATCTCTGGCTGCTGCATACATGTCTGAGAAACCCTCGGATTCTTGATTGATAGTGGCATTCTTATGTTCTGATTTCTTAATAATTCTATCATCATTTGTCTATCACTATGGTTGATCCAACATCCTCAGCAACATCAGACAATAGTCAGACTGTGTCCAATGAACATGGGCCTGTAAATCCAACAACAAAGACTGTTATTAGTCTTAAGAGTCAATTAATTACAATACATCTTGAAGAAGATAACTATCTTCTTTGGAAATTACAAGTTGAAACAGCTATTCAAGGATATGGGCTTGAAGGATATATTCTTGGCACAGTTGATATTCCAGCCAAGTATATTACAGATGCAAACAATAGAACAGTTGCAAATGAGAAATATATACAGTATCATAGACAAGATAGACTCATCAGTTCTTGGTTGCTATCATCTATAAGTGCAAATCTACTGCCACAAGTTATTGGATGTACCTCTGCTTATGATATCTGGACGACAGTGGAAAAAGAATTCAATAATCAATGTTCTGCAAAAGTTCTTCACTACAAGAATCAGTTGCAAAGTGTTAAAATGGAGAATTTGTCCATGAGAGAGTATATTGCTAAAGTTAAAAGGCTATGTGACTTGCTAAATGCTACTGGAAACAGAGTGTCAAATAGTGATCAAGTTTTGTACTTAGTCAATGGCCTTAGCAATAATTATGAAGTTGTTGTTGCGGTAATAACTTCTCAAAAAATAATACCTGCTATTGATGAGGTACATTCTATTTTGCTCTCTCATGAGGCAAGAATAAATGCCAAGAAGCCACAAGAAATGGATTATACAGTAAACTTCACCACTGGGTTCAAAGGCAAAAATCAGAATTACAATAATAAAAATAGAAATGATCAGTCTTACCCAAGAGGTGGCGGTGCAAGAAGAGGTCGTGGCAGAGGTAGATGGACCAATACAAACAAGCCAAAGTGTCAAATTTGTGAGAAGATGGGTCACACAGCTTTAAACTGCTACTTCAGATTCAACACTAATTACACAGCCAACCAAAATCAGAGGAACAATGGTAATCCTAGTGTGAACATGACTTTATCTCAATCTGAAAATAGCAGTCAAGACAATACAAGCAGAAATGGCAATCAAAATGACACTGCAAAACTTGAAACTGTGCAAGATGATAGCTGGTACCCAGATTCTGGAGCTACTCATCATATTACAAACAATCTTGACAATCTTAATCTGCGATGCAGAGATTATAGAGGTAATAATTCTATCTTATTAGGCAATGGTAAAAGCATTAACATTACCCACATTGGAAACACAAATCTAAATGGTAGGAGACAATTATATTTACACAAACTTTTAAGAGTTCCAAAGATCAAGAAAAATTTAATAAGTGTCTCTCAGTGTGCTCAAGACAATAATGTCTTTTTTGAATTTTACCCTAAATATTGCTTAGTTAGGGACATTCTAACTAGAGAACCCATTTTACAGGGTAACATGACAGGAGGTCTTTACAAGTTCAACACTGTTAGAAATAACAGTATGATAAAAAGAGGAAAACATTGTAACTTGAATGTTCTTGACAAGGCTGATTGCAGCAAAAAATTCTTTGATCTTTGGCATTACAAACTTGGTCACCCAAGTGCCAAAATTGTAATGAAAATATTAGATAAAAACAATATTCAGTACAGTAATGTCTCTTTACCATATATTTGTGAGTATTGTCAGGTAGGTAAAAGTCACAAGCTGCCATTCTTTGACTCTGAAACAGTTTACACTGAACCACTGCAGTTAATTGCTACAGATTTATGGGGTCCAGCTCCTATAAATTCAGATTTTGGATTTAAATATTATATTGCCTTTGTAGATGCTTACTCAAGACACACTTGGATCTATTTTCTAAAGGCCAAATCTGAAACCATTAATGCTGTTACTAATTTTATTTCTATGGCTGAAAGGCAATTTAATACCTTAGTTAAAATAATTCAGTCTGATGGTGGCAGTGAATTTAAGTGTTTAAACCAGTACTTCATTAAGAAGGGAATTATTCACAGGATTACATGTCCATATACTTCACAGCAAAATGGACTTGTTGAACGAAAACATAGGCACATTGTTGAGTCTGGTTTAACTCTACTGGCTCAAGCTAAACTACCCTTAAAATTTTGGCCAGAGGCTTTTAGTACATCTGTATACTTAATCAATAGGCAACCAACTAAGGTATTGAAATATATGACACCATTGGAAAGATTGTACAATATAAAACCTGACTATAAAAGCTTGAAACCTTTTGGGTGCTTATGTTTTCCTTATTTGAGACCCTACAACTCTAACAAGTTGAATTTCAGATCTAAACCCTGTACCTTTTTGGGGTACACTACTAAACAAAAGGGATACAAGTGTATGGATGAAAATGGTAAGATATATATAAGTAGACATGTTGTATTTGATGAAACTGTGTTTCCTTTTAGCAGCAAACAAATCACAACTACTAGTAAGGTAAGAAATCCAAATGTTTCAATACCTGAAATCCCAATCTACTCTGAAAATTGGGATAATAATATTGAACGAGAGGCTGCTGAGTCAAGTAAGACATCACAAATTCAGTCAGAAGAAGGTGATGAATCACAGCAACCCAGCCTCGCCTCACACAATCCTGAAGATTCAGAAAACCAAGGGTTAGAAGAGGAAAACACAGGTTCACAAAGTACAAGATCTGAATACTCATCAGACGCAGATAATGACAGCAACTTACCATCACCTGTGCCACCAATTCAGATCAGCCATCCTATGATCACTAGAGCTAAAAGTGGTATTTTCAAACCAAAAACATATATGGCTTCATCCAGTGATTGTGAACCTGATTCTTTTGAACAGGCTGTCAAAAACAAAGACTGGAAGAAAGCCATGGATGAGGAATATGATGCACTCATCAGAAACAAAACCTGGGAGCTTGTATGTCCACCTGCCAATAAAAATATTGTTGGGTGCAGGTGGACATACAAACTTAAAAGGAACCCAGATGGGTCAATAAATAAGTATAAAGCCAGGCTAGTTGCAAAGGGATTTACTCAGGAGTATGGGTTTGATTTTAATCAAACTTTCTCACCTGTAGTGAAACCTACAACCATTAGGCTCATTCTTACTATAGCCCTATGTAAAAGATGACATGTTAAACACTTAGATGTTAACAATGCCTTCTTAAATGATATTCTTGAAGAAGAAATATATATGAGGCAACCACAAGGCTACAATCTCAACAAAAACTTAGTATGCAAATTAAATAAAGCCATTTATGGCCTAAAACAGGCTCCTAGAGTTTGGTTTGATAGACTGAAAAATACCCTAATTAATTTGGGATATCAGTCTACCAAATCAGACAGCTCATTGTTTATCAAAATAAATGGCTCTATAACAATTTACATACTAGTATACGTTGATGACCTCATCATAACAGGTAATAACACTGATGATATTGACAAGCTGACACAGTACTTAAACAATTTTCCATCAAAAATTTAGGGGATCTAAACTATTTTTTGGGCATAGAATTATTAAGAACTGAATCTGAAATAATTCTATGTCAAAGAAAATATATAACTGAGTTGCTTGTCAAAACAAAAATGATAAATGTCAAACCCCAACCTACTCCAATGATAAGTAGTCAGAATTATTCAAAATATGGGGGAGAGGCTATTTTTAATGCAACCGAATACAGGAGTATTATTGGTGCACTTCAATATGCAACAATAACACGTCCTGATATATCATATAGTGTGAATAAACTTTCTCAATTCATGCAGAATCCTAAGGACATTCACTGGAAAGCTGTGAAAAGAGTTCTGCGCTATTTAAAAGGGACAGTTAACTATGGACTGCAACTAAAGACCAGTCAACATTTGCACATAACTGGATATGCAGATGCTGACTGGGCTTCAGGCCCTGATGATCGTAGATCAACCAGCGGCTACTGCATATATTTTGGTCAAAGTCTAATATCATGGTGCTAAAAAAAACAACCTACAATCTCCAGATCCAGCACTGAAGCCGAATACAGGAATATAGCTAATGCAACAGCTGAAATCAAGTGGCTACTGTCTCTATTATCAGAACTCAAATTAAAGCCTACAGCAAAACCTATATTATGGTGTGACAATAGAAGCGCAGTGTTCATGACAGAAAACCCTATACAACACGCAAGGACCAAACATATTGAGATAGATGTTCATTTCGTCAGAGAAGCAGTTCAAAGAGGTGAAATCAAAGTAAATCACATACCTGGGTTCTATCAGAGAGCTGACATATTAACTAAAGCTATATCGGTGAAGAACTATACCAGACTTAGAGATGAGCTCAACATCGTTGACCAAGCTAGACCTCAAAAAGATAATACTGAAGAAAGAGCTAGATCGAGCCTTACAATCACCAGAGAAAACATCAATAAAGCTCAGAACCCTAGTAACGAAGACGGCGCTACTGCTAACCTGCTGGTTGGAAAAGACAACGTTCCTGATAAGGTTAAAAATCACAATTTGCAGATAGATAAGGAGGATAGGAGAAGAAGAAGTGAAATCGCCGCTCAAATCGATTCATTTCCCAGCTCGACATGGCGAAACTAGGGTTTCTGAAACCCTAAGTTTCGTGGGGGAGTATAAGAGAATGTTGGCTGCATCATGGATTAAGCACATATGTAATACGATAGTGGGCTGAACAATAGTGGGCTGGACTTAACCCACTTAGTTTATATTTTCTTTTCAGACTTTTTAGCCTGTAAGGCAATTGTATATATATTCAACCGCCTTTGTACAGATACACATTCTTCTGTAATTCAATCTCCGTGATTCTTCAATAGAAAATCATCAACATTTAAATTCTCAAAAGCTTTCTTCACATTTATTTATTTTCAAGGTACCATTAAGAAGGAAGAAGTGATATTCGCGTATGGCAAATGAAAGAAATTCATTTTTATTTAATTAGATAATTTTGTCAAATGAAGAATTAAATCACTAATTCACCCGCAAAATCACAAATTTGACATTTCTAACAATTATCTCTCGTCTCTCTTCTTTCACCCACATTTACATTCAGCTAATATCATTCTTTATGTCTTCACCTTCATATAAATTTACATCAAACCAATTTGATATGGATATTGCTAATTTTCCTTCTACACAACTAATCTTACTAATCTCATTGATGAAATTTGTCGTCAAGGAATAGTATGTGATTAATGTTTGAATGACATATTAATGCTTGTTTAATAATCATTAAAATATATATTATTAATGTTTATATTATATCAAACACCATCATTAAAATGACCATTATAGTGAATAGCATTCACTTTTAATGCACTTAATTGTGATCGGTATTAAATGCCAAATGAAAACTACAAAAATGTAGTGCTAAAAGAACCCAAGTTTTAACTTTCTGCTAATAGTATCGGAAAGTACAAAACCCAAACTTTTAGCACTGAACCACCATATTAAGCTAAATGCACAAGGTTTTTCACTTATTGAAAACATATCACGTATTATACACTGCATGCATCACAAATAACTAACTAGAAGGATGGAAAGGGTATTGTCCGAACATGAAATATAATTTTTGGATAAAAAATCGAGTGTGTGTGTGTGTGCATTTAATTTGTAACAAAACCGTTGAACAAATTGTATAAATAACTTGCACTCTTAAAATAAAATTTACGACGTACGCAAGTTTTATTGTTCATCTCTAACTTAATACCGTAACATTACATTTCTACCTTGATTTGTATTCATTCTCAAATATTCGTTCAGCAAAAACATATTGATTGAAATAGGACAATTTTCATATCTTCAGCTTAAAAGGCAATCCAACACTCCCTAATAATACGCTCACATCCATGAACAATATTCATTATCCACACACACACACACACGATACATATTCTCACATGAAAGCCACTTTCATGAAAGGTGGAGGCAGAGAAGCTAGCTCAATAGAAAAAAAATCATATACCGCCTTGGGATTGCACAAGGATCTATATCAAGTATTATCATGCATTGACACGGAGGATGGCACTTTGTTTGTTAACTATATCATCGAACAGGTTGGTCTATCTGTAGCTACAGTAGCAGTCGGCCTCATATTTGTCTATGTCTGGGTCATTTTTGGCTACCGACAGCAGTGGATCAAGGAATAAATCGGATGGGATGAGAGTCTCATTGGCAAGCTCTGATGGTCATTGTATTGGCAGAGGCGTAGTTGGCCTCTTGGTTGCTGTACTCCTGTTCAAATAGAAATCTATTAAGCTTCTTTCGCTTTTTAACACAATTCTAATATTAACCCTATACTTGCCATACAAATCTATTAAGTTTCTTTCGCTTTAATCACGATTCTAATATATCTTCTCTACATAGGTTGAATTTGAGAAATTATGGCATCTGTGGCGAGTGGTTTTACTTCAAGAGCTATAGTTCCATCCATAGCACATGCCATTTCAGGAATAAAAAATCCAATGAATTTTATTCAAACAAAAATCTTAGTTTTTGCGTAAAACGATTGATATTGAGTATCTTATATATTATATTGTACAAGACAACCGACACTTTAAGTAAATACCTATTTACTAATAATAACTAGTTTTATATAAAAATTATATATTGTTGTAGCCTTTGGAATTAGTTATCCTTTACGATCCGTTTGGTCTTTAATGTTGTTCTTGATAAATAAAATGTTGAATCAAAAATCAACCAGTCAACAATTATACAAAGATTCATAAGTATGTGGTTGAAAAACAAAGCGACCCTTAATTACATTATGCTAGAAAATAAGCTTATCAGCTCATTTTTCATTCCACTTAAAAAATAACATAGCAAAGTAGAAATAACACTATTGGGTGCTACCTAAGTAGACTATTATAATGACTGGAATGCAAGTTTAGCGATGTGAGTGAGTTCATAATTTGCTATCATGGTTCCTTTGAAGCAATTTCAAAAAGTAACAAGCAAACTGAAACCAATTTCACAAAAGACACACATTCTGGACTATTACTTTAGATCAAACTAAACACTAAACAAAGAATACCTTACACCTAAAGTGTATATGTGGTTAATCTAGAACGCAAACAAAACAAATAACAAAAAGAAAGAAATAAACTAAGGAGCTACGGTCAACGTAGCTTATGAAAATTTGTTTGAAGTAATTGATTAAAAAGCTTCCAAAAATGTGATATTATTACAAAAATTCATTTATGGTTTGCACTGTAAGGAAAAAATATACTATGTCTTTTCAGATGCTAATTTAACATGAAAAACTAAATTCATGTTATCATTATTTTAGCTATCACGTTCAAATTACATATTTCCAACCATGTATTAGCTTGCATAGAGAAATACATTATACATTTAATAAATGTTACTTTATACATCATGTTAATTAAGAAAAGTAGTGAGGCTAAATGATACTTGGATTATTCGGGTTGAACATTGAATCCCATTATCATCGTACTCTTTGGCATCGTGATTTCCATCATCACCGTCCTCGTCATCAAACAAAAGCAGCATCCATTTTGAGCTTATAAGACGAGCCATAGCAAACTGATAAATAGTGTTGTGATCCTCTAGAGTTTCCAACTGCATAGAATTTAAGTAAAAAATAAAATATTAATACAGCAACAATATTAATATCAGTCATTATTATAGGTATTAGAAAGAACGATTTTAGCATTAGACAAAATGTGTGGTTTACCTACCTACAATTTGGGGTTTACAAAACCTAAATCCAAAAAGAGTAGTGGAACTGAGGAATAAAAAACTAGTGTAAGATGGATAAGCCTTCTTGCAATTGAATTTTACATTACCAACTTTGGCAGTTCAGACCACACAAACATTTAAAGTACAGTAATAAAAAAAATTACTATATATAGCAAGAATAAAATTACAATGCCAGTCCTTTTTCCCGAAATAAGGAAGTAAACTGTTTTAAAGTTAGAAAACTACATGTAAGATGCCTAAGTTGGGAATTTGCATCGGAAATGCACGCATTTGCCACAAAAACACAATAACAAAAATTACACGTTAAATTCTAGAAAACCAATAAATTGATTGATTAAAATCAATTATTTAAACAACTTAATGCAATATGATGGATATTTATTTAATAGAGCACACTAAGGGTGATTATATGCAAAGATGTTAGGAGACGTAGATTATGATAAGACCGAGGATTATATAAACCCATTATGTTTTGGTAGAATGGCTACATGTAAACTCCTATCATCTTTTTGTTTCTTGTTTATATATATATATATATATATATATATATATATATATATATATATTACAACGAAAATATAATATAGTCTGGTCTTCCTTCCAAATTTATTCTTGAAATAACAGTCATGAAATGACATGTACACAAAGATAGCACAACTTAAATTTCATCAGCCGTTGAATATATGCAAAAAAATTGTCTTAACCAAAGTTTTAAAACGCAAAAGGTGTATATGAGGCGTTTTCTGGTCTACGAGGCGAGGCGTAAGTTTCGAAACGTAGAGGCGTAAGCTTTTCGGGTAAAAATAAGACGCAAAACAAATAAAGAAATTCTGACATTTTAAATTAACCAATGCAAAAAATGAAAACAAATGATTTAACATCCGGCTTTTACCAAGTATATATTTTTATTATAGATTAAAAATAAATAACCGAAGCTCATATGATTCAAATTTTGATTTCTTAAAACTATTTAAAGATTGCATTAAACTCCAGTTTTGATACGTTCTATCAATTCAAATCGATTTGCAAAATTTATTCCAAGATTTAACAAAGTTTATTGAAAAACATTCTTTAAATAACAATGAAAAGATTCATTACATTGCTCATGATCGTTATTTCATAAACAATCTTACTTGATCATGTCGATATTGAAATTGAAAAGTAAAGAATGCTAATTTTTATTTTCTTAAATTTTGTCTTTTTTATTTCCATTAAATAATTAAAATTTAATGACATTTATCTGTGTCAACGTCTGCAACTAAAGATTAAAATGATTTTAAGTCATATCCCTCAATGGTCTTAACCAACTGAATTATAATGGCCTCATTTATAGTCCACTTCAATGTTATTCATCAACTCAGAGAGTAACAAATATTTATTTTCAAGGTACTGAAGTGATATTCGTACATGACGAGTGAAAGAAATTCATTTTATTTATTAGATACTTTTGTTAAGTGATGTACTAAACGATTAATTCACCCATAAAATCACAAATTTGACATTGCTACCAATTATCTCTTGTCTTCCACTTAAATTTACATCCTGCCAAAATCATTTGTTATGTCTTTACCTTCATAAACATTTCCATCAATACAATTTGACATGAATATTGCTGATTTTCCTTCTATACAAGATTCTAAACTTACTAATCTGATTAGTAAATTGGTAGTCAAGGAAGAGTACCTGAATAGTTTTAGAATGATATTTTAATGTTGGTTTAATGATCATTATAACAGATTATTATTGATGTATATATTATATCAATCACGTCATTATAATGATAATTAAAGTGAATATTATTTATGTTCTCTGCTGAAACAATCTTTCTAGGCTTCCACCTAGGCCCCGCCTAGCCCTTACCACCTAAGTTTCTGACTAATCCGCCTAATTCAGACTTATTATAATATCTAAGCATATAAATAGGTTTATAAGCATAATCTATGCTCCAATTTAGGCTTCATGCCATTTATAGTCATCAAAATGTTTGTTCATAGTGATGTTTTCAAATCCAACCAAATCCATGATATGTCTTCGTGGACCGGATAATACTATGAAAAATACTAAAATTTAATCCAAATGCACGAGTTTATCAAAAACACCTAATTCCTTTTAATCCTCAATTAATCTCCACCCTAGCAATTAATTCCTTGTTCATGCTTACCGCCCAGTGATTTTTACAACCTAGTTTATGTTTAACGAAATGTTATATCTATTAAACGTCAAATGAAATTACAAAAACGTGGTGCTAAAGGCACCCACTGCTAATGGTATCAGAAAATGCAAAAAAGGATGCTTTCAGCATTGAACCACCGTAAGAAGCTGAATCCATCAGGGTTTTCACTTATTGATACCATGTATTATACAGTGCATACATCAACAAAAAAATAATAAATAAAACAAATAACTACCTGAACATAAATATAATTTTTGATAAGAAATCAAGCAGCATCATAGTTATTATATTACAGTTTTCCTCTTATCTTTTCGTCCACTCATTTAAATCATCCCCCTTTAACAATCTCCATTCTTGAACCAGTTGAGTGATTACAAAGATGGGGAAAAATGTACCTAAGTAAAATTGGACTATAGAGAAAAATAATAAAAATCCACCGGATTGACGCTGCAAATCTACGAGATTATGTTCGTGATCGTTATGGTTAACATCGACATTCGCCAGATAAATAAAACAAAAAGCGGATACAAAAATTCCACTGAATTATACAGATCCAGTAAAAAAGGGGGAAAAACCAGCAACTGAAATACCTACAGATCGATGACGAGATCCTATGAAGTAGTAATACAAGCGCAATCTTCAGTTTTAAGTCACAAAAATGAAGCGAGAGAAAAGTTCTTGGGTGAATGAGGAGCAAAAGACACATGTATGGATGCTCGAGGCTAAATTGCAAACAGTAATTTAAAATTTAAAATTTAAAATCAGCATTGTACTTGATCATTAAAAAAAGAAAAATTAAAGATAAAAATTATAAATAATGATTAAAAAATTAAAACAACGATTAAAAATTTAAAAACGATACAATTAGCGATGCGTATCATTATGTGTTTTGAGGCCGAGACGTTAACGGTATACTGAAATTGCAAAGACCTAAACAGTAAGTAGATAAATTATCACTATAAATGGTGTTGTTCAAATAAATCGACGTTCAGATGGAGCATTGATTACCTTACCTAACAATAAGGATGCACGTCAGTTTATTTCAACCAACGACGCCGTCTACAAATGTTAAATAATTCAATCAAAATTTTAAAGGGGGAGAGTAGTAGAAAAAATTGAGATATGGAAACTAGGCAAAAAAAGAAAAAAGTATTGAGAATGAAAATACAATAAGGGCATTTTTGGATTAAACGGGGTGAGAAAAGAAAATTATGGGGTGCATAGTTTATTTTCTAATTAGCGGGTTGTGAAGAGTAAATACTGGGGTGTTAATAGATGGACCCTGGTTTAAAATTCCACTTCATTAAACAGATCCAGCAAGAAAAGGGGAAAAACCAGCAACTAAAATACCCACATATCGATTACGAGACCCCCTGAAGCAGTAACACAAGCGCAATCTTTAGTTTTAAGTCATAAAAACGAAACGAGGGTTTAAAAAAAGTTTAGATGAATGAGAAGTCCATTAGAACAACTCCTTATATAGCCTTCGAAGTTTCGATTCAGTTCATATCGGTCGCGCAGGACTAAAAAAACATAAAAAAGCGTTTGCCACACCCCCATATACCCATTTAGGCTACTGGCCATCTATACTAAAGGCCACCTCTTTTATATGTCTCTTTACTCCTTTACACCACCTAAATTATTCAATTTCTAATCGACTACCACTTCTGCCTTTAATTCTTCATCGTTCCAAAAAAACGTCTTTTCCTGAAATTTTCTCCATCGCTCTGCAAGCTTGAAGATTCCAACGCAATTTCAAGCGTCCAATCTTACGGCCTATTGCTATCATCTACATAGTAATCAAGTTTATCGTCATTCACATCATCTTCCTACAAAAATCAAATAAAAATAATTAAAATGAATTTTTTTGTAAATTTTGACACATAAATTTTGTTGTATGAAGAAAATCCTAAAGTTCAATAACTTACAATGTCATTTTCTATTACAATGTCATTCTCTATTACAACGTCATTGAAATTAATGTCTTCCAAACTCGAAGTAGAGAGAAGGGTGAAAGAAAGCTCCTACAAAAATTAATACAAACCCCTAAAATAATAATAATAATAATAATAATAATAATAATAATAATAATAATCTATAACAACAGAATAAATTATGCAGTATGATATACAAAACTAACTTCTTTTTTGTCTTTATCTTCCATCCTCTACTCAACCATTTTTTTTATGGTTTAGGGTTTGATATCTGAGAATTTACGTTGTTTAAGAAGAGAAGCGAAGAGACAGTACGGTTGTTATTGACTGAGTGAAATAAAGTGGTGGTAGGAAGTAGATCAAAAATAATACAATTTATTAATTTTTTAAAGGTGGTCAGTAGTCTAAATGGGGGTGTGAATAGCAGCACACTAAAAACATAATAGTACAATAATTATCAGTGAACGTGATTTTGTATTTTTTTTTTAATCTCCCATCATGGATCAATCTAGTCTCATGTTCCAATGCGCGCGCGCGCGTGTGTGTGTATAGTAAAACTAAATATGATTTTAGTTATTTGCTTGGTTGTTTGAAGATGTAAGTTGCTTGCATATGTTATGCTTGAAGTAAAACAATTAGCAAGGAATTTGTATTCATATATATTATCCCTTTCATTTCAAACATAGTTTTGTTCATTCCACTTTAATACACATCATCTTGACCATCATTTCTATTGCTACTTACTGGTTTTGAATCTTTTAATCGAGGAAAAAATAACGTGCGGTTGTATGTGAATGTGCCAGAGCTTAAAGTTCACATATTACCAGTAACATTATTAGTTACGATAAACAGAAATAAAATCCTGTGTCATGTGAAATAGTTTTTTGCTTGTTGGGTTATAATATAGGAGGTAACATGCATTTGCATTTCAATATATGTTTTAATGTTATTCAATAGGGAAATTCATATTAGAATTATGAAAAACATATCAATATTTTAAAATTTGACAATTTAAAGTCACCAACAACATATCAATCTACTTGACATGATTCGAACTTATACTTGGTGCAATTAAAATGGAAATGATTTATAGCATATATGAAGCACAGATTTTTGCGTTACTTGTGTTGTCACACTCTCTATTTCAACAAGTACATCTTAACAAGCCAAATCTGAATAGTTAACATTTCTTCAGAATTAGTGTTTTGTATGTTTAGCGAATCAAGTTATGAATAATGCAGTTTTGGGACAATATGGTAAAGCTCAGCAACCTACGAAGATCTAGCATAATTACAAGCGAGGATGAGGTTGTGTTTAGAATCAAGGTAGTGTATATTCACTCTCAAAATATATGTAGTATTTAATTATATGATGTATGAATACAATTTTATTCATAGACTCATAGTTAATATATTTGGAAACACTAAGCATCAAAATGCTCAATTGCACATGTGTAAGGAGCTGTTATTATTACAGTCCAATTTGGTATACTAATATCGTATGCAAGTTTAGAGGTTATTTATTTAAGTACATAAGAACTTAGTATATCCAGAATCATATTATGTTTCAACCATGCTAATATGATGAAATGTCATTGGTCTTTTCTAACATATGTTTCCTTTATAACTAGGGAAGTAAAATCTCCACATGTGGCATGTTTAATTTTATCTCTTTGCAATAGTAATGTATTCTATAACTTTTATCATGAAGTGTTGTCTTTTGATTTTTTTTTTTTTTTTTTTGGGCTTTTTTATATTTTCAATACCTCGAAGTGTATATTATTTTATGCAATCCTAATTTTTGCAGAAAAATGTTTGGAGCATGTTTCTTTGATGCATTAATTTTCTAGAGCCAATTTCAAATTGTGCACCACTCTATGTGAGTCCTACGTACAAGGTACATCTAGATAATTTGAACAACTTTTTATTATATCATCAGAGTCATGGTTGGGTCTGTTAAATGGATAAGAAAATGTAGATGTTCTTGCTAACTTATTTCAGTGCCGGCCTGGCTGTCCTTGTTGCCCCAGGCGAAAGCAACAGATTTTTTTCTTAAGGGAACGTATGGTATGAGATGCATAGTTACCACCATTGGTTTACTATTCGTATGCCTATGACACATGTATTAATGCCTATACCAGGGGCTGTTGGGTCCTATACGAATTTATTATACATACAAAGTTGTCAGTGTTTGTGTTTGTGGAAGGATGTTGAGTCAGTATAAGGGTTGTTGGGTCACTTATTCTAAATATCAAGTTGTTGGGTTTCGATCCAGAATAAGGGTTGTTGGGTCACTTATTCAAATATTGAGTTGTTGGGTTTCGATCGAGAGAAGTTATCTCTCTCACTTTCTGTTGAGATCGGGTTGTTGGGTCACGACTGGAGGCTGGCGAGTCTCCTAATAAATGGTACTTTGCAAAAAGGTATACACACGTGCAATATTTGGTGTTTTCAAATGTGAATTATTATTGTTTGTGAATTTTTTACCTTGGTGCAAAAGATTGATTTTTGGATAGATTCAATTGACGAATTTCTAGGTAGATCCAACTATAAATGTTTTGATAATAATGATTGTATGATCAAATTTCACTTGGTGCTTTGATGTATCGCTTTGATGTTAATGACCTTGGTCTTATAATTATGTGTTATTGCATGATGATGACTTTAGTCTTATACATATACTGGTGTTTTTATCTCCTAACCATGTGGGTGGTTGGGAGATATAGGATCCGTTCCTATAACTGATGGATTGCTGGTGTTTGTTGTTTATGTTAGCATTTAGTTCCTTTAAACTCTTTCAAGTTTTTGTAAATATCGTCCTTCGATGTGATCGATGCATTAAGCCAAATTGTACTGATATTAATGATGATGTGTACTTAGCTTATAGACAAGTACATAACCTCGTTGGAACCTCTTCATCGAGAATGGTTGATATTCTTTGGCTTTAGTTCATTCTTGTAATTTTCCCTCCCGACTCTTCTTGGCAAAGAGTTATTATTCGTGGCTTAAATTATTATTATTATAATTATGATTATACTCACTGTTAACTAGGCTGACCCGTGTGTATTAATGCTCGGGTCAGACCGAGCTTTTCAGGTATCCTTCTGACTGTTCATAATTTTGTTTGCTATTGTCATGGATCTATTTTCATTGGTTGGGATTCGTTATTGTAGTTGGACTTTAGTCATTTTTTTGGATAGTCCATTGTACCTTGTTATGTGCCTATTTATTTGACTTATTATATAAGTAGGTGGTTGTATACCACAGTTTGAGACATTATGTATTGTATAACATTTGTATCTGTATATATTGTTGGGTTGTCTATTCTATAAATTGAGATGTGTTTTATTTACTTGCTTTTGTTCTAATTTACGATATAGACACCATAACATTGTATTGAATAGAGATTAAGGGTGTTGATCCACATTGAAAAAAATATAGAGCTCAAATCGACACTCTTTATGTTTTATTTAATACAAGACTTATGATCGGTTGCTCCTAAGCAGACCTATTCTCTACATTAGTGGACAATATTACCTATTAATATTATTTACTAATGTGGGTCTCGGGGTGAGGCGTTACATTATTATAAACCCAAACAGTTTTATTTAACGTCTAAATTTTTCCAATTAAAGTTTATAATACCCTTTATGGAAATAATAATAAATTTCCAACATTAACTTTCGTTTTTGAAACAAGTATCATCCCTTTGATAACAGTAAGGTCATTCAAGTTAGTTTATTATATTTATCTCTTAGACCTTGACTCGACAACATTCTTATATTCAAGATAAATAGAAAATTGTTAATACAAAACCTGATATCCATTATATGTCATGATAAATTCCATTTTCTATTCAACCTAAAGAGGGTTTTAAAAATCTCTTATATATAATTATTTTTACTTAATTCATTTATTATGTAACCTCTATTTTGAAACTATCTTATTAACTTTAAATCTCTTTTACAAACGTTGCTTACAAAACTTGGATTTAATATAAAATCCCTTTAAATCCATTATAAAAAATCATTAAAAATCTTATTATAAAACTTGATTCCTGTTTCTTTTATAAAACTTCGAATCTTATCATGACTTTTTTGATCTTAAATCAAATCCTTTAAATTAGTTAAAAAGAACAAATTAAATCAATTATATTCTTTTATGAACGTCCAACTTTTCATAAATTTCTATTCTAAAAACCCAAATCATTTCTACATCATTTAACAAGTTTAATAAAGCTATTTATAACTTGTTAATTTTCAAAATCTACTTTTATAACTTTATAAAAACTTACCTATAAAGTTTAGTTAAGTTTTAACACCCAAAATCTCCAATTATAAAAGTTATTTATAAAACTGGAATTCCACTACATAAAATTTTATAATTTCCTTAAACATCCAGTTATAAATATTGATTTACTTATAAATTTTCTATTTTATGTAAATAATATAAATTTTGATTCAAAATCTTACTTTTGTTATAAATAAATAATTTTATAACTTCAAACTTAGTCCTTTTGCCTTATGACCAATAAACTCCCCCCAAATATATTAAATTCAAGTCATTTGCTGCTAATCACTTAACCGATAATGTTTATTGATTAAATACATACCAAGGTTGAACTAAATTCTACAGTCATAACCCAAATCAGATTTTTTTTAAAAAAATTTACTTAGGTTAGATAGTTTATATGTGTATAACATTACAACAAGGAACATCCAAAACATCGATGAATCCTATTGGATCCCACCAACCTGTCCCCCTGCATCATAGTTCATATATCAATTCATATATGTATATAAATCAGATAATATAATCTAATTCATTTAAGATGATTCTTCTACTTACAAGCAGGTAGCGTTAATGGTCTTCGCTCAAACCAGGCAAGAATATATTACCACAGCCAACTAAACAAACAATAAATTATCGAAACAACCAATCATATAAACATAAAATCAACAATGAATATTATTATATGGTATAAAAATATACAATAATGTTTTAGAAAGTGTGAGAGTTAACTCACCATCCAAAACGATCGATGATTTCACATCATTTGATCTAATTTCAAACATGCATTTGAAATTAGATAAAATTCCAAATAGCTCAAAATTCATCAAATCCAACTCGTACATGTGACGGCCCGCCCCGCATCAACCGACATTTACTCCAAAAGTGCGTTGTACGCATGTCCAGTTAGCACAGAACGGTCGTCAGAAGGAAAGGAAAGAAGGAAATGAACTAACAAGGAACCTGTAGAATGTCTCACAACGCATGGAATAAAATATAATAACAACATACTTGACATAAAACAGGTGAGACAGTGCATAAGCTGAAAACAAACTAACATAGCAGCGGAAAATCCAAGTACAGTTTATGATCCAAAGCCAACATTATTACAACTTTTCAAACTGTCTCAAAAAGCAAAAGCAAGATAAGGGAGGTACACTACTAATGCCCAAGTAGCGACCACCAACGACATAGGGAGAATATCTA
Source organism: Allium sativum (assembly GCA_030737875.1). NCBI lineage: Eukaryota > Viridiplantae > Streptophyta > Magnoliopsida > Asparagales > Amaryllidaceae > Allium > Allium sativum. The sequence continues at coordinate 548,774,900 of CM060921.1, read as the reverse complement.
TATGTATAATACATGGAAGCCTCCTGCTCATCTCCGATACAGCCACTCGTGCATCACCAGCTAACCTTTCTCTAGTATTCTCGTGAGAGCACCCAGAGTAATAAGAAGAGACATAAAACTCTGGGTCAGACAAAAAGTCTGGTATGAGCGATAAGCAACAAAACATAACAATAACAGGTATAATCCAATCATACCTGAACCTGGACCTGCAACCAAAGAGTTAGCACTACATACCGTACAATACTCTAAGGTGCCACTAACATATAGTGTAAAGATACGGGGGAGGGGGTGTGCATGTCATAGTGATGGCAAACAGTCAAGCATAGCAACCATCCTCACATCTCTCACTCAGTGCGTAAAGCATACGATACCCGTTACTTTGGTCACCTAATTCTTTGGGCCATGACGGAATCCAATCCCGTACAACTATCACTACAAGCCCCTAATCTGTCTCTCAGTAGTGAACCAAGGTTACGGATACCGATAACCCCTTTGCACACGTCCTGCAGCAAAGTCCAATCATGAAGTGAACTCGTTGGTTCCCATCTGGATCCTGAGTTCTAACTTCCATTTGGACTACCTTTGCATCTCGGGTTTTTGGTCATCACCGGATCGGTTTGGATCTCCTCTTAGCCATCAGTTCGGTTCGGCCTTCAGCTCCCTATCATCAACACGGTTCGGTTCGGCCTTCAGCATCCCTCACTGGGTCGGTTCGGATACAACCCAGGTCGTGCTTGACATCTCGGTTCGTGACATGTTCCTTCGGATCGGTTCGGAGGGTGCCATCGGGTTCGGGTCGTGCTCCATGCTCCAGCTCGTGGTGGTTCGGATCGTGGTTCAGTCTCTACCGGTTCGGTTCGGTGTGCCTCCGTCGCATCGGTTCGGTTCGGCCTCCCTAGTCACGGTCCGATCCGCTCCCCTTTCTATACCGTTCCGATCCCCCTTCTCTTCATCTCGATCCGATCCGGTACACCTTACTTAACCCGATCCGATCCCAGTTCAACCATGTGGCCTTCCTTTTTGCCATTCTTCTTCTTGTGCTAAGCTATGGTTCGGTTCGGTGATACTTTGCTCGGTCCGAGCCCATCCATCCGATCCGATCCGAAAGCCTGCACTGTTTTTCTGCAACTTTTCCAGCGAGCATTTTTCGCCATTCGATGACGTTTTCGACCATTCTATCTATTCTAATCAATCAAAAAGCATACCACAAAGTCATAGCAATAAGAAGAAGTGACCTCAAACACCAAAACATCAATATGATAGGTTAAAATGGATCAAACATAGCCAAAACCCCATATTTTCCCTTAAGCATGTTTAAGCCAAACTAATGATAGGATTAACAAAACTTAACCAAATTAGCCAAATTTTCTAACAGAAGCCTAAAATAATATTTAAGAATTTATGAATATTTTTCCAGATTTTTAACATGCATAAATTCGCTAATTATCACTAATCACCCCTTAATCCCCTAAATTCCGGGATTAGCAAAATTAGTCCAAATTAACCCAAATTCATATCAGAGGCATAAAATAATATTCTAGAATTTTACAAATTTTTCTAGATTTTTCTGAGTTATAATTTCGCTAATCTTCGCTAATTACCATAATTAGCCATAATTAGTGTAAAAGCAAGCTAATCACTCACCTTTGCCACAAAGTAAATGATTGACATTGAAAAGTGTTTATTTTATGACTCTTATGCTTTATCTTTTGTAAATAAATAAATGATACTTTGGGTATTTTTTATGTGTTTTTACAGATTTCAAGCGTTGCCTCCTTCAATTCAAATCAAAGGCCAACTACAAGAAAGAGCTACTTCCTCACATCAAATTCATTTCAATTGCAAAAGAAGTAGTAGCTCACTAGTAAAGGCATAGGAATTGGTGCTGAGAGACCCGAGTTCGAACCCCGTCAAGCTCACTTTTTGCCAAAGAAACGGAGCGCGTTCACACTGGCCCTTTGCTTTGAGAAATATTTGGACTAGTGTTATGTTATATATATACATACACATATTCATGTGTATGTATTTATGATGTGCACCAATTAACATTTCAGCAATAGCCATATTCTTATCATGGAATTAAATTCAAATCATTCAATTTCAATTAGAAGAATTTCTGATTGAATTGTTGCCAAGAAAAGATCCATTGTGAAGATTTTATCCTTTGTGCCTTGGGATTCTAATAAGCATCCTTGTTTGGAAGAATCAATTACATGCACCAATCAATTAGCCACATGAGAGAATTGAGAGATATGGAAAATATTTACCATGATATGCCAGATTTTTCTCCAATCAAGCTGAGTCAAGGAAGGCAAGAGATATTCATGAATGAGGAGGCCCATGTATTCATAGACCTAATTATGGTTTTCCCTTTCTCATCTATAAATATGTGTTGTAACCATTGTAAAAAGGATCGATTCTTCTGTACTCTCTTTTAGTTTTAATAAAGCTTTCTTTTCTTTAGTTTCTGCATTTTATTTTCATGGCAAATTGTGTTGTCTAGTCAATTAGATTTGCTAGAACACAATTTGCTATTGCTTCTATTTTTCTTACTAGTGATTGACCGTCTGATTAGATTCAGCGGTAATCCTAGTTTTTATTTTCAGTTGTTGATTTCTTCTCTGCAATTTTATTTCCAGTGCTCTATTTTATTTTAATCATTGAATTTATTATAGATCCGATTAGATTCGAATCTGTAGTGAATTTAATTGCATCTTTTATTCGTAGTTTCAGTTTTTATTTTACTTTGCAAAAAAAAAAATCAACCTCCAGCTTCGTCTAACACACCCAAGAAAAAAATAAATAATAATTTTTAATTAAACCTCCCTGTGTTCGACCTGTATGCTACACGCCTGTATGCTTGCAGAATTTATTACAAATGTCGCGCTTTTCTAATTCATAGACTAGCGTCGATCAAGTTTTTGGCGCCGTTGCCGGGGAGGTAACGATTAAATTTTATTATTTATTTGATTTCTGATTCGTGTTAGTTTTGTTTTTTTTGTTTTTTTTATTTTTTTATATTTTCTTTGTAAAAAAAAAACGTTCTTAGTTTTGTTTTCTTGACATATAGAAAAAAAATCTCAATTAGTTGATTTGGTATTGATTGATGATACCGTAATCTTCTATACAAGAGAGAAAAAAAAACTTGCCATTCTTTTTCAATTTCTTTCCCAATCTGCTCTTTAATTATTTTCCATTACAGAATCTTTCCTTCTTACAAAAAAATAAAAACTAAATAAATAAACCTTTCAACTTTTGCTTTATTTCTCTCCAGTCATACAATCTTTTCTTCCTGCATTCTCCTTACGGTTTTCTTCTAAAAAAAAATTTACAAAAGATTCCTTCCTATTTTCTTGCCCTTCACTCCTTTTCTGTTTTTCTTCTCTGACCGTCCCCTCCCTTACATAACCACTTCAGCACCACCAACGTCCACAGCACAGTTCATTTTCAACATCCCTCACAACCAGCACCCACGCTCAAGACAAATTACCATACCATACAATCCCCACAGCACCACATCAGATCCCGGTACATCGCCAAGATCCCACATTCCTCACATAGCCAGAGCTCCTCAATTTTCAAAAGCGTACCCCCTGTTCTTCCTTAAACAATTCCACTTCCAAACCTCCTCAACTCCACGTCCTTCCCAACCCACTCACTTCTGCCTTTTACACCACCTACCACCATCCCGCAAACCATCCCCTTCCGACTACCCAATTTATCAACAGCACCATCTCACCCAAACTCCCAAAACCACATCGCAAAGCCACGCAATCTCCCCTTTTCATCCCTACCGCAAACTTTCACCACCCCATACTGCCCCTTCCACCACAAACTGCATCAACGTCCCCCTTTGCCAAACAAACAGCAGCTATCTTCCACAAAACCACCGAATACATCCACCTGCCTCACCAAATCCCGAAACAAAAATTCACTAACTCCTTTCGCATCGCAGTACACACAGACCGAAACCCAAAATCACCTGAGTTCCTGCTGCCTCACATCCGAACCCAACCACCATCCACCGCAGTTCGAGGAACCCTATCCCTAATCTAATACCACCCCACATCACGCCCTCGTTACCTCGCATACCCCAAATCGCCACTACAAAACCAACATCGGTTCAACCTCCTTCGATCAAGTTGGAGGATTCGATTTTTGTGCGAGATCTGTTTCAAAAAAAAAGGGGCGTGTGTGATTTTATTTATTTATTTGGGAAGTTGAATTTGTGAGAAGCTTGCGTGTTTTTACAAGAGTGTGGCATCTGAATTGGAGAAAACGTTGAGTGCAGCCCGGGTTGTGCTAATATAGGGTTTGAGTTGGTTTCCTAGAAAACCAAATATGGAGCGTGCTTTTTAGGGAATTGTTGGATTTTTCTGAAAAAGAGACGTGATTCTTACATTTGACTGTATCTTTGGGTAATTTTATTTGTTTCCAATTGTTTGGAATACAATTGTAGTGAGTGGCTTTTGAATTTTGATGCAGTAGGCTGTTTTTGTTTGGTAAGTCCTAGTTTGTTTGTTTTATTTTGTTTTCCGCCTATTGTCAGCTTGCTTTCTTCGTCAAAAAAAAACCTTGCTTTCAAAAAAAAGGGGACAACAACAGAAAGCGCGGACGATTCAGATGGGTTGGAGCGGTTGCACACCAAGTGGGGTGTGAACGCGCTAGCGCTTCCCAAATTCACTGGAGGAATGCCGATCAAGGTGAGAAATTTTTAAAACACTACAGGTGCTCTGCTGCAAAGAAAAAAATATATATCGACAATTGTTGTAAAAAATTTCTGCAGGGGCAGCGGCTTTAAATGTACAATTTTTAACTTCTGCAATTATTTTGTGTGATTGCTGTTATCTCTGCATTTTTATTCATTCTGTTAAGGGCAATACCCCAATTCACATAAGGTGAGGGATTTCATCACCCTTTCCTTAGCCCACAAATTGCATTTCATCGTAGAATCTGACTAATAATAACAGTTAGACGTTGGACTTAAGGGAGTCACGGGCTCATATAGGGCTTAATTATATTGTGATAGTTGATTCATTTGGAACGAATTATTTCTTGGTGTCTAGACTACGACAGAGAAATAACCGTTTATAAATATTACGGTGATTCGTAATTATTATATCGGTTGTTAATCTGAAGGTACTTAAACCTTCGGCTGCATTGCTAGGGTGATTCCTGGTGCACCGATAACTCATGTCCGTTAACTGGCTGAGAAATCTTTTGATCTAAGTAATCAAACACGTCACTTTATAATTTTGGTTTAGGAGCCAATAAGGACAGAAAACTTCATTGTAGCTAATTTCTGTGCTTGCAGTTAACAACAATGAGTGAAAAAAGTGTTAGCCAACAAAATTCTCCTAGGGGTTCTCGAATCAACCAAAATTTTCCAACCGAATTGGATCAAAATCGAGTGAATCAAAATTTTCCAAATTTTGGGGAACAAAATCAAATAAATCAAAATTTTCAAAATCTCAATATCCAAGTGGACAGACCCTTGTCTCTTCGTGATCGATGTTATCCTACTAGGACCGTTCAACCATCTGTCATTGTGTTTCCACCAACTGAAGGAAACAATTTTGAGCTAAAACATTCTTTTATCCAAGGGGTACCAAAATTTACTGGGTCTGAAAATGCTTATGAATTTCTGAGTGAATTTGAATTGTACGCCTCCACAACAAAAATGCAACAACTATCTAACGAATCGATCAAGCTAAGGCTAATTCCATTTGCACTACTTGAAAGCGCTAAAAGATGGCTAAATTCTCTTCCACGACATTCCATAAGAAGTTGGGATGAATTTGTCACTGCATTCTTGAAAAAGTTTTTCCCTTTCCATAAAACTCTGAAAATCCGAACCGAGATAAATCAATTTTGTCAAAATGAGGGGGAAACTTTTTCAAAATACTTTGAGAGATTCAACCAGCTATTATATAGTTGTCCTCATCATGGAATTCTGAAAGATCACTTATGTCAAATTGCATATGAAGGGCTAAACTATCAGACTAGAACTCAACTAGAATCAATGTGTGGAGGAGACTTTATGTCTAAAACAGCCGATGAAGCTTGGCGGTTTTTAGAAGATTATTCTGAAAAGGACATGCAATGGGAATCAATTCGTGTTCCCATTCGTACTTCTACTAGAGGTGTGCATGTCGTGGACCCAAATCAAATTCCCTTAGAAAATCAAACTCCTCAAGCCGGAGAAGGGTTACCCCACTATTACTCTCAAGACCAAGCCAATGCCATAGCTCAAAATAATCCTTACTCATCCACGTACAACCTTGGTTGGAGGAACCACCCAAATTTTTCCTGGTCAAACCCCAATAATTCGGCTAACCCATCTCACGTGCAACCCTTTATTCCCAATCCGAATTACCAAGGTCCACCCCCCAATTCTCAAACCTCTCAAGCTACACCTCAATCCAAACAACCTTATAGACACCCCAATTTTCAATCATCAAACCAATCATCTCAATCTTCTCAACCATCACAAGATATTGGGCGTCTAGAAAAACAGATGAACTCTTACGAAGCTAAAATAAACTCGCAAGACGCTAAAATGGACCAAATGTTTAATATGATGAAGGAATTTATGAAAACTCATGAGAAGGGAAAATTGCCGAGTTAACCTGAGGTGAATCCAAAATATAACTCTCGTGCTGTAAATTCTTGTGAGGACGAAAATCAAAATCCAGTCAATGCTATTACAACCCTTCGATCTGGAAAGGGGGTTGATAATAACATGGGCGACCCTGACGAACCTTCTACCTCGACCCCAATCCCCAATCTTGATGACCACCCATTGGCTTCGAATGCCAATTCTTCTAAACCTCAAGTTCCCTTAAATGTTGGCAATCCCAACAGTTCTTCTCCCAGTGTCGGCAAACCCGACCCACCTTTGAAAATCAATGTTGGCAATCCCAACATTTCATCTTCTACACCCCTACCACCTCCTCCTTCGAATGATGAAACTCATCACAGAGTCGAAAAACCAGTAGCTCCTTTTCCTCATAGACTCAATAATAAGAAGAAAGCAGCAAATTTCGATAAAATTTTGGAAATTTTCAAACAAGTCCGTGTGAACATTCCTCTTTTAGACACCATTGAACAAATCCCTCAATATGCTAAATGTCTTAAGGAATTGTGCACACAAAAACGTGCGACCAATGTCCCAAAAACCGCCTTTCTAACTGCTAATACAAGCTCTGTTCTTTCGAATCTTGCCCCAGTCAAGTATAAAGACCCTGGCTGCCCTACGATTGACTGCAAAATAGGAAACACCCATATCTCTCGTGCTCTACTTGACCTTGGTGCCAGTGTCAATCTTCTTCCTTATACTGTCTATCGTCAACTTGGACTAGGGGAGATTAAACCAACAAACATCACACTTCAACTAGCCGATCGATCTGTCAAAAAGCCATTGGGAATTATCGAAGACGTCTTGATACAGATCGAACAGTTCTACTTCCCTGTCGATTTTATAGTTCTAGAAACAGAGCCTGTCTCAAATCCCAAAGTTCAAATACCATTGATCTTAGGACGCCCTTTCTTAGCAACCTCTAATGCTGTCATTAATTGTAGGAATGGTCAACTTCGACTTTCCTTCGGGCACCTAACCATTGAGCTAAACATCTTTAATCTCAACAAGCAACCTAGGGATTTTGAGATCGATGAAATTGACATGATTCAAACCACAGTTGATGAAACCTCTAGTGACACTTCTGAAGCCTTGAAAATGTGTCTTGACCATTTCGACTCTGATTTCGATGAACTCGAATACATTTCTGAACTAAAAAAAATTCTTGACTCCGACACTTCGTCACCTGAATCTAACCAAGGAATGTTGACCAATGTTGTTACACAAGAACTTCCTAAGTTAGACCTCAAACCCTTGCCACCAGACCTTAAGTATGCCCACCTAGACTCTTCAAAAACTTTTCCCGTAATCTTGGCCTCCGATCTTACCGAGGACCAAGAAGAAAAACTTTTGGATATCTTGCAGGAAAATAAGGACGCCTTGGGGTGGGAAATTAGCGATATAAAAGGAATTAGCCCATCAATTGTGGAACATCGCATACATTTAGTTGATGAGGCTAAACCCACCCGTGAGGCTCAAAGGCGATTAAACCCAAACATGAGAGAAGTGGTCAAGGAGGAGATAATCAAATATCTAGACAATAACATCATCTATCCCATCTCTGACAGTACTTGGGTGAGTCCGGTACAAGTTGTACCAAAGAAGTCAGGAGTTACAGTGATCAAAAACGACAGTAATGAACTTGTCCCAACAAAAATCAAAACCAAATGGCGTGTGTGTATCGACTATCGAAAGCTTAACTCAGCCACACGAAAAGACCATTTTCCCTTGCCTTTTATTGACCAAATGCTTGAACGCTTAGCGAGACATGAGTACTAATGTTTTCTCGATGGATACTCTGGCTATAACCAAATTCCTGTTGCTTTAGAAGATCAACATAAGACCACCTTTACTTGTACCTTTGGAACCTTTGCTTATCGTCGCATGCCTTTCGGTCTTTGTAATGCCCCCGCGACTTTCCAAAGGTGTATGATGAGTATTTTCTCTGATATGGTGGAAGAATTCTTGGAAATATTCATGGACGATTTTCAATATATGGATCATCTTTTTCCCAATGTCTCACTCATTTAGAACTCGTCCTTAAGCGTTGTAAGGAGAAATCACTTGTGCTTAATTGGGAGAAATGCCACTTTATGGTAAAAAGGGGGATAGTTCTAGGTCATGTCGTCTCCAAAGATGGCCTAGAAGTCGATAAATCCAAAATCGATTTGATTGCTAATTTACCTCCTCCCAAGTCTATCAAAGATGTTCGTTCATTTCTTGGCCATGCGGGATTCTATAGAAGATTCATTAAGGATTTCTCGAAAATTTCAAAACCTCTCTCAAATTTACTTACCAAAGACGTAAAGTTTGAATTTTCCGACGATTACAAAACATCTTTTGAAACTCTTAAATCACTCTTGACCACAACTCCCATCATTCAACCTCCTGATTGGACTCAACCCTTTGAACTTATGTGCGACACTTCTGACTTTGCAATTGGAGCCATCTTGGGTCAGCGAATTGATAAACTCCCTCGAGTCATTTACTACGCTAGAAAAACCTTAAACGAGGCCCAGTTGAATTACTCAACTACTGAAAAGGAATTTTTGGCAGTTGTTTTCGCTCTTGAGAAATTCAAACCATATCTCATAGGATCCAAAGTCATAGTTTACACTGACCATGCTGCCCTACGATATTTGCTTTCTAAAAAGGATGCCAAGGCCCGCTTGATTCGTTGGATCCTTCTTCTTCAAGAATTCGATATAGAAATACGAGATAAAAAGGATTATGAAAATGTCGTAGTTGATCATCTCTCTCGAATTGTGCACGAAAATGATAACGACACCCAAATCGATGACTATTTTCCTGACGAACAACTCCTTTCGATTTCTAACACCCCTTGGTATGCTGACATTGTAAACTATCTTGTCACACAACAAATGCCCGCTGAATGGTTGAAACAAGATAAACAAAAATTTCTCTCGAAAGTTCGAAACTTCTATTGGGATGACCCATATCTTTTCAAATACTGTCCAGACCAAATCATTCGAAGGTGTGTGCCCGATCATGAACACCAAAGTATTCTCTCTTTCTCACATGACCATGTTTGTGGCGGTCATTTTGGAGCAAGAAAAACTGCTGCAAAAGTTTTGCAAAGCGGTTTTTATTGGCCCACACTCTTCCGTGATGCTTTCGAATTTTGCTCTAAATGTGAGCGCTGTCAAAGAACGGGTCGAATCTCTAAGCGAAACATGATGCCTCTCAACCCCATTTTAGTGATTGAGTTATTCGATGTTTGGGGCATCGATTTCATGGGACCATTCCCTAATTCATTTGGGAATCTTTACATCTTACTTGTGGTAGATTATGTCTCAAAATGGGTTGAAGCCATTCCGACCAAAACCAACGACAACAAGGTTGTTGTCAAATTCCTCAAAGAAAACATCTTTTCACGCTTTGGCACACCTCGAGCTATCATTTGCGATAATGGCACTCATTTCTGTAATCGTGCTTTTGAGTCCTTGCTCAAGAAATACTCAATCACACACAAGCTGTCAACACCTTACCATCCACAAACTAGTGGACAAGTAGAAGTTTCTGATAGACAAATCAAACAAATTCTTGAGAAAACCGTGAATTCCAATAGAAAAGATTGGTCTGTAAAACTGATTGATGCACTTTGGGCTTTTCGCACTGCTTATAAAACCAATCTAGGGATGTCACCATATCGATTAGTCTTTGGAAAAGCCTGTCACTTACCTCTTGAATTAGAGAATCGTGCTCTTTGGGCCATAAAATTTTTGAACTTTGACTTAGAAAAAGCCGGCTCACATAGGAAGTTACAAATTTCGGAATTAGAGGAATTAAGAAATGAGGCGTATGAAAATGCGAAAATCTACAAAGAAAGAACCAAAGCCCAACACGACAAAAACATACTTCGTAAGGAATTCAACGTCGGTCAAAAAGTTCTTTTATATGACTCTAGACTTCACTTGTTTCCAGGAAAACTTAGATCTCGATGGACTGGACCTTATGTCGTGAAAACAGTATACCCTCATGGAGCGGTTGAAATTGAAAATCCTGGGGATGGAAAAGTCTTCAAAGTAAACGGTCAACGACTGAAACCATTTTTGGAATTCGAGCAATATGATGAAGATGACTCTATCGATCTGCATGATCATCCACCATGAAATCAGGTGGTACACGTTCTTTTTCTTTTATTTTTCTTTTTCATTTTTTTTTATTTTATTTTTCTGCCTTAGACAGTTGGGACACTGTCTCAATCAAGTGTGGGGGGGAGTCTGCATTTCATCCATTTTCATTTTTCTTTGTTTTTTTTTTCCAGCCATTTAAGTAGGACCATCATACATTTTAGATTGTAGTAACATACCATTTTTTTTAAATACGACTCATTTTCAATTGATACAGCAAAATAAGTTTACAATTTTTAGCCAGTTGATAATATTTTTCTCTCTCAACTTAGATCGAATTTGAAATATAATGAAAAGTTTAATTTTGAGGGATAATAGTGTAACCGGTACATAGGGAGATTCTTAGGTGATGGCCATGAAATCTATTCTATATTGTAGACTTTGTTTAAATAAGTGGAGGACTTAAAATACTTATATTGGCTTTTCGAATCTTTAAAACTAAGTTATGTTAAGTTGAATTCGCGTAACTCTCTTTTGTGCTTATAATTTCAATAATAATAATAGTAATCCAAGGGTATCCAACATTGCTTGTATATCAAGCGTTGGTGTGCAAACCCGCCAAGCTCTATCCGACACGTTGTTGACAAAGTCAGCGTTGGAATATCTTGGTCTCATTTTATGAGATTGGACACCTAAGGATTACCGACACATTGTTGACAAAGTCAAAGTCGGCCTCCACAATCCGCCAAGCTCTTTACCCACTCTCCGTTAGTCCGCGAGGCAGTGCATGGGTGGTAAACCTTGGTCTTTTTAGTTAGGTGTATGTACTTAATCATAAATCTTAAAATTTTATAGAATAAAGAATAAGCGATGATACCCAAACACTTCTTGACCTTATTGATTTGACTAGCCATACATGAGAAAATTAGAATACCACTTTGCAAACTGTGCCAAACAAACTAAGAATTTATTTCATGGCTGCACTATGTTATCGACCGAACTAACTGGCCAAACTGGAATTTAACATTTGAAAACTTGATTTATATTGAAAATTTGTGACAAGTCGAGGTATCTAAAATAAAATCAACTGGTTGGAAATTATAAACTTAATTTGTTGTACCACTTTCCTGAATAAGTCGTGTTGTCATTTTTTTGTTTTTATTTTTTTGCATATGTCCATTGCATTCATGTAGTTTCATTAGAATCATAGCATATTACATTTGGATTTTGTGGGTAGTATCCGCTGAAAACCCTCACGAGACACCACTCGTCCTACTAGGGACACCTAGAGGTTTAACGGCTTGTTGCATACGCTCAATGCAATCGTGTTTCCTACGAAAGTGTGACCTATCTAGTTTAGTTTTTCATATTTTTTTGTTTTACTCGAGGACGAGTAAAAGATAAGTGTGGGGGTATTTGATTGACATTGAAAAGTGTTTATTTTATGACTCTTATGCTTTATCTTTTGTAAATAAATAAATGATACTTTGGGTATTTTTTATGTGTTTTTACAGATTTCAAGCGTTGCCTCCTTCAATTTAAATCAAAGGCCAACTACAAGAAAGAGCTACTTCCTCACATCAAATTCATTTCAATTGCAAAAGAAGTAGTAGCTCACTGGTAAAGGCATAGGAATTGGTGCTGAGAGACCCGAGTTCGAACCCCGTCAAGCTCACTTTTTGCCAAAGAAACGGAGCGCGTTCACACTGGCCCTTTGCTTTGAGAAATATTTGGACTAGTGTTATGTTATATATATACATACATATATTCATGTGTATGTATTTATGATGTGCACCAATTAACATTTCAGCAATAGCCATATTCTTATCATGGAATTAAATTCAAATCATTCAATTTCAATTAGAAGAATTTCTGATTGAATTGCTGCCAAGAAAAGATCCATTGTGAAGATTTTATCCTTTGTGCCTTGGGATTCTAATAAGCATCCTTGTTTGGAAGAATCAATTACATGCACCAATCAATTAGCCACATGAGAGAATTGAGAGATATGGAAAATATTTACCATGATATGCCAGATTTTTCTCCAATCAAGCTGAGTCAAGGAAGGCAAGAGATATTCATGAATGAGGAGGCCCATGTATTCATAGACCTAATTATGGTTTTCCCCTTTCTCATCTATAAATATGTGTTGTAACCATTGTAAAAAGGATCGATTCTTCTGTACTCTCTTTTAGTTTTAATAAAGCTTTCTTTTCTTTAGTTTCTGCATTTTATTTTCATGGAAAATTGTGTTGTCTAGTCAATTAGATTTGCTAGAACACAATTTGCTATTGCTTCTATTTTTCTTACTAGTGATTGACCGTCTGATTAGATTCAGCGGTAATCCTAGTTTTTATTTTCAGTTGTTGATTTCTTCTCTGCAATTTTATTTCCAGTGCTCTATTTTATTTTAATCATTGAATTTATTACAGATCCGATTAGATTCGAATCTGTAGTGAATTTAATTGCATCTTTTATTCGTAGTTTCAGTTTTTATTTTACTTTGCGGAAAAAAAATCAACCTCCAGCTTCGTCTAACACGCCCAAGAAAAAAATAAATAATAATTTTTAATTAAACCTCCCTGTGTTCGACCTGTATGCTATACGCCTGTATGCTTGCAGAATTTATTACAAATGTCGCGCTTTTCTAATTCATAGACTAGCGTCGATCAGTAAACTATAAATCTAAAATGATTCTCTGTTTGGGTCGAATTCTAATGTGTTCCAGTAGCTCTAATCTTGATTTGGTGAAGATCTCCCTTGATTTGATGTTGCTAATCTCAATCTTCAAGTTGTAGGTGATTTGGAGGTGTTTTAGAGGTTGGAGGCCATTTTTAGGGTTTCTTAGAGGTAAGTGGAGGCTAGAAAACTGAAATAAAATGAAACCCTAACTCATTTCAGCCTCCCCATAACCCTAATCCCGAAATGGGATATGGGTCCATTCACTAATCACCCTATTTGGCCCGGTTAATGTAACGAAAAGGAATTTCGCTCGATCCGAATCAGTCGCTAAACCGACCAAGACCGTTCGAAACGCCTGATTGTTTTGAGAACACGACAAATTAGAACGCAGACAGAGGAACATTTCATTGTATATTACAACAATCCCATCAGAATACAAGAATATACAGAGTATAAATGAATAAATATTACATAGAAAATATCAGAGATTACAATAATTTACAGAGCAACGGAAAATAATACAAAACACAACTGAAGGAGATATACAGATACAAAGCTTTCTGGATATCGTTCCAGCTGTAATCCAAGATCCTGTGAATATAAATCTGCAAAACCAAAACTACTAGCTGCCCGTGTCGAAAATAAGGGCACCCAGAGTTCAGGTTAAAACAATAAACTCCAGGTCAGTCATGGGACTGGTGTGAGAACTAAAACAGTTATTAATCTTTATTTTAAAGTTTGGTAAATCAAGGGACCACGCCGTATAACATGGAACGGGTTTCCTCCCAAGAACACCAGTGCATAAAACAAACAGCGCAATGCTAAATAAAGAAAAATGAAGCTGTTATAAGACCCAGGTCCCATCACATAATGCAACGCAAGCCGGAGGATAGGGTTTTACCTTATAACAGCCAAAGAATGCTTGATACGTGAAATTTTATCTTTTTATTCTTAATCAGACTCCAACCGCAAATTAGTAAGAGAACGATTCCCTAAGTATTAACCCCGAAGGCCGAAACCAACATCAGACCAATACCCAGGAAACCACCCATCTTAGCTCGTTTCCAGTTAGTTTCTGATTTTACATACAATCATAAATATCAATCATAGGCGGCATGAGCGCCCCATCCCACTATGTCGCCATATATAGGATTACAATCAAAATCGCAAAGTCACGTATTGGAAATTGGATTTCCATCTGCGAACCGAGGCAAAAGATAGTCCTCTACCGATTCGAGACGCTCTAGCCCGCCCCTCAGGACCCAGACTCAGGTGGGCCCTTGGATCGTCAGGGCCGGTTCACCGATGTGGATTAAAATTCCTGAACACTGCGTTTCCCCGCCCTTTGGGGCGTAAATGAGCCAACGAATGACTCCGTCGGCTTCACATAGTCACCGATATATCCGAGGCGCCTCGCAATAGCAACAACCACATAAGTCAAACTCGTCAGGGCGTGTAAAACCACTGACGCCACTTCTAACTAGAAAGAAACGCATGTCCTCCCTGAGGTCCTTCTCCCGTTTTTGGTTCACACCGGGGTGTGAGACTCGCGAATCCACGCTACACAAAGCTATGTCACACAGGTCGTGCTTTGATCACCAACCACAAGACTTTGCTTTTCAACAGAAGCCTTGATCATTTGCCACTTAGGCATGCCACACAGGCAATTCACTCCATGCGTTTGATATCCATCAATATATAACCTCTGAGCTCGTACGTCTCAGAGAAGGGAGTTAAGAAAGAGAATAAATTCTCTGCCGCCAAACAGATATATATTTAATAGAAATCAACCACACAGAATAAAATCCAATGTCAGACACACGGTCCATTTACAAGTTCGTTCTGGTTTTGAACGAAACCGGAGGCACCTAGTACCCCGCATATCCATCGATCTCCAAGTACGTCTGGACGATCACCAACTGATTCCCTCATCCTGGGTGTACGGCCCAATCAAGATCATCAGTAATTATCCAAACGACATGAAGACCTCCGGTCTTCTACCATCGTCTTCATCTTCGACTTATCGTCGTATCAGTTATTCAGAATGGGATAAACCCGGTCTTTCTGAATAACTCGCGTATATAATAAATACGTGTTACACAAACACAACATACGCCTTATTCCAGTTCATCAGTCACTAACCGTAAATTAATCAAGAGAATAATTCCCCAAATATTAACCCCGAAGGCCGAAACCAACATCAGATCAATATCCAGGAAACCATTCTGCTTAGCTAACCTACAGTTAGTTTCTAAATTTCACATTCTTAGGGAGAGGTTCCCATTAATTTTATCAAAGATAAATTCCTTTAAATTTATTCTTTAATCTACTTTTGAATATCAATTCAAACTAGTCGGGATTAGCGATCCATACCGAAGTGATCATTTATTTTATTTCCCAATCCCAACCTATTCATCCCATGAAGTAAAACTCGTAATACTTCATATCTAACACCACGGCGTTATCGGTAAATTCAATTACCATTTCACGTTCAAATCTAATTAAAAATTTAACTATCGCCTGGAGCAAAACTGGGGATACTCCATTCTCATTCTTTTCAATCTAATTAAAGATTCATTAAAACTCCACTTAGTTTTAATCTTTGACTGGGTTAAAGAATCAGTGTCATTTAAAACATGGTTCACGATAAACCCAAAATCACATTTCAATCAGTCCCTAACCGTAAATTAGCAAGTGAGCAATTCCCTAAGTATTAACCCCGAAGGCCGAAACCAACATCAGATCAATACCCCAGAAACCATTCAACTTAACTAATCTCCAGCTCGTTTCTGATTTTCTTTACTCCTTTGGGTCTAAGAACAGTATTATTAAAGATACCGTTCACGACAACCCAAAATCACATTCCATTGATTATCGGGTTAAAGAACAAGTGTTACTTAAAACACTATTCACGATAAACCCAAAAATCAATACCAATTCAATTTCCAATTAAATATCATTTAATTGGTACACTTCATTAAATCTAAATAAAAAGATTTAATCTTTTTCTCAACTGGGCTTAAGAACAGTGTTAATGAAGACACCGTGCACGACAAACCCAAATCCCATTTGATATTAAATACAAGGCTCTGAATAGAAAATATATCGGCTTATATTCAATATCAAATTCTACAACCAACAAATATCGTATTGGAAATAACGATATAAATATATCTTTCAAATTTCCACAACAATATCTGTATAATCACGAAATCCAACATCGAACTATTCCGAAGATGATTTCGATTCAAATCCATTCCAATTCAATTATTGGAAATTCTGGTTATTTTCAAAACCGTTTCAAATCCAATTTATTTATTTGAAAATAAATAGAACTATAATTCTAGTTCAAAACTAGTTCATTTCAATAAAAAAAATATCTATTTTTATCTTTTCAAATATGGAGTTTTTCACCCCAATTCTTCACAAATCATTTCTTATGATTTTACACAAATTATTACTATTTTTATTAATTTTATCAAGGCCCGTACAGTCGATTTCCATCAACGGCCATCGAACTGCACTTACAGCGACCTTTTCCAAATTTGATTTGGACATAATTCCAAATCCAACCGTTAGATTTCAAATCTCTAATATTCATTAGAAAGCTCTTTTCGATACGAACCCAGCGGTTCCGGTTTTAGGAGGATCTGACGGTCGGATCTCCCGCAATATCCATTTGAAGTCAATGATCGAAATTCACGAACTGCCGCAGCGCGGCGCGTTCTATTCAGGCCATTATATTATATATATAATATATACTTCATCGATTTCCTTTTAAAACGTGCTTTATAAATCGTTTTAAATTCATTTTCAAAATGGTTTCAACTTCATTTCAAATTCACATCAAAATTGAATTTTTTTCTCATAAATTCGTTTTAAATTCATTTCAAATTGATTTTAATTCAAATCGATTTTTAATTCAATTTCAGTTCGTTTTCAATTCGATTCAATTTCTATTCGATTTTGAAATTATTTCAAATCGATTTCTATTCAATTTCAATTCAATTCGAATTCATTTCAATTTGATTTCAATTCGAATTCAATTCTATTCAATTTTAATTCGATTCGAATTCATTTCAATTTGATTTCAATTCTATTCAATTTCAATTCTATTCGAATTTCAAATCATTTCAGTTTATTTCGAATTTCAAATCAATTCAATTTAATTCGAATTTCAAATCAATTCAATTTAATTCGAATTTCAATTCACTTTAATATTCATTTCAATTTGAATAAAATCGATATAAATATCGTTCACGTCAAAATGGCGTCAACCTAATCAACACGGCTTCATATATTTCTATTTTCAAATATTCTATTTCAAATATTTCTTTTTCAAATATTTCTATTTTCAAATATTTCTATTCAAATATTCTATTTCAAATATTCTATTTCAAAACTGGAATGAGGCCCAATCAATTACCATATAATGTTAATTATACGGATTTTCTACAACACATGTATAATAACAACAATAAATAATCAACCATCATCCAGAGTGCGTTCTACACTGTATAAGCATCAAATATAAATATTTAACGCTCAAAACAGTCTGTCAATCAATCGATCGACATACCACTAATTATTGGGATTAGTGTATGTCATATATCATCCCAATACCCGTGTGGGGTTTCAAACAATCAACCATAGATTTTATTTGTGCAGTTGGGCGATGTGTAAAATTTATCGTCCCAATCAATATCAGTCAAATGTGTGTATATAAACAAATCATTCGATTTGTTTATATTAATTTATTTCATTTCATATACACGTTAAAAATTCTATTTTTAACTATAAAATATTTTTAACTATATAAATATTTTATTTCATTTCACATCACATCACACAATCAACTACACATCAAAATCAAACAAATAAGCATACAAGCCGTCCATGGTCTGTGGACGACGGGTGTCGGGTGCTACTAAACACCGTCTGCATCCTAGTATATATTTTAACTAGAAAATTAAATTAAAAGTGAGAATTTCTCACCGAGCGTTCCACTCCGCCGTGCTTTGCTTCTGAACTGCTAAACCATCTGGATCGGTTTGAAATTCCAATGCAGCTCTCTTTTTTTCGCTGTTCCAATAAAAATTATATTTTTATCACTTCGTTTCAATAAATAAAAATCATAATTTTACTATCTAAATTATATAAAAATCATATCTTTATATCCTCTGCCTTATAAAAATCAATTTTTTATACCTTTACTTCATATGTAAAAATCGAATTTTTATACCTTTACTTCATATGTAAAAATTACAACTTTCATATATTAAAAATCATAGCGTTACTAGGATAAAAATAGTATCTTTCGTATAGTAAAAATGTAATCTTTTCAGTTTTAATTCCTATATAAAATCAGATTTTTATAATGATACTTATTTTTAAAATTGAAAATAAAATAAAATAAAGGTAAATAATAAAAAAAACTTACTGCTTTTCGGATCTGGGGGTTGGAGGAGGGAATGGGGAGGTCGGCGAAGTGGTGGCAGGTCTGCATTGGCCGGCGGCGGGCCTGGGTGGTCGGAGGCAGAATGCACAAACAGGAATCAATAAAAAAATTATATTTTTTAGGGGAGGAGGCCACTGGTCGGAGCTGGAGGGAGGGTCCGAGGCGGCGCTGGGGTGTTGGATGGCCGGGGATGGCGGGACAGATCGGCGGTGGCCCT
Source organism: Allium sativum (assembly GCA_030737875.1). Classification (NCBI taxonomy): domain Eukaryota; kingdom Viridiplantae; phylum Streptophyta; class Magnoliopsida; order Asparagales; family Amaryllidaceae; genus Allium; species Allium sativum. The sequence goes on along the minus strand of CM060921.1, from coordinate 548,755,812 downwards.
ACAATGGCGGGGCGATTGGCTTTTATGACCTTGGAGGGGTTTGGCTCCAATTAGAAGAAGGGGAAGAACGCAGGAGAGAGGAGATGAGGAGGAGGGGGGTGGGGGTCCTCGCCGGAGGTCAGCGCGGTGGCCAGCGCTGGGCGCGGCAGTCCTGAAGCTTCCGGCGATGGATTTGAATGATGCCCCCTTTTTTTTATTTAAAACTGAATCGGGTTTGTGAATAAGGGGGGAGGGCTAATCTAGGGTTTAATATAAAATTATATTATATTTTAATAATTTCCAATGGTTGACTTTTTACTCAACCTCTAATCGAGACCCAACGACTGTCGCCCCTAGCTAATTACCCCCATTCCGAACCAAATGGGATATGTATCGTAAGCTGACTCGATCGTTATGATCAGTTTTCATTAAATTTACAATATAAATCAGTATATATTCAATTTGAACGCACATTTTAAATTACCGGGGCCATATACTGACTCTAAAAATTCCAGAAAAATAGTTTCTAGCTTCGTATCGACGATAAGGTCCTAACAAAACTAGTTTCGTCAAATTCTAAGACCGTTTGAAAAATGGCCATTTTCCAGTCAATTAAAATCAACTGAAACTGGTCAAACGCGTTTTCCTTTGCCACGCTCACATATTGATTCAAAAAATTACGAAAATTGAAATCTAGCAATAACTTGACCTCACGGATCCAACAAAAGTGGTTTCGTCGAATTCCGAGGTCGTTTGCAAAATTTCCATTTTTAAGGGCCAGAAATTCCATAGCGACTATTATGAATTTTCAACTTGACATATCTTTTGATTCCCGCTATGAAATTTTGATTTTTCGGATTCGTTGGAAAGATATTATCAATTAGATTCTAATATTTTCAGTTTCTCTTATTTCCGGTTTATTTTGCACCCGGTACATGCATTTGAAGTTTGAAATCGAATTATCGAACTACCACGCCATTTTCAACTCCTTTTATAATTTAAAATAAATATTTATATTCTAACGACGATCTATATAATATATACGTTCGAATTCTATTAAAAATAATTTTCTCGTCGTTATTATTTGAAATAATTCATTTTAAATATTCAAAATTCATTAAAATTGCCAAAATAAAATTTTTAAATTGGCCCAGATTTCCGGGTTATTACAGTTAAGCAGTTTTTCACCTTCCAAACCTAATTTCAGCCATATCTCCCAAACGGTAAGTCCGTTTTTCGCATGTGACCACTCTACGGAAAGGTAAACCATCAAACGAATCTAATGGAAGTGGTTTCAGGTCAAAATTCCTTTCCAATCAAAAGTTATGGCTGAAACAAGATCAGCTAGGGGCAAAACGGTCATTTAAAAATCGGCAAAAATCATGAACATGGGAAATGACCACAGTAGTCGTTTCCCAAAGTTACGTGATCGTACGACTTCGTATAAGAAAGAAATAAATATTCTACGATCCTCCGATGCGTAGAATGCGGGTTGTTACAGTACACATAGGTCTCGTCGATGCAAACTCAATGCAACTTGTTTCATCCCAAGTTGACCTCGTATATGAGAGTTATGCAATTACCAAATTATCGATTCTCAAATTAAAATTAAAATACACTAATTATCTTATTACTTAATAATTACCATTATTAAGGAAAATAATACTTTTTCCCATCAAATTAAAACTCTGCCCCAGCAAATCAACCCACTAATTCTGATTCTTTCTCTCCCTTTATCTCCTTCCATGTTCTATTAAATCAACATCCAACAACATAAGACTCCTTCTTTTCAACTCCTCTACACCTTCATCTGCAACACACCGAGCCTGCGCATCCCTAAACAAACGCGAATAACTATATGTAACAACCTGCTTTTTCAACCATCTCAAGTCGGGAATCACAAATAGATTATTTTTACTTATGAGGTTAAAATATAAATCATCATGGAATCACAAACATAGAAAAAGAATATCTTGTAGTGGAAGTGAAATTTATACAACAATACAAAATATTTTAGTGATATTAGAGTATAGAAATAAATGCAGATACAATGGAAGACCGAATATTGAATCTCATTCATACAAAATAGCTGTTAAAAGCAGAAATAACTGCATATGAAATAATAGATTGATGACTGGATATCCAACGAATCTCAAGCTCTAACAGATAAATCTCCAAGTTGTAACACTTGGTCTGACCTAAGCATTATGCAAAAACAAAACACTCGAGTCAGGACTAACATTCTCATATAAGTGAATCAACCAAGTGAAATTTTTAAATGGAATGCATGAGTAACTTAAAGGATGTTTGGATTTGGGATTGCATTCCATTAAGGGTCCATGGAACTAATACATATAGTACAAATTGCTATTATAATAGTGTATATCTATTAAAGTAAATATATCAAAATAGCGTAAGTAGGATTACCATAACCCTTTCATCGTTTATAAGCCTTGTAGTCTACACATTACTGCAAATTCACCATACTGGTTTTATAAGAGGGCACTCCATAGAAAACAACGCCAAATCAAAATCATAGGTGGATCATTAAGTATAATATGGTAAGGTACTGAGGATATACCCACTGTAGAATTCTACTGAACTGCGGCCCTCGGGCCGGTGGAAACACATAGTTGCAACTACCACCCACATCGAACAACACTCCCAGGTGTACCCAAATCAATCACATAGTAACAGAGATGGTATCAAAGAAGTGTGTCTGATAAGAGATGCGACCTCACTTAACCCGGGTATGGCTCATATTTTAGTCATTTTAATTATGACCCAAAGGTTAAGGCCATCCCATCATCGTTCTCTTTCTTCAAATGCATTAATCGCCTCCAAATCATCCTACTTCATTCTGGATCCTCCACCACATGCATGGTTGTCAAAGTGGTATCGGTATTGACAGGGTGTATGACAATTACTGATCTCGGTCTCTTTCAAAACCCAACGCTTACTTTTTCCACACTATGGTCATTATGTTTGGAATTATATTTCCAATATCACAAAATGCTTTATTTCAAGTATTGATTTAAAATCGTTTACTCAAATAATTCAACATTGATTCAATTAAGATTTCACATCTCATATTTACAAATACCCCTTGTCAAACCATTCGAGTTTAGATTTCAATTTCCACCAGATATCATTATTAGTTGAAATCTTCATTTTTAATTTGTTCGGATTCGCTTGCTCAGTTAGATATAGATTTGTTTGAATTTATAAAGCATACTTAGAATAGTTAAATTTTGAAAATAGCATGTACATACATATATATGCTTATATAAATAGGTATAAAATAGTTATAGAGCTTAAAAGGTCAAAATAGTTGAAGTTTATTTAATTATAAACAGCTTGTGAGAAAACAAGTAATAAGGGAAATTTGTTCCTATGCAAATGTATTGATTTAAATAACATGACCCAACCAGATCCAAAACCATATTCCAAAAGTCCGATTTTCATATTCCAATCATTTTTCTCATTTATTGGTTCAAATTCATCTCATAACTGAAATGCTTTCAATTATTTCCAAGTTGGATTAAATTAGATTCGATGTTCATTCATTTTATTAAATTCCAAAACAACTTCGATATTTAGTTAAGTCGTCACTTAAATCACTTTTTAATAACTCCAAACTTACTGTATTTTTTTCTTTCATTTGAGAATCTGATGCCAAACTTTTGTATTCTTTCCATTTACTTGGATTTAACTAAAAAATTCCATCTTAGTATTCATTTTTTCTAAATTAAATTCGTTAAATTTATTAAGTCAAATCTTAATATACCAAAGCAAGGTTTAGACCATTAAAGCAAATCCATTTACTAAGAACTCTTATATTGGATCAAACCTTTAATTATTTATTATAAAAAACTATACCCAATGAAATTTCATAAATCCTGTTTTACTCAAACCTTAATTTAAATATAAATATTTATGAATATTTTTTCAAACACTTTTCATTGAAAACAAAATCTTACTCAAACTTTAAAAGATTTAAGATAATTCAAGAAAATTCTTTTAACATTCGTTTATATGATATTTAAATCACGTTGGGTTCATTTTAAATTATATTTATTAAATTAAATCATTACATTAATATAAATGTTATTATTATTCAAACTAAATCTTTTAACTAAAATCTTAAATTGGATCAAACACTTTTAATTAGCACAAACTAGAAAACCTCTGTTTTGTTATACACCCTTTTTATTAAAAGAGTTATTTAAGATTTAATTCGAGAAAATTCTTTTAACATTTTTTTATTTACATAAAATTACATTTCAAAATTCTTTTTTTAATCAACACATGCTTGTAACATTTTAGAAAATAGATTTTTATTGACCACGACATCTGTATATAATTTTCCATGCTATGGTCAAGTGAGACGGATAAGTACCATTTCAATTTGTTTTAAGAAAATTCAAATCCCAGGTGTATATCATTTCAACCTACGTCCCAAATTTATTTGATTTTATTTCACAAATCTGTGCAATTATTCGGGTGTGTATCATTTCAACCCATGGTGTTTTTTACGAAATCTATAGGGAACTTGTAAGGTAAGAGCGATACATAACATAGCATATCACACATCACAACCAAAACGCATCATATAAGATGATAATGTGCATGTCACATGTGCATAAATCACACCAAATAATTTTCTAGAGCAACCTAACATTTCATTTAATCATTTCAAGTTTTTAGTTCACTTAATCATTAGTTAGTCATGAGTGAGGAAAACTCACCTTTTGAGGCTAGATGGCAAATGAAAAATTGACACGGAATTCTAAGGATAAGACTTGATAGCCAAACGATGAACACACATCCAGTGAATTTGTATACACATACATATATGTGTTTATGTACACAAATAAAATATTGGAAACATGTGAACCCCATTCCAAACTCGACCTTTGACAAACACTACCCACGAACCGACCAATTTCGCAGCCCAAAACAATAAGTCCCGAGCCAACCACAACAGTCTCTGTGGCATTTACTCAGCATTTAAAGTGCTTAATGCGAGGATTCATTAGTAGTTGGTTTTAAGGTATCACTGGACTCATGTGTAACGTCCCGTATTATAATGGTATAATAATTAATTAATTTAATTATTTAAATAGCAATTTAGAGATTTAAATGGTTATTTAATTAAATAATAGTGAACATTTAATTAATATAAATAATAGAATAATATATTTAATTCCGAAATAGTCGGAAATAGTGGAATTGACAATATTGTGTGAATTGGACAATTTAAAATATATAATTCAGTTTAGAATTGAATTATATTAACGAATTTATTTATAAACGTCAGTTGAATGTATAATTTTATATTATAATCGAGCTCGAAATGGCGCGACAGTTCGTAATTTGGCGATTCAAACTTTAAACGAATATACAAGATCCGTTTTAAGTCGGATTTCTGTGAAACAAGAAACGTTCGGAGCTGGTGAAGTATATTTTTCTAATGGAAGATAAAAATCGAGATTTCATCGTGTAGATTGTGAGATATGTCCAAATCAAATTTTAAAATAGTCGCTATGGAATTCCTTTATAATTTATAATGGTTTATTTATATTATAAATGGATTTTTCAATATAAATTTAATACTGATTTAATCTGGATTTGAAATGTCGAGTTATAAATTCAGATAGAAATATTTTGGAGCTATATTATATTCTATGTGAATATATACGATAATATTAATTTATTAATATTAAATTTAATTATTTTTAAATATATTAATATATAAATGGGTTTATTTAGAGCTTTAAAAATAGTCATTTTTGCAAACGATCTCCTTTTTCGACGAAACTAATTTTGTTGGATCCGGAATATTAAATTATTGTTAGATTTCAATTTTCGTGATTTTTGGAGTCAGTATGTGGCTGTACGAAATTAAAATGTAAAAAAGTCAATAACTTGACTTAAAAAATACGATGTGTGAGCAAATGGAGTTGGAATTCGACGAAACAAGTTAGGTCCGTAATGTCGAACTGTAGCTGTATGTCCATTTTCGTCAAAATTTGGTATCAAATGTGACTACATGGATTTTGAACATCGAATACAAATAGTGGTAGATTAAAGTTGAATATTATAATCGAATATAAAAACATAAAACTTTCCTATAAATTCACCACAAATTTTCCTAAACCTAATTCTCTTTATTTTCTGGTCAAGGAGAATGAGCCGCCACTTCTAAAAACAAAAACGTGAAAATCCACCTTTAGAAATCCACCAGAATTCAAATAAATTCCTACAATTCTTAAGACCATTATTTATAGAGTCCCTGGGAGATTATCCTCGAGTCTATACTTTTATTTTTGGGATCGACTTCTCTTTTTTTCGCTGTGTATAAACCAGCGGTATTCTAGGGTTACAAAGTGCTATCGATTAAGGACGAGTTTGTTGTTTTCGATTTTAGAATTGAGTTCGTGGTGATTTCTAACCTCTCATGTGAATTTTTGGGATTTTATTAAAATAAAAATTGTCGCATGTTTTTACTGAGCAATTGCGTGATGCCGGAGAATGGGTTTCAAGAATGGGAGGCGTGTTGTGTATAAGTGATATAGGAAGGAAGAGGAGAAGAAGTGGTGTTGATTGGTGAAGTTTTCTTGGTGATCGATGTTGAGTTGGTGGAGAAGGTTGAGTTTAACAGTGCGGCAATGGCCATGGAAAGGCAGCGCAATTTATATGTGTTGAGAAGGGAAGAAGGATAGCGGAAATTTAACGTGATTAAGTGGAGATGTTGATGGAGAGTTTAATGGTATATTTGGTTTGAAATTTAATGGTGTATGAATATGCTTGGATTTTCTGGATGTCATCCTTGGTTTGTGAAGTTCAAATTCGGTTATGTTGGAAGAAGAGGAGTGGGAATTTACTGGAGCACAGGAATTCCTTGCGGGAAGAAGGAGTTAGAGGGAGCATGTATGGGTTTTGGCAATTGGGCCAGTTATGGAAGGGTAAGGCCCAGTAGACATTAGTATATTAAGTTTATTTTAAAATCAAATAGTATATTAACTTGTAGATATTATAACTTTGTTATACGTTATCCGAATTCAGCAAATTGGATCCGTTAGGATCGTATGGACGAGAGCTTCACAATGGAACTGATTAGGAGTGAATTGGAGCTCATGACAATTTATAGCGAAATAAATTGTCTGTCTGAATCAACATATAGTTAATCGTTATTTAACGATAACCGTCCAATGTGAGTAAATCTCACTAACTCTGTACAGTTTATATTTTTATAAATATAATCTAGTATTGATAAATGATGATTGATTGCTGTGTGCTGATTGTTTGGTTGAATTGCTGATTTATTGGTTGAAATTATAGATAACGATATATATATATATATATATATATATATATATATATATATATATATATATATATATCGTTAATCAAATATTGATTCTGTTTATCAGAATATTTCATATTGAAATGAAATCAATGTTATTTATATTATTTAACATCTGTGGATGCAGGGAAACAGTTTGGAGGGATCCAACTGGATTCCTCAATATTTATAATACTGTTTGTTTTCATATATTGTGATATATAATGTGATATAAAACCTGTGATTGATTATGATGACACTGGTCTGTTTAATTGGTATTTTAAATACCATAAGAAATACTGGAATGTAAAAAGGGAATTTTCAAGTGTATTTTGAAAGTGAAATGTTTATAGGAAATAAATATGATATTGAAAATGAAATATTTATAGGAAATAAATATGATATTATAAATGAAATATTTATAGGAAATAAATAGGATATTATACATGAAATATTTATAGGAAATAAATATAATTATAAAAGGAATATTTATTTGGAAAATAAATATAATTATAAAAGGAATATTTATTTGGAAAGTAAATAGAATTATAAAAGGAAATATTTGGAAAATGAATATAATTTTATAAAAAGAGAATTTTACATTATGAAGGTTTAGACCCGTGCTTCGCACACGGGTGTAACGTGGTATTGATTTAAAGTAAATATTTAATAGAAATATGTTTTAACAGATAAATTGAGGAGAATAATTTATAAATGATATTTATAAATTAAGGAAATATTTATCATTTTATAAATTGAATATATAAATTTGAATTTATATAGAGAAGTAAAATCGGTTTTAACACTGATAATTGAAATGGAATGTGAACGTAGTAGTTATAAAGGAAATTTGCAATGAGATTATAATTGTTGGAAATGAAATAAGATTTGTATGAATAATTCGGCAAATAAAAATATAATAGAATTTGGGTTTGAGATATTGTTTTTAAATACGAAATCAAACTGTTTTGATTATATAAAGAAATATTATTCACATTCTACGTGAAAAATTAGATTAAAGTAAATATTTTGCAAATAAAATATTATAAAGGAATTTGGGGTTTGAATTAGGAATTTAAATGGAATTACTGAAATTAGAAACTGACTAGAAATTAGTTGAGTTGAATGGCTTTCGAGGTATCGATCTATTGTTGGTTTCGGCCTCAGGGGTTTATACTTGGGAAGTTGTTCTCTTACTAGTTTACAGTTAGAGACTGACAGAGGTGGGAAGATATTGATGCGTGAATCAGAAATGGAAACGTTTTCCAAATTTAATAACGTATATTTAGAAATAAGGAATTTATGAATATATGGAAATGATAAATGGGAAATTGGGAAATGAAATGATGATTGATCGGTAAGATTTCCATTTGGGAATACAACCGTTGTTTTTACACATATTTTCCTTTGATAGTTAAATCACTGACTATCAATGATTTTGACCATTTCCGTTGTCAATACGGAGGGACCGAGATCAAATATATTATCTGAAAACCACTCCGTATGGCATCAACGTTGCGAATCAAATATGATGAAGATAATTGAAGACGGAGTTATGCAAGGGCTGTTCAATCCTAGGTAGAAATTGTCTAAGATGGATTTACATAATAGTGCCTTCGGGTTGTCCAGTCCCAGGACAACTTGAATGGACGAATGTCTGACAGAGTATATCTGGTAGATCACGTAAGTTGATCGTTTCAAATGTATTTACATTGGTGGCGGGGAATTCGTTTCTCTTAGTTGTATACCCATGGTATTTTTGGAGAAATCAATTTGTGATTTGGCGGGTATGACGATGTGACATTCAAAGGAAATAAAGATGTGATCTGTATAATAATACGTTATGGCCTCAAGCCTCATCAACCGAGAAATGACAGAAATCGGGCAGGTAGCATGGCTAAGTGGTTCGCACCCAATTAGGGTATATCATCACCATCTAGAGAATATTCATATTTGTTACTTCTTTCAAATCTGTTTCTCCCAGGAATGGTTATGTTGGTATACCAACCGTAAGGTGACAATATATTCGGAACATTCAAGCGAAATGAATGGCCGGTTATGTGTGGCTAAGTTACAAGATGTTCTTGTTGAACTCCAGTGTATCGCTTCTAGAGTACACTGATCGGAAGGTGGTTCCATACCTTGTCATAGTTGGAATCCATTACCCAATAAGAGCCCACGGTTCTTGATTGTACATTATATATGTAGAGCGTGAGATGAAAGCGTTCTACTAGATTGTTATCTACTTGATTTAGACATTATTATAATATAAGAAAATATTGATCTTAAGAATATTTTGGGTTATCGTAAGGTAAAAACCATCTGTATTTATGTGTGGATCGGTCTTACGAGTATCATTGCTTTTGAAAAGGATTTGGAAAAGTTAAACCAAGTGTTTGGAGTTTACTCACACCAGTCACATGACTCATCCAGAGTTTATTTTGTTTTGTTTTCCCCTAAACTCTTGGGTGCCCAATTTTGTATAGGCAGTCAAGTAGTCGGGATTTTACAGATACTTGGATAGATGGAGCAGGAGGCTTTAGGATTATATAGCTATTGTTATTTCCGCTGTATTGTAAGTGTTGTACTCTGATAATAGTATTGTATACCGATACTGTTTTATTCCAAAGTTATGTTATATAATATATTTTATTTGTTCCGCTGTGAGATTCGTGTTTACTCTGATGTTGTAGTTGTCTTCTTCTTCCTCTTCTATTCTAATTTTCTATCTTATCTATTCTCACCCTTTAACTTCTTTCTATTAACTATCCGGTATTTCCGATGCTTGGATAGTCGACATTGAGTTTATGTCGATTACCAAGGTCGCAAATTCCCCGGGTCGTTACATCATGCCTGGGTGCAGCCGAAGCTGGTGACCAATAGTGGAATGATGGGTAAAGGGGCACCAACTTCCGACTCTTCTCTCCGCTGCACTCATTCACTTCGGAAGTGACTACTTGTCCATTCCTCTAACTAGTCTGCTCTCATCCAGCTCGCTAAGACAAGAAGCACTCGGCTTACTCACCGAGGGGCGGCGAGAACCTTTTATCATATTATCATATGAAATGTGAAATGAAACTTAGCTGGCTGAGGGCTGTCTATTAAGGAAAGAAACCTTTACTATATATAAGGGACTCAAGTTTCTTGCTGTGACGGAAGAAGCAAGAGATAGAATGATAGCCACGGTTTTAACAAGGAGACTAGCTTGTGATATAGGGGAAATTGGAGTTGCTTGGCCTTAGCGGGCCTCACACTCACGTAGGTTCGGTCATCAAAGGGTGAAGGCACAAAAACATGGGTCCTTGATGGTGGAGTTTGGAAGAAAATTGGTTTAGGGTTGTTCATGGTTTCCAGTCTTTGAGGAGGAAGAAGAGGCTACTAGAGAGGAGGAGCAGTTGCGCGTAAGGGCTACGACAACGCTAGGTGCTGCTCCGATAGTGCTTCCATTCGATTTAAGGATGATGCTTTTCCTTTATTTTTTTTTATTTTTTTCGAATGAAATAACCCAATTTGAGAGAGAGGGAAGGTCTGACTTTTGGGTGGCTGAAGGAGACGGTATTTTCTTAAAAAAATTTGGACACCCGTTTGGTACTATATTAAAAAAGTTGGCTTTCCCTTTTAGAATAAGAACCAAAACAAAATGAAGAGTAAGCAACGTATTTGTGTTGGAGAATGGAGTTTTAATGACAACAACCTTATTTCAATATTAATTGATTATTAAATATATATATAACACCTTTATCTAGAATATATATATACACACACATATGCAGGATTTATATACAAGAATTAATACTGAAGACTGTACAGTTTAAGAGCTTCTGGAGAATCAGAATTCAGAGATGATTCAAGACTCATGAGTAATCAAGATTTCATGAGTTCAAGATAAATATAGTAATAGAGTCTAGTTTATGTAAGACTCTGAATAGCACTCCAGGTTCAAATTCAAATTCTAATTCTGATTTTCAATTTCTGATTTTAAAACTTCAAATTCTATTTTCAAATTCTATCCTCAACCTTTATTAAGTTTCTCTATTTTACTTTATCTATTTTACTTTTGATTTTAAACTCAAGTTTTACAGTTTATAAGTTTTATATAGTTATATACTTTTATATGCTTTATATTTATATAGTTTTTAACTTTATTTTTTAAATATGTTTATATAGTTTATACTTATGATTTCAAATGATTTCCTACTTTATAATACTCATTTATAACACTATGTTTTAATTCAAGAATTTCCAGAATTATATATATTAAAACACTTCAAAATGCTCAAATTTCAAATTTTGAATTGCGTATGTCGACATATAACTGTCATATTTTTTATTTTGAAAGGAAATGTCTTTTCACTATTTGTAACGTTTCAGAAGCGTTGCAACCTTTCAAATCTTATAAATAGGGGCTGATTTCGAATTTTTTCGTCATTCTTCTTCTTCATCCTCTTTCTGTGCACCATTAATATTTCATATTTTTATGATTTCTACACTTATACTCTGCCAAATTCAATTTATTTATATAAAACTTCTTCTCTTCTCACTCTCTACTCATTACTTTCTGAATCGAAGTGCGATTGAAGAGTTATAGGGCTGTTGTAATTGTTTGGGAAGTGTTTGGGAAAAAGGTGTGTCCTTGTAGCCTTGAAATCAAGGAAACGGAGCGGTGTTAACCTTGTAGTCGGGAAATCAAGGGGAATATACTTGATCAAGAGTGTTTGGAATCAGTGGTAACCTTATGGTCGTGAAATCAAGGGGGTTGTACTTGGATATTGATATAGTAATAAAACTCTATGCAATCCAGCATTGCGTGGGATTGGACATAGGAGTAGTCTGAATCAGTATAAAATCCGGCGTGTTCTTTCCTTTTCTGCATTTTATTTTTGTTTATCTTTGTGTTTGATTCCGTGTTTGTGATTATCTCTGTGGTGTGTGATTCATATACTAGATCATATAAGTTTAATTTCTCAAAAACACTATTCACCCCCTCTATTGTCAGTTTTGCCTTAATGATCCATTCCACAATCCCTAACAATTGGTATCGGAGCAAGGTCTTTCAAAAAGTTCATAATCTGATTTTTGAAAAATAGTTATAATGGCCACCAACACTGGTAGCAATAATAGTTCTTTTATAGAGGGTCAGTCCACTGTTAGACCACCACTGTTTAATGGTAGTAATTATTCATATTGAGCATGTAGAATGAAAATATATTTACAATCAGTAGGATTAGACACATGGAATAGTACATAGAATGAGTTTGTTGAATCCACAACTAATTTTACACAATGGACAAATGAACAAAAGGCTGCTGCACAAAGCAATTCTAAAGCCATGAATATGTTGTTTTGCTCATTAGATAGGAATGAGTTTAATATAGTGTTAGTTTGTAAATCTGCTTATGAAATTTGGAGACCTTTACAAGTTACTCATGAAGGAACTAGTAAAATTAAAGAAACTAAGATATCAACGTTAGTTAATCAGTTTGAGTTATTCAAAATGAACGAGAATGAATCTATGTCCGATATGTAATGCAGATTTCAAGAGATAGTGCATTCATTAACAGCACTTGGAAAAACTTATTCTGAAGAATAACAAATCAGAAAAAAAATTGAGTTCGTTGACTCCAGAATGGCATAAGAAAACTTTGGTGATTGAAGAAGCCAATAATGTTAGTGAAATGAAGATTGAGGAGTTAATTGGAAATTTGATGTCCTTTGGAGTCCAGTTACATAAAAGAAAGGAAAACAAGCCAACTAATAAGAAATCCATCGCATTTAAAGCAAAATAAATGATTCTAACTCGAGTAGTGAAGGTGATGAAGAAACATCCCTAATGACAAGACACTTTAGAAAATTTCTGAGATATAGAAAGAAAAATTATCCTCAAAATAATAATTAAGGAAGTTTATAAAGAAATGATGGTCAATGTTATAACTGCAATAAACCAGGCCATATAAGGAGAATTTGTCCTTATCCAGATAAATCGACTCAATAAATGGATAACAACAATTCATCAAAGAAGAGAAAAAAGCATACGCAACAACATTAGATGATTCAGGTTCATCATCAAGTGATGAAGAGCTGAAAACGGAAACTCAAATATGTGCTTTACGGCAATTCAGAATTCAGAGAATTTTGAAGAAAATGATCTAAAAACAGGGTACGCCTTAATTAATTTTTTCTTGGTTGAATGGTTGTTTTTTTTCTTTGTTTGTTTTGAATTCAAAAATTAAACTTTAAAATTCAAACTTGAAATTTAAAATTCAAACTTGAAATTTAAAATTCAAACTTGAAATTTAAAATTCAAATTTGAATTTTGAAATTCAAAATAATAATGTAATAATAAAAAAAATAATAAAATATTTTTTTTTGATGTTTGCTAGGATTAGAATTGTTTCAGGAAATCGTTAAACCTGAAATATAAATCGATAATTTAAATCACAGGTCACAAACACCAAATGTCCTTTGAAAATTAACACATATGTCCATATGTCGACATATCAGCCTGAAATTTGAAATTTAAATTTTGACTTTCAAAGATTTAAACTTTCAAACTTTCCTCCAACTTTTCACCAACTCCCAATGACTGAAAAGGTGTCATTGATTTCTGAAAAGTTGCGCCTGTTCAATTCATATCCATTCAATTTCTATATATACATCTATTCTCTCTACCTTTCATTCACAATTCAAACTATATTCTTCATATATATTCTCTTCAAAACAATCAACTCAATGGCTTCCTCTAATTCATCTCAGAAATTGAAGTTAACTAAAACCATCAAAGGTTATCTTCAAAATGATAGAGATGTTATCAAAATCGATGTTGATTATCTAGCAAAAGCTAAAGTGAATACGGGAGCTTTCGCCATTTTCGAAGATTTTCCTTTCTATGATCTTATCTCTCTCTTTCACCACAATGAAGTCTTGAGTCTAATTGATTCTCAGGGTAACGACGAAGTATATTATCCTAAGCTTGTCAAGATGTTCTATGCGAATCTTAATCACGGATTTTATGAAGGCAACGAAGACCAAATTTGGAGTGGCGTCAAAGGCACGCAAATTGTTCTAGATGCCGAAATCTTGGGCAATATCTTAAATTGTAGAAGCCTAGGCTCGGATTTTTCGGATTTCAAAATCGATGAAACCAATTTAGAGATTTTTCATGACATATTTGAAAGCGATGCTCAAATGGATTTCAAAATTCACCTTTTCCATCCAAAAACAAGAATTGGAAACCTTCTCCTCCAACTTACCATCACTTCTCGTTCCGGAAACTTTAACAATCTAACTCTCAAGGTCCAAAAAGCCGTATTTTCTATTATTGGTGGTTATAACATCAATTGGGCCGATATGATCTTAAGAGAGTTCAAGCCCATATAAATTTCATCAAGAGTGTGACACCCCACGTCCATTAATGTCACTCATTAAGAGAATGCATTAAGTTTCATGAAGCATTATAGGTAAACAGAAACAGAAACATTACAAGACAGATATACATAGCAGCGGAATTAAAAACTTTTATTAATCATATAGCCTCGTAAGTCTGAAAATACATAAACCCGGTACATCATCTTAAAATTTCTTTCTTGTACGTAAAACATCATAGTACAGTAATAAAAGAAGCATAATCCCCTAAATATAGGCATAGTGGAAGAGATAAGAACTCGAGCAATACATCTATATCTCCAAGCAAGATGAAAGCAGAATCTTGATCAAGCTTGAGCATTCCCACCCCAAGAACCGGGGGGGGGGGGGGGACGGAAGAGGAAACAAAATGGGTCAGACATAAAGTCTGGCGAGTCCAGTTACTTTTAGCATATAAATAAGTAGAAGTATCATGATTGGCATATAAAGTGGATAAGAGAGATAACATCATAAAAGGCATGTATGACAAGGTAAATAGGATAACATGATAGAGTATACTATGCTTCTCTAATGATTTCTCCGCACCAATACTAGTGTTTAATGAACAAGATAATCCCCAACAAGTATAAGATGGTATACTTAGGTATACTTCCAATAAGAGGTTTTGACCCCATACAATCAAGAGGTAGCCCAACATACCGGAGTTACCCCTAAGGGTATTAACGGGGTCCCCAACATACCAGAGTCTAGATGTATCCTAATTACTACCCTAATCGATCGGCTCCCTACTCCGTAGATACTTTGTGCTGGCTCTACATTAGGATGTATCACTTCCTAAAGTGGCAACCCTTCGTTTTCAAGATGTGCACAACCATATCTACATGTGTCACGGCGTCTAAACCTCCTCTGCCGAACCCATGCATGCACATGACCCCGTTGGAATGCATCGCCTACACCGTCCCCCACGTATGGATCTCTTACAATCAGCCCAGTAAGCGTGCCCCGACTTTTATATGTTCATACAATCCCTATGGATTCAACTAGGTTAAGTATTCCAATTCATTACCGTATTCATTTATGGTTATAATGTGCTAGACCTCCCACATTAAGCCTACCACTTATGGATGCTGGATATGTCGGTCGGTTCCGGGCATACTTCTTCCACAAATTGGACTTAACCTCGTGTCATAGCACGTTTCATGTTCATGCACTTAGACCCCTCACATTAGATTCACCACTTGTGGTTGCTGGATATGCCGGTCGGTTCCGGGCAGACTTCCACCACAAGTGTAATCTAACCTCGTGTCTAAGCGCGGTTACAGTTTTAAATTACTGTAATTCTAGGAATTTGCATTATTAACCAATTGTTCCTATGTCATTATAAGTTTTCATGCCCTTTCTGCAAGTTATGTTCATAATGAACCGTATGCCCCAAATTCATATTCATATATTTCATTCAAGTTATGCCCAAATTTCCCAATACAAGTAATACCCCAAATTTAACGTTTTCCCCTCATTCCCAATTTAACGTATTCGCATATTTCAGCGACATGCCTAGGCTCGAAGCTAGCCTGGCTATAAAAATAAAATGGAAAAGATGAAGGGAAGAGGACATAAATGATCATACTAACAAGATAGACATTTAACGGCAGAAATAGGCATAAACATATGGTGGCATAATGACAAGATAGGCATATAGGAAAAGATATGATGAACAAGTGACAATAGAATTGATTCTAATATAATAGGAACATCATAAACAGGCATGATGAGATCTAAACAATGAATTAGATAGCCAACTAACAACGGATCTGATTTAGCCACAAACGTAATAGGAACAGGCATGATGTGATCTAAACAGTGAATTAGATCTACAAACAATGGAAGATCTGACATGATAAATAGGTATTGGTTCAGATCTAGTTCATAGTCATGTCAAAATAACTTAGGTACATAGATTATAACAGATCTGATATGATTCAAATAGTCATAGGCATAGATCCAAGTTATAGTCATGTCAAGTTTTACTTTTTAAATATTTAGATCTAAAATTTAACATAGACTCACTATGATTGGATCTAAGAAAAGTAGAAGAAAGGTTGCAGATGTTGAATCACGGATCTCTAAACTCTAGTTGATCGTTGAAGAAGAAAAGACTTGATTTAATCTGGGCAGAGGCAGCTTCTAGTTATCCATTATTTTTGGTGTGGCGAAACAAGAGAAATGAGGCCATATATATGGTCATCAGGAGAAACCCTAATCTTCCCAGATCTGCCGTAGGGGGTCGACCCCCTCCCTTTATGGGGCCGACCCATGGGTCGATACCCCCTTATGGGGTTGACCCAGGGGTCGACGACCCCTTAATGGGGTCGATGCCCCTGGGCGGGAATCCCCCCCCCCCCAATTTTCTGTGATTTTGAAGTTTTGAATTTTCTGGATATATTTTATTCTTATATATTCTTCTTATGCATATAAAACTTCAAACCTTAATAACTTTTTCATACGATGTTCGTTTTACGCAAACCAGGTGCCTATTTTGACCAGAATTCCGAGACAAACACAATGGCATAGTCCGTTTCACTTATTTCTGAATATTAAATTAATTATTCTTTAATTTATCATCTTTTAGTGTTGTTAAAATTACGGGGTGTTACATTCTCCCCTACTCAAAGGATTTCATCCCCGAAATCTCTAAGTTAAGAAGAATGTATATCCTACCATACACATCCATTTACTCATCCACCAATCACACACATCTATTGTCCTTAAAAGATTTCTAATGCTTATATGAACATATGAAAAGGTATGTGTATATGTCCCAACACTAATGCGAAGATCGGGTGGTCTACTGATTCAGCTGACTTCCTTAATGCAATGTATGTTACTGCCATGAATCCAACATGTATGCAAATAATCCTATTATAACATGTAAGTTTTACATGTGTGCACAATCATCCATCCAAATGCAACATCCATGTAATGATACACCCATTTTCATCCAATAAAAGAAGAAAAATGCACACACATCCATATGCAGTATGAGAGTAATTGAGCCGATCTAGTGCCTAATGTGTGTGTATATGCATCCACGAGCAACCACTAGCAAACACTTGCATCTACTTGTATCCATCAAACATAACATGTCTCAAACACATGTTTACATCCCTTGTATTCCTACCTAAAGGTCGAAGAATTCGATCGATAGAATATACTTAAATGATAGAAACAAGCATGAATAAAAGTTTTGGAAAGGAAGTTAAAAACATACCCTCGAAATGAAAAGGGTACGAAGAACGAATCTTGTCTTCGGTCTCCCAAGTTTCATCCTCTGTGTTATCTCCCCAGTGAACCTTCATTAACTTGACTTCTCGGTTGCGTAACTTCTTAACTTCTGATCCAAAAATACGGGTAGGCACTCGCGTAACTGTCGCCTCCCGTTCCACCTCTACTTCCTCTAATATACTCGGCTCAACTACTTCTGTAGTATCATGCAAGCACTTCCGCAAATGAAAAACATGGAAAACATCATGAACACCGGACAGTCTTTCTGGTAGCTTTACTCTATAGGCCATTTGGACAATCCTTTCTGTTATGGGAAATGGTCCAATGAATCTGGATGCCAATTTCCCTATAGATCCAAAGTGAACCACATTCCTCAAAGGTGATACCTGAATGAAAACAATATCTCCCACCTTAAACTCAATATCAATCCTTCTCTTATCTGCAACTTCTGCCTATCCTAAGTTGTCTTCATTCGCTGTCTAATAAGATCAATCTTCTCGGACGTTTCTCTAACCATATATGGTCCAAGTAGCAGTTTTTTTGTAGATTCCCACCAACAAGTTGGTGATCTACAGGGTCATCCATTCAATGCTTCAAAGGGTGCCATGCCAATACTAAATTGATAACCATTGTTGTAGGCGAACTCTACTAAAGGAAGGTGCTCTTCCCAAGTCTCTCCGAGGTCTAGGATACACAGTCTTAAAAGATCCTCAAGAACTCTATTCACCCTTTCCGTCTGCCCATCCGTCTGAGGGTGATAAACGGTGCTCAAACACAACTGTGTACCTAATGCTTCTTGCAAGCTTCTCCAAAACTCACTGGTGAAAATGGGGTCACGATCACTTACGATACTGGAAGGTACTCCATGAAGACGGACTATCTCACAAACGTAAACTGCAGCCAACCATGCTGCCATCCTCTTACTCTTAACTGGAATGAAATGAGCGCTCTTAGTAAGTCTGTCTACTACAACCCAAATACTGGTGTTGCCTTTCTTCGATCTAGGCAAACCATCTATGAAATCCATAGAGACGCTCTTCCACTTCCACTGCGGAACCTCCAAAGGATGAAGCAAACCACCGGGCTTCTTTTGCTCAGCTTTAACTTGTTGGCAAATCAAACATTGAGAAACATACTCCGCCTCATCTTTCTTCATCCCAGCCCAAAAGAAAACCCTCTTCATATCCCTATACATCTTATTGCAAACTATATGAATAGTCATCTTAGAATGATGGGCTTCCTCTAGAACTGTCTTCAAAAGACTCCCAATTTGGGGAACACATAGCCTTCCATCTCATCGCAACCACCCTTTATCGTATATGGAATATATACTAAGGTGACTAGAAGTCTCCCCTTTACGGAACCTATCCAAGATGTCTGAAATCTGTGGATCCTTTTGCTGCAAAGCTCCTATCTGATCCATAAGAGCAGGCCGCACCTCCAGTGATGCAAATAAGCCAGGCAAAAACTCGGTGGAGGGTCTAAAGTCAAAAGTCGTTATAAACTCCAAGTTTTCCTTTCCACAAACAGAGGACTTAAGGCCATCCTCTGCCTACTTAGTGTGTCTTACACCACATTACCTTTGCCAGGGTTATAAGCAATCTCGAAGTCATAAGATGCTAGGAAGTCCATCCACCTTTACTGCCTTAATTTAAGATCCTTCTGCGAAAACAAGTACTTGAGAGATTTACGATCGGTGTACAACTCGAACTTCTCTCCAAGCAAATAATGACGCCACGTCTTAAGCACAAATTCTATGGCAGCTAGCTCTAAGTCATGGGTAGGGTAATTCTTCTCATAAACCCTTAGCTTTCTACCCCCATAACATACTACCCTTCCCTCTTGCACCAGAACCGCACCAAGCCCTGTACCACATGCATCAGTGTATACTGTAAACACTTTGCTTCCATCGGGCAAGGTCAAGACCGGGGTTGTTGTCAGAGCCCTCTTCAATTGCTGGAAAGCAATATCACAATCTATATCCCATGAAAACGTCAAATTCTTATTCGTCAGCCTGGTTAGTGGGGTTGATATCTTTGCGAAGTCCTTAATGAACTTCCTATAATAGCATGCCAATCCAAGAAAGCTTCTCACCTCCATTGCATTCTTTGGAATTTGCCATTATCTTGAACTGCAACTACCTTTGCGGGAACTACTGTTTCCCATCTTTAGAGACCACATACCCTAGTAATCTCACCTTTTCTCCAAAAATGACATTTGGAGAATTTCTCCTTAAGCTGGTGTGCACGCAGAGTTTTCAAAACTTCTCTCAAATGTTGGGCATGCTCTTCCTCGCTCTTTGAGAAGATTAAGATGTCATCAACAAAGTCTACGATGAACTTATTTAGAAACTCCCGAAACACCCTACTCATCATATCAACAAAATAGATGGCTGCATTCGTCAACCCAAAAGGCATAACGAGCCATTCAAAGAAACCATCTGGAGTTCTAAAAGAGGTCTTGTTTATACTGTCCTCGGCCACCCTGAACTGATGAAACCCCGTGGCTAAGTCTAACTAAGAGAATATTGATGCACCAACAAGCTGGTTAAACATATCATCTATCCTTGGGAGTAGGTGTCCATTCTTCTTTGTGGGTTTGTTCAACTCTCTATAATCTACACATAAGCAAAGTGAACCATCCGCCTTAGTTCTGAATACCGCTGGAGCACCCTATTCAGATATGCTTCGCCTAATAAACCCTTTCTCAAGTAGCTCCCCTACTTACTTGCTAAGCTCACTCCTTTCTCTTGGAGCCATATGGCGCTCAGGCAATGCAACTGGTTTTGCATTATCTACCAAGTATATACGAAAATCAATCTCGCGCCTCGAAGGTAAGCCTCGACCTCCTCAAAAACATCAGAATACTCATGGACTACTTGTACAGATCGCAGATCATCGATAGATGCATCAAGAGACTCTAGGAAACTAAGCATGACAGACCCCTTAGGGTCACAAGAAATCTCGAGGGTCCTCCCATGGCAAGTCAAAAGTTTAACGAACCTCCTCTCCCAATCTAGAATGGCACCATACATGGCTAACCAATCCATCCCTAGAATCAAACCATAGCCCATAAAACCGAGCACATATGCGTCACACTCAAACTCGACGCCTAACACTGATATTCTAAAACCCCGACAAATCATGGACAAATGAGCCGAACCACCAACGGGTTTGAGACAACAATGGGATCCAGTACCATACTAGTATTAAGGTGAAGAGACTCAACTACAGAATCAGATATAAATGAATGTGAAACGCTAGAATCAAAAAGAGTTCTAATAGAATGATTGGAAAGAGAAATTAAACCTTCCATGGAAAATTTCCTACCTTGATCTGGGGCACTGATCAGGAGAGCATGCACTTGCCCTCCCGAAGCTCCTGCCCTTTGACCTTGTCCTTGCCTCTTCGGGCACTCCTTAGAAAAGTGTCCGACCTCTCCAGAACTGAAGCAAGCATTCTTCCTTCTTTTGCAGTCCTTTATTAAATGACCCTCGCATCCGCAATTATAGAACTTCCTCTTATCTTTATCCTTGTCATTCTTTCCGCCCTTCTTCAGTTGTTGTTGCTGTTGTCCCTTCTTGGGCCATACTTTCTTATTTTGTGTTTCCTCAACCCTAACTTCTTTCTTTTCAGTTTTATCTTCCTCATGCATCAAGGCCATATCAACGAGCCTTTCAAAAGTTGCTCCCATTGGAATATGAGACATAGCTAACCCATGAATGGGGTTCATTCAGTCCTCTAGCAAACCGCAAAGCTTTCTTATGCGGAGTATCCACTAGCTCCAACCCAAGTCTCGCTAGTTGGTTGAATTTATTAATATATTCAATAACAGTCATGCCTCCTTACTTGAGCGCCAGAAACCTTTCCATTTGCATGCTTTTCTCAGCTTGAGAAAGAAACTTTATTTCAAATCTTTACTGAAAATCATCCCAAGTTTCCACCGGACGCCCTTCTTGCATCACTTCCCACAAGAACGAAACTTTATCTTTCAGTAGCCAGATGACTAGCTGAATTTCCTACGATCGTCCACTTCAAAAATTCCAAATAGATCCTCCATCTCTTTGAGCCAATTCCTTGCCTTTACGGGCGTCTCGGTTCCACGGAATGGCTTTCCTCCCATAGCATAGAAATATTTGCGGATCTTAGAGAAATTATCTGCATGCGGAGGAGGAGGAGGAACGACGAGTGCAGCTGAGGGAGGAACGTCAGCTTGACCACCGGTAGGCGTCGTGGCCTCTAGATACCTACGGAACTAGCCTGGTATCGTGACACCCTCAGGAATATTAGGTTCCCCGGACATGCTGAAAAGAAAAGGAAAGGGATTCAGACAAAGGATCGAAAGATATTACATATGGCTTTAGGGAATATGTTTTTCAAAACAGACTTTTCTTTTTGAAAATGTTTTCTTTTAAAACCTTTTTTAAAATAATTTTCAATTTTTTTATCTAATCTGATAACCTTCAGCTGTGATACCAAGTGTGACACCCCACGTCTGTTAATGTCACTCATTAAGAGAATGCATTAAGTTTCGTGAAGCGTTATAGGTAAACAAAAACAGAAACATTACAAGACAAATATAAAATAGCAGCAAAATTAAAAACTTTTATTAATCATAATGCATCCTAAGTTTAAAAACACATAAACCCAGTACATCATCTTAAAATTTCTGTCTTGAACTTAAAACATCAGAGTACAATAATAAAAGAAGCATAATCCCCAAAACATAGCCATAGTGGAAGAGATAACAACTCGAGGAATACATTTATGCAGCTCCAAGCAAGATGAAAGTAGAATCCTAATCAAGCTTGTGCATTCCCACCTTGAGAACCTAGGGATGGAAATAGAAGAGAAAGAAGAGGAAACAAAATTGGTTAGACATAAAGTCTGGCGAGTCCAGTTACTTTTAGCATATAAATAAGTAAAAGTACCATGACTGGCATATAAAGTGGATAAGAGAGATAACATCATGAAAGGCAGGTATGACAGGATAACATGATAGAGTATACTACACTTCTCTAATGATTTCTCTGCACCAATACTAGTGTCTTATGAACAAGATGATCCCCAATACGTATAAGATGGTAGACTTAGGTGTACTTCTAGTGAGAGGTTTTCACCCCCATATAATCAACAGGTAGCTCAACATGTCGGAGTTACCTCTAACGGTATTAATGGGCTCCCCAACATATGGAGTCTAGATGTACCCTAATTACTACCCTAATCGATCGACTACCTACTCCGTACATACCCAGTGCTGGCCCCACAATAGGATGTATCACTTCCTAAAGTGGCAACCCTTCGTTTTCAGGATGTGCACAACCATATCTACAGGTGCCACGACGTCTAAACCTCCTCTGCTGGACCTATGCACGCACTTGACCCCATCGAAATGCGCCGCCCACACCGTCCCACACATTTGAATCTCTTACAATCAGCCCAGTAAGCGTGCCCCAACTTCGACCTTGTTTGGAGTACTCATTTGATACCTATATATGGGTTACTGACTGAAATGGGTCCAACACATAAGATGATACAAGCTTCCCCCTACGCTTGCATCCCCACTAGGTTTTCCACAGGTTATGTAATACTATAGTAAAAGATTGCATAACCCCACAAGTTAAGTTTGTGGGCCTATATATGTAAAAATTACCCACCCACCCAATATTTACTTAACCCACCCACTGTTCAAAACAAGTTTACTTAAACCCTATTCAAGTTATATGTTCATACAATCCCTATGGAATCAACTAGGTTAAGTATTCCAATTCATTACCATATTCATTTATGGTTATAATGTGCTAGACCTCCCACATTAAACCTACCACTTGTGGATGTTGGATATGCCGGTCGGTTCTAGGCAGACTTCTTCCACAAGTCGGACTTAACCTCGTGTCTTAGCACGTCTCGTGTTTATGCACTTAGACCCCTTACATTAGATTCACCACTTGTGATCGCTGGATATGTTGATCAGTTCTGGGCAGACTTCCACCACAAGTGTAATCTAACCTCGTATCTGAGCACGGTTACAGTTTCTAATTACTATAATTCTAGGTATTTCCATTATTAACCAATTATTCCAACGTCATTATAGGTTTTCATGCCCCTTTCCCAAGTTATGTTCATAATGAACTGTACGCCCCAAATTCATATTCAAATATTTCATTTAAGTTATGCCCAAATTTCCCAATACAAGTTATGCGCCAAATCTAATGTTTTCCTCTCGTTCCCAATTTAACGCGTTCGCATATTTCAGCTGCATGCCTAGGCTCGAAGGTAACCTGGCTATAAAAATAAAAGGAAAAAGATGAAGGGAAGATGACATAAATGATCATACTAATAAGACGGACATAAACGGCAGAAATAGGCATAAACATATAGTGGAATAATGACAAGATAGGCATATAGCAACAGATCTGATGAACATGTGACAATAGAACTGATTCTAATATAATAGGGACATTATAAACATGCATGATGAGATCTAAACAATGAATTAGATAGCTAACTAACAACAGATCTTATTTAGCCACAAACATAATAGGAACAGGCATGATGTAATCTAAACAGTGAATTAGATCTACAAACAATGGCAGATCTGACATGATAAATAGGTGTAGGTTCAGATTTAGTTCATAGTCATGTCAGAATAACTTAGGTACACAAGTTATAGCAAATATGATATGATTCAAATAGTCACAGGCATAGATCCAATTTATAGTCATGTCAAGTTTTACTTTTTAAATATTTAGATCTAAAAATAACATAGACTCACTATGAGTGGATCGAAGAAAAGTAGAAGAAAGGTTGTAGATGTTGAATCACAGATCACTAAACTCTAGTTGATTGCTGAAGAAGAAAAGGCTTGATTTAATTTGCGTAGAGGCAGCATCTAGTTCTCCATTATTTTTGGTGTGAGAAACAAGAGAAATGAGGCTATATATGTAGCCATCAAGAGAAACCCTAATCTACCATAGGGGGGTCGACCCCCCTTTATTGGGTCGACCCACGGGTCGACACCCCTGGGCGGGAACTTTCCCGCTCCCCTAATTTTCTGCGATTCTGAACTGTTTTGAATTTTCTGGATATATTTTACTTATATATATTCTTCTTATGCATATACTGTAAGGACCCGTTACTTCCCCGTGAGGGAAAGCGCGGATACTTTGAGAACAACACACAAATGAACGCAGACGGAAGAACATTTCATTGTTATTACAACAATTCCATCAGATACAAGAATATACAGAGTATAAATGAATAAATTACATTTGATAAATATCAGAGATTACAATGAATTACATAGCAGCGGAAAATAATACAAAGCACAACTGAAGGTGATATACGGATACAGAGCTTTCCGGATATCATTCCAGCTGTAAACCAGGATCCTGTGAATATAAATCTGCAAAACCAAAACTACTAGCTGCCCGTGCGGAAAATAGGGGCACCCAGAGTTTAGGTTAAAACAATAAACTCCAGGTCAGTCATGTGACTGGTGTGAGAACTAAAACAGTTATTTAAAACTTTACTTTAAAAGAGAGTAATTCAAGGGACCACGCCGTATAACACGGAACGGGTTTCCTCCCAAGAATACCAGTGCATAGAATAAACAACGCAATGCTTTTTCGAAAAATGAAGCTATTATAAGACCCAGGTCCCATCACACAATGCAACACAAGCTGGAGGATAGGGTTTTCCCTTATAATAGCCAAACATGCTTGGTACGTTTAAAACAAATCATGTGATACTATAATAAGTGTATAGTGTCAAAACAATTTCAATCATAAATATAAATCATAGACGGCATAGCATCCCATGCTACTATGTCGCCATACTAGTTCTACAATTAAAACCGCAATACACGTATTGAAAATTGGATTTCCGTCATGAGTCGAGGCAAGGGGCAAGCTCCTCTCCGCGTTCGAGACACTCTAGCAAATGTCCCAGGGCTACGCACTCTGGGCAACCCTTGGATGCTTCAGGGCCGGTCCTCACTTACGTTAGAGGATTGGCAATTCCTGAACACACGTTTCCCGGTCCTTACAGACCTATAATCGAGGCGCCTCACATTCCAACAACCACATAGGTGAAAAGTATATAAATGTCAGGGCTGGTAAGTCACTGACACCACCAAAGCTAGAAAGAAACGTCGTGCTCTCCCTGCAGTCCGTATCCCGTTTTTGACTCATACCGAGGTGTGAGGCTCGCGAATTCACGTTATACACAAAGCTACCACGTAGGCGTGCTTTGATCATCAACCACAAGACTTTGCTTTTCAACAGAAGCCTTGATCATTGCATCTTAGCGTGCCACACAGGCAATTCATGCCATGTGATTGATATCTATCGATATATAACCTCTAAGCACGTACGTCTCAGAGAAGGGCGTTAAGCAAGAGAATAAATTCTCCGCCGCCAAACAGATATATATTTAACAGAAATCAATCAACACAGAATAAAATCCAATGTCAGACACACAATCCATTTACAAGTCCGTTCTAGGTCTGAACGAAACCGGAGGCACTTTCCTCGCATATCCATCCATCTCCAAGTACGTCTGGATGACCACCAACTATTTCCATCCTCTTGGGTGTACTGCCCAATCAGGATCGTCAGTAATAATCCAAACGATGTGAAGACTTCCGGTCTTCGACCACCGTCTTCATCTTCGACATATCGTCGAATCGGTTATTCAGAATGGGTATAAACCCGGACTTTCCGAACAACCCGCGTATATTAAAACAGTGCTAGAAAACACAACATACGCCTCATTCCAATTCAGAATATTCTTTTATTCACAAAATCCCATTTTTAGGGAAAGGTTCCCATTAATTTTATCCAAGATAAATTCTTTCAAATTTATCCTTTAATCTTCCTTTGGATGTCATTTCAAACCAAATTATGGTTTTCTAAACTAGTCGAGATTAGCGAACCACACCGAAGTAATTATTTATTTTATTTCCCAATCCCAACCTATTCATCCTATGAAGCAAAACTGGTGATACTCCATATCTAATACTATGGTGTTATCGGTAAAATTAATTACCATTTCACGTTCAAATCTAATTAAAGATTTAACTATCGCTTTGGAGCAAAACTGGCGATACTCCATTCTCGCTCGTTTTCTAAATTTGATAATTTAGATTATAGATTCACATTTCAATCTAATTGCAGATTCGTTAAAACTCCTTTTACTGGGTTAAAGAACTAGGTGTTATTTAAAACACAGTTCACGACAAACCCAAATCACATTCTATTTATCATCGGGTTAAAGAACTAGTGTTGTTTAAAACACAGTTCATGATAAACCCACAAATCAATTCTAGTTTCATTCAAATCAAATATATTAGGAATTCCGATTATTTAAAACCCTTTTTTTAAATCTAATTTATTTATTTTAAAAAAAAACCGGGTTTTAAATTTAGTTCAATCTAGTTCATTTCGATAAAAATCTATTTTCATCTTTTCAAATATGGGGTTTTTCATCCCAATTTTTCCCAAATCATTTCTTATGATTTTACACAAATTATTGATATTTTTAATAATTTTATCAAGGCCCGTACAGTCGATTTCCAACAATGGCCATCGAACTGCACTTATAGCGACCTTTTTCAAATTTGATTTGGACTTATCTCCAAATCCAACCGTTAGATTTTGAATTTCTAATATTCATTAGAAAGCTCTTTTCGACACGAACCCAACGGTTCCGGTTTTAGGAGAATCCGACGGTCGGATCTCCCGTAATGTCCGTTTGAAATAAATGGTCGAAATTCACGAACTGCCGTGGCGCGGCGCGTTCTATTCAGGCCATTATATTATATATATAATATATATTTCGTCGATTACTATTTAAAACGAATTATATAAATAGTTTTAAATTCGTTTCAAAAACAATTTCAACTTCCATTTCAATTCAAATCAAAATTGAATCTTTCCTTATAAATTCGTTTTAAAATTCATTTCTATTCAATTCAAGTTTCAATTCAAGTTTCAATTCAATTTGAATTCATTTCAATTTGTTTCCAATTCAATTCGAATTCCTTATATATTCAATTCATTTCGAAATCGTTTTATATTCAATTCATTTCGAAATCGTTTTATATTCAATTCATTTCGAAATCGTTATACATTCAATTCATTTCGAAATCGTTTTATATTCAATTCATTTCGAAATCGTTATACATTCAATTCATTTCGAAATCGTTATACATTCAATTCATTTAAATTTCATTTCAAAATATGCGTTTTCGAAATCACTTTTCAATATGCATTTTAAAATGAATAAAATCGATATAAATATCGTTCACGTCAAAATGGCGTCAATCTAACCAACACGGCTTCATTTATTTCAATTTTCAAATATTCTATTCAACAAAGGAATATTTATTTTTGTCAACACACGACTAATCTCAACGAATGAGTACTGTCCACGTGTGACAATTTTTGTTAAATTATTTCGTTCAACACATGACTAATCTCAACGGATGAGTACAGTCAACACATGAACCTTTATTTTATATTGATAAAGATGCAAATTTTGTTATTAAAATATTTCGTTCAACACATGACTAATCTCAACGGATGAGTACAGTC
This sequence comes from Allium sativum, assembly GCA_030737875.1. Classification (NCBI taxonomy): domain Eukaryota; kingdom Viridiplantae; phylum Streptophyta; class Magnoliopsida; order Asparagales; family Amaryllidaceae; genus Allium; species Allium sativum. The sequence goes on along the minus strand of CM060921.1, from coordinate 548,727,247 downwards.
AATACATGTACCTTTATTTTATATTGATAAAGATGCAAATTTTGTTATTAAAATATTTCGTTCAACACATGACTAATATCAACGGATGAGTACAGTCAACACATGAACCTTTATTTTATATTGATAAAGATGCAAATTTTATTATTAAAATATTTCGTTCAACACATGACTAATCTCAACGAACGAGTACAGTCAACACATGAACCTTTATTTTATAATATTCTTTATTTTCTAAATTGGAATGAGGCCCAATCAATCGCCATATAATGTTAATTATATGGACTTTTCATACATCACACGTATATAATAGCATTGAAAATAATCAACCACCAACCAAAGTGCACTACACTGTATAAGCATCAAATATAGATATCTAACGCTTATAACAGCCTGTCAATCAATCGATCGACGTATTTAATCAATCAGGATGAGTGAACTTCAAATTTCATCCCAACACCCGTGTGGGGTTTCAAATCAACAAACACAGATTTTTATTTGTGCAGTTGGGCGATGTGTAAAGTTTATCGACCCAGTCAATGTCCTTCAAATAGGTGTACATAAACAAACCGTCCGGTTTGTAGATGAATATTTATTTATTCACTTTCACATTAAAAATTATATTTTTAACGACAAAACATTTTATTTTAACACATGAATTTCTATTCAGTTCATTCTTTAAATAAAATGATATTTTTATTTTTCTAACTTATTTTAGAAAATTTCGGCGGCCTAACGGCACGATACTAGAAACGGGACGAGGCCTAGCCTTATCCCCGGTCTAGTGAAGGCCCACGCCATTTTCACATCAATCAATCCATTCCATTTCACCAAACAACTTAAATTTCAATCAAACAATCTAACTAATTTTTGCAATCAAACAAACAAGTCCATGGTCTGTGGACGATTGTGTCGGGTGCTACTAAACACCGTCTACATCCTAGTATATATATAACTAGAAAAAGAAATTGAAAGGTGAGAAATTCTCACCGAAAGCTATCCCGATTCCACGACACTTCATTTATAGGAAATCTTCATCGTTCTTGCATTTTTGTCATCTTCGTTGCTGTAACCACTACATATGTAAAAATCGAATTTTTACTTCGCTATTCAATATATAAAAATCGAATTTTTATTATACTATTCAATATATAAAATCAAATTTTTATTATGCTATTCAATATATAAAAATCGAATTTTTATTTCGCTATTCAATATATAAAAATCGAATTTTTACCTTGTTATATGGATAAAAATTCTATTTTTACATTGCTACTATATAGGTAAAAATTATATTTTTACCTCGCTATTCTCTATATAAAGATTTCGCCTTTTCAAATATATCATTATAAAAATCACATTTTTATTTTCCTACACATATAAAGACGATATTTCTAATATTCCTATCATGTAAAAATTATATTTTTAATCCTCTACATAAACAAAAATCATATTTTTACATCTTCTATATAGTAAAGATTATATTTTTATTACTTTAAAAATATAAAAATCATATTTTTAATTCTTTAAAAATATAAAAATTATATCTTTAACCTTTACATGATATAAAAATTATATTATTAACCTTTACATGATATAAAAATTATATTTTTCTTATCGTTACATATATTTTAAAGACTGAAATAAAAATTTCATGCAAATTCATATTGAAATCATATTTTTATCGTCGTCAAAATTCTATATTTCTAACACTAAAGATTATATCTTTACACTTGTCCTTCATATTTTAAAAATTACATCTTTCCTATATAATGCTAAGGTACATAAAAAATCCCCTTTCAAAACGATGTTATTTCTTTCAATTCAAAACATACGTATATTTTTCTTATCAAAATCATAGGTATATTTTTCTAAGCAAAGTTCTTTTATTTTTCAAAGCAAAGTTCTTTTATTTCAAAGCAAAGTTCTTTTATTTCAATACTATATATATATATATATTATTTTCAGATTTTAAACCCATATTATTTTTACTGCTTAACTAAACTAATTGCTAATTAAAAACCTCCTGATATTTATTTGATTTCAATTCACTTTAAAAATCCTAAAAGGAGAGAAGGAGGAAAAAGAAAGAGAAAATAAAAATAAAACAAAAAAGGTAAGAACTTACAACGTAGTGGGGGGGGGGGTTCCAAATGGAAGATGGGGCTAGGGTTTCACGGTGTCTTCGAACGGAGGAGGGGGAGAATGGCATCGAGCGGCTGGTGGTCCTCTGGCAAGGCGGCGTGGCGCATTGGGTGGAGGTTCGAGGAAGGTCGACGGGTATGGGTGAGAAGGGGCTCGGGGTCTCGATCGACGAGGGGGTGGGAAAGAAGAAGGAGGCCGGAAGAGGAGGAGGGGGACTTGCCGAAGATCGGGGGCACCTGCGTCGATGGTGCGACGATGATCGTGGGGAGGGAGGCGACGGTTTTGAGATTCAACATTTTTTTTATTTTTTTCTTTCCGAAATGATTTTGAAAAGGGGGGGGGGGCAGAAGGTAATAGGAAAGGAGAGAGAAGGATTTTTTTAATTATTTAATTCTAAAAGTTGACTTTTACATATGACCTCAAAACGAGGCCCACCGCCTGTCGTCCATAGCGTTTTATCCCCATTCCGAACACAATGAGATATGTATCGCAGGCTGATTCGATCGTTTCGATCAGTTTCCGTTGAATTTACATTTAAATCACTATATTGAATTTTAAACGTACATTTCAAACTACCGGGGTCACATACTAACTCTAAAAATTCTCGAAAAATATTTTCTAGCTTCGTATTGACGATACGGTCCTAACGAAACTAGTTTCGTCAAATTCTGAGACCGTTAGAAAAATGGCCAATTTCCAGTCGATTAAAATCAACTGAAACTGATCAAACGCGTTTTCCTTTGCCACGCTCACATATTGATTCGAAAAATTATGAAATTTGGAATCTACCAATAATTTGACATCATGGACCCAACAAAAGTGGTTTCGTCGAAATCCGAGGTCGCTTGCAAAATTTCTATTTTTAAGGGCCTGAATTCCATAGCGACTATTCAGAATTTTCAACTGGACATATCTATTGATTCCCGCTATGAAAATTTGATTTTTCGGATTCGTTGGAAAGATATCGCCAATTAGCTCCTAATGTTTTTGGTTTCACTAAAATCCGGATTGTTTTGCACCCGGTACATTCAATTGAAGTTTGAAATCGAATTATCGAACTACCGCGCCATTTTCAATTCTATTTATAATTACATATAAATATTTATATTCTAACGACGACGCGTATAAATATATACGTTCTAAATATATTCAAACTAAATTTTCTCGTCGATTTTATTTAAAATAATCTATTTTAAATATTCAAAATCCGCTAAAATTGCCAAAATAAAAATTTTAAACTGGTTCAGAATTTCCGGGTTATTACATATACAAACTTCAAACCTTAATAACTTCTTCATACGGTGTCTGTTTTACGCAAACCAGGTGTCTATTTTGACCAGAATTCCAAGACGAATGCAAAGGCACAATCCATTTCACTTAATTCTGAATATTAAATTAATTATTCTTTAATTTATCATCTTTTAGTTTTGTTAAAGTTACGGGGTGTTACAAGGAGAGAACACACTTTACTATGGAGTTTATCTCGCCCGCATTTTCAAATACTTTGGAGTTGATCTTCACTGAGAAGAATTTGTGCCAAGAAAGGCGTTTGACTCGTCAAACATACACCTCATGCAAATTCCTCTCACTTTCAAGCCGTATGAGACATTTGAAGCCAAACAAGCTCGAATGCAACAAGCACCTATGGAAGTCGGAGAAGAAGAAGAAACTTCTTTGGAAAGTGTTGAGTGTCCAATCAACACTAGAACCATTTCCGGAGAGATGATTGTTCAAAATTAAGTGAAGATTGTCAACAATCAAAAGAAGCTCAAAAAGAACTTTTCCAAAATGACTAAGTTTATGGTGAAGATAGGAAGAAAGCTTGGAATTTCATCTTCCTTCTCATCATCCGCTGAAAACTAGCTTATCTAATTTAGTTTATCTTTATTACTCGCTTGTATTTGCTTTCGAATCTCATATTTAGTGTGTCTTAATTATTTGGATGTATTTGCTTTTTATGAAGTAATGAATTGAGTTTTATTTATGTTAAATTATCTTTAAGTTACTCCAAAAACTTTAGAATTAGATATAATATAATATAGGAACAAAAGATTCAAAAATTGAAAATTTTCAAATAAGTATGTCGGCATACATACTTTTCTATGTCGACATATAACTGCCAGATTTTCAAAATTTTTCAAAATTGAAAATTAATTAAATAACTCATGTCCGTTCAAAATACAACGAATTCCAGACCCCGTTTAAGCCTATTTCTTCTAGAAAACTTCATTATTTCATTTCTCCTTCTTCTCTATTCATTTCTTACCAAAACTATGGCAAATCCAATTCCTAATCTAAATGAAAACATTGAATTCCTTCAAGAACATCTTCTCTATAATTCTACGAAACTAGCATCATCTTGAATTAAGCCAAATAAAGATGTTTGAACAATAAGAGAAGCACTTTGATGTAATGCAATGGCTAATCTCCTGTCTTTTCAGAGATGAAGATAACAATCTCGCTAAAGCACCACCAACAAAAGAAGATGAAGATTGGGAGGTCATCAAGAAGGATCCAGTCTTTGGAGAAGACGGTTCGGTAGAAGTACCAAGAAATATTGTTTGGTATGATTTATTTGATTTGGATTGTTTGACTTAAAACTTGTATATATTAAACATATGGTGTGATGTGCTTGATTTGGTTTGTATATATGACATAAAACTTATGTAATTATAATACTTTGATACTTAGTCTTGATTGATGTATAATTATGAAGTATAGGATATATATATATATATATATATATATATATATAGACTTAGGATTCAGGAGGATCAATTGTGTTCAGTATAAGGATTATATATATATATATATATGTTTAGGATTAAGGGGAAGTACTTTACTTTAGTATAGGAATTATTTAGATAGTTATAGGATTTAGAGGGAGTATTTTTGTAATTACTTTTTGAGAATGCCAAAGGGGGAGAAATTTTAAAATATAGAATTAGTTTATAGGATTCATATAGGCAAGGGGAGTATTAGAAGGATCATCATCAATAGGTATGTACGGGTATGATATTTTATAAACTAAGGTCGTCATCATCAAAAAGGGGAAGATTGTTGAGGAATGGAGTTTTGATGACAGCAACCTTATTTCAATATTAATTGATTATAAAATATATACTAACACATTTATCTAGAATATATATATATATACATATGCATGATTTATATACAGAAATTAATAAGGAAGACTGTACAGTTTAAGAGCTTCTAGAGATTCAGAATTCATAGATGATTCAAGACCCATGAGTAATCAGGATTTCAAGAGTTTAATAGTTCAAGATAAATATAGTAATAGAGTCAAGTTTATGTAAGACTCTGAATAACACTCTAGGTTCAAATTCAATTTCTGATTTTTAAACTTCAAATTCCATCTTCAATCTTTATTAAGTTTCTCTATTTTACTTTTGATTTTAAACTCAAGTTTTATACTTTATAAGTTTTATATAGTTATATACTTTATATTTATATAGTTTTAAAATTTATTTTATAAATATGTTTATATAGTTTATACTTATGATTTCAAATGATTTTCTACTTTATAATATTCATTTATAATACTATGTTTTAATTTAAGAAGTTCCAGAATTATATAAATTAAAACATTTCAAAATGCTCAAATTTCAATTTTTGAATTGTGTATGTCGATATATAACTGTCATATTTTTGATTTTGATAGGAAGTGTCTTTTCACTATTTGTAACATTCCAGAAGCGTTGCAACCTTTCAAATCTTATAAATAGGGGTTGATTTCGAATTTTTTCATCATTCTTCTTCTCCATCTTCATCCTCTTTCTTTACACCATTAATATTTCATATTTTTATGATTTCTACACTTATACTCTGCCGAATTCAATTCTATTTTTATAAAACTTCTTCTCTTCTCACTTTCTACTCATTACTCTCTAAATCGAAGTGTTATTGAAGAGTTATAGGGTTGTTGTAATTGTTTGGGAAGTGTTTAGGAAAAAGGTGTGTCCTTGTTTCCTAGAAATCAAGGAAATAGAGCGGTGATAACCTTGTAGCCGGAAGGGGAATATACTTGATCAAGGGTGTTTGGAATCAATGGTAACCTTGTGGTCGTGAAATCAAGGGGGTTGTACTTGGATATTGACATAGTAATAAAACTCTGCGCAATCCAGTGTTGCGTGGGACTGGATGTATGAGTAATCCAAAACAGTATAAAACCCAGTGTGTTCTTTCCTTTTCTGCATTTTATTTTTGTTTATCTTTGTGCTTGTGTTTGATTCTATGTCTGTGATTATCTTTGTGGTGTGTGATTCATATAGTAGATCATATAAGTTTTAGATTTTGTTAAACTTCTCAAAAACACTATTCACCTCCCCTCTAGTGTTAGTTTTGCCTTAACGATCCATTCCACAATCCCTAACAGTTTGTTCCCTTCTGAAGTTTCAGAAAGAAGTGGCCTGGTGTTGGTTTCCATCAAAATTTCAACAGGTGTCCACTTTAACACCAAGCGTTAATTCAATGCAAGAAGTATTAGCAAGTGTCCATAAATCAAATACAGAATGAACAAGTGTACAAATTAAAATTTTATTATAAGTTCTTTATTTCAAATTTCTAATTCTCATATAAGAAAACTTTACGTATAAGAGGAATAATAAATAGATGAAGTACAAACTATGATATACGAATGAACATAATTCATTTTACTGCGATTTTGACCTAAAATTAAAAATTCGGGACATCAAATTTCCGAGTTTCACGAAACAAAAAATATTGTTCTTCTTACAATTAAATCTAGTATTTTTGTTCAAATTCGCCTGAATTATGATGTTATACAATTCTTGATGATTTATAAAATGTTTACTAAATTAACACGAATTAGAACGAAGTCGGGTACATTATATTATGAAATTTTGTAACACCCCTCAAAAGTGTAACCCTAAATAGACATAGGTAATTAAATTAAATATAAATTACTATAAATTAATAAGCTAAAAAATATTGGTAGTTAATAATTAGGCCATAAAATTTTGCTATTGTATTCATGGAGAGATTTTGATCCATTTTCATATTTTATTTATCAACAATGAAGTTCATCTGATTAAGTTATTTATGAAACAAGTTTTATGTGAAATATAAATTCATGTAAGATTTGAAATTCAAGCTGATTAAATATAAATGGAACAAAAATAAATATTGATTGTCATAATAGAATATTCCTTGAAGATCTAAAATTGTGTGTAGATATGTGTGTGTGTGTATGTATATATATATCAAGAATAAACAAGAAACATAAACAATCAATTGGCTTAAAAAAAATATAAAGCAACATTACAAGGAAAACAAATTCTCTGGCTCGACCACAGAAGGGGTCGACTGCCGCTATAGAAGGGGGGGTTGACCCAGGGGTCGACCACCCTTATGGGTAAAGGATGGATAAGGCTTGTTTTTTAGGGATTTATGTATAGTTTCGCTTCAAATGGGCTGTCCAGATTAAATCAAACTAATCCTATGATCCATATACACACTAGCAACAAAAAGTAGCCCCCCTTGCCTCTCTCCAAGCACTACACTTTATTCTATTCTACACCTCCATCTTGTCCCTCCACTAATTTTTAATTCCATAAGAAAGGTTAGTCTTCTACTCTCTAACCTATACTCTATCTTTTCTAATCTAGATTCATATATAGATTTCGGAATTAATATGTATGTATATATGAGATTCTAAATCTGATTCTCATATATATATAAATATTAAGAGAAATTGGAGCATGTTTTCTCGAAGGAAAAAATCCAAATTTCTGATAGATTCTATACTAAAACCATCATTCTTCTCTTTGCTATCTATGTGAGTGGAAATTATATGAGTTTGTTATTCCTTATATCTTGTTAGTGTAACTTTGGATTATTATGCTTAAAGGAATTTGGATTTGAACAAAAACAATACAATACTAATCATCTAAATTCCTTATGTTTATTATTAGTGGAAGTGGAAAATCAACTGTTGTATTTTGTGATTTGTTGTTAAGGTAATAAAAGATAGATGTTTGGGTGTTGTGAAATTTTTGAAATTCTAATTCACTTTTTTGTCATTGATATTTTCATTTATGTATACTAAAGCATATGACTCGGTTATTGTGGAAATAATAGGTTTAAGCATCTATTTTTAATAGATCGTTTAAACGTATTGTTCGCAAGTATACTAAAGCCTTAAGTTTTGTATATAAAATCATATAAAACTAAAGCAGTACCAAAAGGGAGGTTTTACATATAATTGGTTTATTGCACATTGTCTGTCTTTTGTTATTGAGATAATTATTCAAATCCTGGCTACAAGATTTATGTATACGTTGTTATTTCCCTTTTATTTATATAATATGAATATGCATATCTATGCTATGTAGTGAAGTTAGGGAAATAAACTTGTATACCATAATTATGTTGTTAGGATTGACATTTCAAACGAATTAGAAAGTTTATTCATGTGCACTTGATTTACATTTATTTACTATTATTTATTAGCATAATTAACATATTATTAATGCATATTAAATTCGTATTAGGTAGCGTATTAACTGCATTAACATAGGAAATTAAATTTGTATGTGTATGAGTTAATGGCTTTAATTAATATTAATGACACACAAACACGAGGTTAACTATTACTTGCAGTAGAAGACTGCCCAGAATCGAGCGGCATGTCCAATACTACAAGTAAGACCGGTTAATATGAGAGGTCTAGGTGTCATGGGCCATTATAATTGTTACACAAAGGCATGAGGGTTAAGCCCAACTTGTAGGAGAAGCCTACTCGGAACCACCTGACAAATCAAGCATCTACAAGTGGATGGTTTACTATGAGACATCTTGTGTGTGTACATATATATATATATATATGTGTGTGTGTGTGTGTGTGTGTGTGTGTGTGTGTGTGTGTGTATTAATTGTGTGTGAAGCAGGCTTTCCTTGAAAATGTATTAAGTGGCTGACCTACCCGGTTTGGGTATTAAGTGGTTAGGACTAGGTCCATTACTAAGTTTCACTCCTTTTTAGGACCAAAGTCATGGGACCCTCCCTTATGAATGTTTTATGTGGTCATTGGGTCTTCCTTTCTCTAAAAATCATGAGATATTAAATGGTCATAAATAATTAAAAATAAGTGAGGCTGTTCTTCGGATTTTGCTTGCTTTTTATCTAAGGCTATGTGAGGGTTGACCTGGGGATGGGCTACTAAGAGTTCCACCAATCATGTTAAGGGCCGGTTTAAGGGGAATCGCCTATTTAAGGGAAGCATTAAGTGACTAGGAGTTCACCGGAAAAGACAACTAGATGGTTGTGCATGGGTCCGCCAGGAGGGTCATAAATGACAATAAGGTTTTATCTAAACCTTGTATTAAGTGGAAGATTACTATCTCTCGCTTTATGTTGAGAGTATATTTAATAATGTTAATAATTAAAAGAAAAGGTCTTAAGTGACTAAGGTCTGCCATATGGTCTTAAGTGATCGAAGGAATCCAGCCATAAACAAATATACATATATCGTGGCCTTAAGTGACCAATTGAGAATCTGCCTCGTGGGTATTAAGTGATTGTAAAGCATCTTCCCATACACAAACGAATAATTGTAGGACTTATGTGACTGTAGGGTAGTCTTCCTTATTATTACATATGTCTGATTGTGTGTTAGATTTCATAGACATAATTGATGGATTCATACTGCCAAGTATAGAAAATAGTTATTCCTTTAACTTATGTGATTTTCATTTACTAGAACATGTTGTTATGACCTTCCTTCTCTTATTATATAAACATGATAATAGGTAGGAGTTCTTGATCAGTGATGCCAAGGAGAGTAGAGCCTGGCGAAAGAGGATTCAGAGCTATTAGTTATTATTTATGGCAATACTATGATTATTGTTGTGTTATTGAGATAATTATTTTTATTGATGTACCTCTTAATGATAGTTGACATTCGTTGTAACTGACATTTTATGTTTTTTATTCATGGTACATCTATTTTGAGTTATTATATTTTATCCCTTTCACTGTGCGAGATTCTGATTTTGGTTTAGTTCGCTCTGTTATATCTGTTAAAGTATTTCCTTATAGGAACCAACGATTCATTTAGAATGGCTCTAGGTTCTGATGGGCCTTATTTAGGTCTGAATTTAGGAACATTCCGGGCGGCTTGTTACATGTGGTATCAGAGCATATAAGGTTACCTGATTACAGGGAAATATATGTATGAGAGACGTACTTGTTATTTGAAAAGGTTTTCAAATTATATATATATATATATATATATATATATATATATATATATATACACACACAGCCCATAAGCATATGCAGATATACTAGGCAATTTCGATCTTTCTATTCTTATCTTTGCTTTTAGCTTAAATACCATCTTAGGAATTTCCACTGAGGGTTTTTCCTTTTTCAAATAGTATAAATGGCCGAAAATCATCCCAAGCGAGGGAATTAGGAAAGGCCTTTGTACTTGCCCGTAGAGTTCCAACAGTACCTTAAGACTGTGAACCAAGTTCCTATAGCCCCTCCAGCCCCAGGGAAACTAGCAGCTCAACCTACTGAAGCTGCTCTCAACTTCCTTCGTTTCTGTAAAGATTTGGTAAATTTAAGAGGCGGTCCCTTTCTTGAAACGAAAATCTTTCTGGAGGCTAAAGCGTGGATATATGAATGTGATCGTATTTTGAAGCTACAGGATTAGAGGACCCTCTAAAGTTTAGGGTAGCCACTTAACATTTTAAGGGTGAAGCTCTTGAATGGTGGAATATGGTTTCCGAAGAAGACGAGGGTAGGGTGTTTATGCGAGAAGAGTTTAAGGCCCGATTTGAAATGAAGTTCTTACCTAATGTGGAAATGAGCATTCTGATGGAGATATTTATTCAACTTAAATAAAGAGATTCTAGTTTAAGGGAGTATATCGCAAGATTCGCCGAGTTGTCCAAATTTGGAAGGAAATTGGTTGATTTGCCGACGAATAAGGCATTGAGATTCGTGAAGTGACTTAATTCCCTGTTGAGAAAAAACATTGCTAGCTCAAGACCCTTAGAGCTACTTTTGAGGCACTTGTAGTGACTATTATTTTACGCAATGCTGAGGGAAAAAAGGAGAATAAGAGAGAAAGATGAAGGTGCTTCTTGATATCGAAAAAACAAGAAGAAAAGTTTTGGCTTAAGAAAAAAGAAGAATGGGAAGTTTAAGAAAGAGGCTAAGATATATGGGAGATGCCATAGGAAGGACCATGAGGCCAAGGATTGTAGGGTGAACCTAGAAAGCTTGAGTTTAAAGGAAAGTGCTACAATTGTCATGAGGAAGGGAACTTAGCGAGGAACTACCCCAAGCAGAAAGAAGGACAAAGTGGGCAGAATTTTGCCTTGGAGATAGCACCACTTCAAAGTCAACCCCCATGATAGCAAGGACGTCTAGCTTCGGAAGGCCAGTAGTGTTGCCATTAAGGCACATGGCTTCTAAGGATAGGAGAGAATTGGAAAGTAAAATCTTCGAGTTATTGCAAAAAGGATTCATCCGACGGAGTACTTCAGAGCGGAGAGCACCCATAGTATTTGCCACAAAAGCTAGTGGATCGCTAAGACTGTGTGTTGATTATAGGGAACTTAACAAGATAAGTAAAAAAATAGATACCCCTTACCTAGGATAGATGACCTGTTTGATCATTTGGGAGGTTCCCAATTCTCAGTTAGACCTTGCAACATGGTTTCATTAATTGACGATTTCTAAGAAGTGTAAACCTAAGATGGGCCCCTGATGGACTATTTGAGTGGAAAGTAATGCCTTTCGATTTGATGAATGCCATCTCCTTCTTTGTGGACCTTATGAGTAGAGTATTTAGTGGAATTCTCAACAAGATGTGGTATTCGTGGATGTCATTCTCATATTTTCCAAGGATTTTAAGGAGCATGAGGATCACTTAAGAGAAGTCCTAACAATTCTAAGAGAAAATCAACTTAAGGCTTAGTTCTCAAAATTTAACTTTTGGAAGAAAGAAACCAAATTTCTTGGATGCATTTTTCAGGGGGACGATCGGTAATGGAGCTCGCAAAGATAGAGGATGTTAAAGGGTAGAGGATACCTCACAATGCGACGAAGGTTAGAAGTTTCCTTGGGATCACGGGCTACTACAGAAAGTTCATTAAGAATTTCACAAGAATTGCAGCCCCTCTATCCCAGTTAACAAAGAAGAACCTTGAGTTCATTCAGAGGGAGAAGCACGATATTTCTTTCTAAAGGCGCCTATCCTTATTATTCCTGATGGTACGAAGATGTTAACGATTTTTATCGATGCATGTGGGATAGGATTAGGGGTGGTACTCATGCAAGAAAGTGGGGTAGTTGCCTACGCAAGAAGACAACTTAAGAGTAATGAAAAGAGGTACCCTATGCATGACTTGGAAATTGCAGCTGTGGTATTTGCCTTGTATATGTGGAGGTAATACCTTTTCAGAGAGAAGTTTGAGCTTTTTATTGATTATAAGTCACTTAAGTACTTGTTTTCTTACCATGATTTGAATCTGCGACAACCACAGTGGATGGATTACATAGCATCGTTCGACACCGCTATCTAGTGCACCTCAGGAAGGGTGATGTCGTTGCCGATGTTCTCAGTTGAAGACATGGTACCTTAAGTGTGATTGCCAAGTGGAAGCAGTTTGAGTTTCTTACTAGTTTTAATATTCACCCACCGTTTGAAGTGTCTCAAGGGTTTCTTAGTGTTTTAGAGGTGAGGCCAGCTTTATTAGATAGAATTAAGCCTGATTAAGATCTCAATGATGAGTTGGGGACATTAAGGAAAATGATTTCTAGAGGAGAACCCTTTCCTCATTTAGAATGGTATTCTACGGATAGAGATGAGAGTTTGAGAAGGGACAGTCGACTTTATATCCCTAAGAATGGAGACCTTAGAAAAGAAGTTCTAAAGGAGCGTCGTCAGTCAAGTATGAACATGCACCCTGGAGGAGATAAAATGTTTAGTTGATGTGAAAAAGAAGTTTGTATTGTGAAGATACGGAGATGGATGTAGCAAAATTTATGACTCGATGTTTGACTTGTCAAAAGGTTAAGGCAAAGCAAGGAAGGCTTGGAGGGTTGTTGTTACCCTTAGAGGTTCCCACTTGGAAATGGGAACACATTTCGATGAATTTCATTGATGGTCTTATGAATAGTCAAAAAAGAAATGAAGCCATTTGGTTCGTTGTGAATCACTTGACGAAGAGTGCTCATTTTATCCCAATCAAGAAGAATATCATCGCAATATCATCGGCCCAGTTATATGTTAAGGCGATAGTCAGACCATATGGAATCCCGACGAGCATAGCTAGTGATAGGGACCCTTTGTTTACAAGTGAATTTTGGAGGATCCTAAAAGCAGACTTAGGGACGATGCTGAGGTTGAGCACAACTAATCTCCTGCAGACCGACGGACAGCTAGAGAGAGTCAATAAAGTTCTTAAGGATCTACTTAGGGCCTGCATCATCGAATTTAGGGGAGCTTGGAAGCAGCATTTGCAGTTAGCGAACTTTTGTATGACAATATTTTTCAAACGACGATTGGTATGACCACTTATGAAGCATTGTATGGACACCACGCAAATTGGATACTTGTTAATGAGAAACTACCAACAAGATTTTACTCGAGCCAGATCGTATCCGTGATTTTACGAATAAAATCGCTTTAATTCAGCAAAGAATGAAAGCAGCCCAAAACAGGAAAAAATCGTATGTGGATAGAAGGAGGAAGGAACTCGAATTTAGCATTGGAGATTTAGTATTTGAGAAATTTTCCCCTCTTAAGAAGACTGACTGGTTTGGAAAGCTTGGGAAGTTGGCTCCCAGATTTATTAGGCTCATTAAGGTCGTCAACAGGGTTGGGAAACTTCCATATTTTGTGGATCTTCCCGAGCGCTTATTGGGAGTCAATAACATTTTCCATGTTTCTCATCTTAGGAAACGCCTTCGTGATTCCACCATCAAACTTGAGCTTGGTGTTATTGGGAACTTAGGGAACTTCGAGTTTTTCCCTAAGGTGCCCCATGCCGCCGCAAGGATTATGGAGCATAGAATCAAAAGGCTCCACAATAAATCCATCAGACTAGTTCGAGTACAATCTGGAGATCACCCTTCGGAAAGCACTTAGGAAATTGAAGAAAAGAATAGGAGAACTCATCCAGAGCTTTTCTCGGGTAATTACTTCCTCTAAATTTCTATTATGGTTGCATTGTTCTTGCTAGATTGGATGGTAGGATATGGTTGCAAAAAACGTACTACACACTCCTATACAAATTTTATGCATGTTAGGTTGTTTTACGTACATTCAGCATCACTTATTACACACACATGCTAGGACTGAGCTCATTTTTGCAAGCCTGTAGTACATAACCAAATCAAGTAATGGATGTTTTATGGATGCTTAATAAATAACATGGGTGTATAACATGTTTGCTAAAGCGAGTTGAGTTTTTCAGCCCTTCGAAAGATTTTGGGATGACATCTCCTTTATCGGGTGAGAATGTAACAACACATAAAAATACAAACTCAAATAGACAAAGGTAATTAAATTAAATATAAAGAATAATAAACTAAAAAGCTAAAAATAAGAATTTTTTATAATCAAGAATTAATCCACAAAAATGTTACTATTGTATTTGTGGCGAGATTCTGCTCTGTTTTCATATTTTATTTATCGAAAACGAAGTCCATATGAAGAAGTTATTAATAAAAAAGTTGTACGTATGATATATACACACAAGGTTTGAAATCCAAAGTGATTAAATACAAATCTAGAATACAAATAAATATTGATTGTCACAATAGAATATTCTTCAAAGAAATTAAATGGGTGTGTGTGTTTGCATATATATATATATACACACACACACACACACATACACAAAGGGAACTAAAACAAGCAAGAAACGGAAATAATCAATTGGTTTAAATAGTATAATGCAACGTTACAAGGAAAACAAATTTCTTGGCTCCACCATAGAAGGGAGAGGTTTATCGCCAGAGGGGGCTGACCGCCCTTACGGGTAATGGGTGGATAAGGCTTTTTTTTTGATTTATTTATAGTTTCGCTTTAAATTGTCTGTCTAGATTAAATCAAACTAATTCTACGGTCCATATACTCACTAGCAATTATAAATAGACCCCCTTGCCTCTCACTTAACCTTACACTATATTATATTATTTGCCTCCATCTTGTCTCTCCACTATTTCTTAACACCAGAAGAAAGGTTAGACTTCTTCTCTCTCTTACCTATATTCTGTCTTTTCTAATATAGATTCATATATAGATTATGGAATCAACATGTATGTATATATGAGATTTTAAATCTGATTCTCATATATAGATATACTCTTTTCAAACCAAAATGTAAAGGGGGAATAAGTCTAAAACTCTTTGCTAACTTGAAGAAAGCTGCACTTATTAAAGATGTGGAAATTCCTAACTAAAACAAGCATGTGAAGTCATTGGATTAATAATCGATACTGCTACGGAAAGAATTTTTGGACAATGCATATAGACAATCACTCATCATGCACTTGGAAGGCAATACTTCGTCTACATTCTCAATCTAAGCAATTATTTAATAGGGTTATATCCAACGGCTTAAGCACACTTCTTTGGTAACTACCAGTCCTTTCTCGACCTAGTCAGATTTAGCAGAATGCGGTCTATTGGAATCCAAAACAAGCTTGTATCTAGCATAATTTAGTATAATTAGATTAATCCCCTTCTACATCCAACAACTAGAGAGGTAAAATCACATATACTGACAGTGGTTCGGATTTCTACCAGTGGTGTGATGGAGGAGATTTCTCATTTCATAAGGCTTGGGTTAAAATTAGATCGAAGCATCCTACATTTGATTACTACAAAGTCATCTAGCACAAGAAAAATTTAAGGCATATGTCATTTATATCCTACTTAGCTACCATTGATAGATTGAAGACTAAGGACAAACTTAGAAGATTTGGGATACTTGAAGAATCACGATGTCTTTTATGCGAAAGTATGGAAGAATCAACTGTTCACCTGTTTTTCCAGTGTGAACTGTGAATACTCCAAAGCAATCTGGAGTTCACCAAAAACCAAATTAAACATTTCACCGAACAATTATCGGAGCTTAGACGATGAAGCCAAATTGTTGATCCATACATTCAAAAGGAGAGACCAGATTAAAGACATAGCTTTTGCAGCATTCACCGCATCAATTTATCACATATGGTAGGAGAATAACTTAAGGTAATTTCAAAATCGAAAGCTACTTATTAATACCAGGTTACATATTATAGCGAAGGAAGGATGTACCTTTTTAATGACAATTGAAGTAAGTCGGAGTGATCAGAAGTAAACTTCGAGATCTTATCTTGCTAAGGAGTGGAGCTAAAAGATGCAGGTTGAAGACAAAGAAGACCAAAAGAGAGTAGCTGGATGTGTTTTAAAAGTATGGGCTTTTTCCTAGCCCAATAATTTATGTAGTTTTGTAATTTCATTACCATATTATCCTCTTTATAAACCTACTTTATATGTACTCTTTTTCCTTATAAGGCACCCATTTAGGTTGGAGGGCTACAAGGTTTTGACGAGGCATATAACATATGTATTTTATTGGTATTCGTAATAAAGTTACCCATTTTCAACATATATATATATATATGTATATATACAGAGAAATTGGAGCACGTTTGTTCAAAGGCAGAGATCTAGATTTTCGATAGATTCTGCACCAAAACCATTATTCTTCACTTTTCTATCTCTGTGAATGGAAATTATACGAGTTTGTTATTCCTTATATCTTATTACTATAAATTTGGATTATTATATATGAAGGAATTTGGATTTGAAAGAAAACAAAATAATACAAATTCTCCAAAGTTCCTTATTTTGGTTACTAGCGCAAATAGTCAATCAATTTTTGTATTTTAGGATTTATTGTTGAGATAATAAAAAATAGATGTTGGGTGTTGTGAATTTTCTGAAGCTGGCCTGATTCGCTTATTTGTTATACATATTTACATTTGTGTATACTAAAGCATAAGAATCGAATATTGTGGAAATAATAGGTTTAAGCATTTATTTTCAATAGATCATTTGAACATATTATTCACAAAATTACTAAAGTTTTAAGTTTTTTATATAAAATCATTTAAAAATTAAGCAATACCAAAAGGTAAGTTATATATATGTAATTGGATAATTGCACCTTATTTGTCTTTTGTTATTGAGATAATTATTCAAATTCTGGTTACAAATTTTATGTATATGTTGTTACTTTCCTTTTATTTATTTAATATGAATATGCATATCTATGACATATAGTGAAGTTAGGGAAACAAACTTGTATATCATGATTACGTTGTTAGGATTGACATTCCAAACGAATTAGGATGCTTATTCATGTGCGCTTGATTTACGTTTATTTACTATTATTTATTAGTGTAATTAATGTATTATTAATGCGTATTAAATTCATATTAGGTAGAGTATTAAATGCGTTTACATAGGAAGGTAGAAATTAAATGTCCCATAGGAATTTTTATGTGTGTGAGTTAATGGCTTTAGTTAGTATTAATGACATACAAACATAAGGTTAACTTTTACTTGTATTAGAAGACTACTCGAAATCAGCCCACATATTCATCATCTACAAGTAAAAATAGTTAATGTGAGACGTCTAGGTGTCATGGGGCCATTATAATTATTACACGAAGGCATGAGGTTAAGCCCAACTTGTAGTAGAAGCCTGCCCGGAACTTGCCGACCAATCCAGCATCTGCAAGT
This sequence comes from Allium sativum, assembly GCA_030737875.1. Lineage (NCBI taxonomy): Eukaryota > Viridiplantae > Streptophyta > Magnoliopsida > Asparagales > Amaryllidaceae > Allium > Allium sativum. Next base: position 548,709,306 of record CM060921.1, on the reverse strand, counting down.
AGACTGTTTAATGTGAGAAGTCTTGTGTGTGTATATGTATATATAATAATTGTGTGTGAAGTAGGCATGTCTTGAGAAGGTATTAAGTGGCTAACCTACTTGGTTTGGGTATTAAGTGGTTAGGATTAGGTCCTTGGTTTAGGACCAAAGTCATGGAACCCTCCCTTATAATAGTTTTGAGTGGTCTTTAGGTCTGCCTTTCTCTAAAAAAAACATAAGGTATTAAATGGTCCTAAATGATAACCAATGAGTGAGGTTGTTCTCCAGAAGTTGTCCACTTCTTATCAAGGGCTATGTAAGGGTTGACCTAGGAATGGGCTACTAAGAGTTTCATCAATCATGTTAAGGGTCGTTTTAAGGGGAACAACCTACCAGGGGATGTAATAGGTGACTAGGAATTCGTCGGTAAAGACAGCTAGATAGAAACGCATGGGTCTGCTCATAAATGACAATAAGGGTCTATAGAAACCTGACATTAAGTGGCAAATTATTATCTCTTGCTTTACACTGAGAGTATATTTAATGCTTTTAATAATTATAAGATGAGGTCCTAAGGGATTGGGGTCGGCCATATGGTCTTAAGTGATCGACGGAATCCGCTCATGCACAAATATATATATATATATATAATGGCCTTAAGTGACCAATTAAGAGTCCTCCTCGCAGGGTATTAAGTAATTATAAAGAATCTGCCCTTACACAAATGAATAGTTTGTAGGGCTTAAGTGACTATAGGGTAGTCCGCTTCATTGTTACATATGTCTGATTGTGTGTAGGATTTCACAGACATAATTTGATGGGTTCATACTGCCAAGTATAGAAAATAGTTATTACTTAAATTTATGTGATTTTTGTTCACTATAAATTATTGGTCTGACTTCCCTCCTCTTAATATATAAACAGGATAATAGGTGGGAATGCTTGATCAGTGATGCCAAGCAGAGTGGAGCCTGGCGAAGGAGGATTCATAGCTATTAGTTATTATTTATGGCAGTATTATGATTATTGTTGTGTTATTAGGATAATTATTATTATTGATGAAACACCCCACCTCCGTTAAGGTCACTCACAAAGGGAATGCCTTAACTTTGGTGGAGCATTTTAGGTAAAAGATGCAGATAAATTACAAGGTAGACAAATAAAGCAGCGGAAAATAAAGTCATTTTATAAACAATTTAATTCAGTCAAGCTTTTACAATAATTGCCTCAATCATACTTAAAAGTAATTGTAACGGCTGGAAATTTCCGACTCCTCGGGAGTCGGAAATTCCGAGACGTTAGTGAAAGAATTTAGAAGGTGAGAAAGAAAAGATAGAATTAATAGAATAGAAGAAGAAGAAGAACATCAGAATCATCAGAGTAACACGAATCTCACAGCGGAACGAATAACATATAATATATAACATAACTTTGAAGTAAACAGTTATATATATATACAATAGCACTTATTAGAGTACAATACTTACAACACAGCGGAAATAACTATAGCTATAGAATCTTGAAGTCTCCTGCTCCAAGCTCTCCAAGTATATCTGTAAATCCCGACTACTTGACTGCCCGTACAAATTTAGGCACCCAAGAGTTTAGGGAAAACAACAAAGTAAACTCCGGGTCAGTCATGGGACTGGTATGAGTAAAATAGTTTAAAACAGGTATAGGGTATCTCATAAGACCACGCCGTGAATACGGAACGGGTTTTTCCTTATGAGTATCTGAACAACTTTGACAAGCAATATCATTGTGATATTATAATAATGTCTAAGTACAAATAGGTATCAATCTAGCAGAAACGCTTGCATCTCACGTTCTACATACATAGTATAAAATCATAAACCGCAGGGCGTTTATCGGAGAATGGATTCCAACAGACAAGGTATGGGAGCACCTTTTGAATAGTGTACTCTAGAGGTGATACACTCAGGGTTCAACAAGAACGTCTTGCAACCCGGCCACACATGACCGCTCACTCATTTAGCTTGAGTGTCGCGAATATATTGCCACCACGGTTATAGGCCATCAAACCGTCATCCGAAGATACATAATTAAAAAGAAGTATAAATATGAATATTCACTAGATCGGTGACAATACACCCTGCTTGGGGATGACCCAACTAGCCATGCTGCCTAGCCCAACTTTTGTTACTTCCTGATGTGAGGCTAGAGGCTACGTCTATCTTCAGAACATCTGATCATCATTCACTTTGAATGTCACATCGTCCTACCCGCCAAATCACAAATTGACTTATCCAAAAATAACACGGGCATACAACTAAGAGAAACGAATTCCTCCGCCACCAAACGTGAATACGTTTGAACAGATCAACTTACGCGATCCATTGGATATATTCTGTCAGACCTTCTTCCATATACGTTGTCCTGGGACTGGACAAACCGAAGGCACTATTCAGTATATCCATCTTAGTCACTGTTATCTAAGACTTATACAACAGCCCTTGCACTTTACTTCGTCTTCAATTTATCTTTGGCATATATTGCTCGCATCGCTTATGCCAATACAGAGTGGTTCTTTGGATAATAATCCAACCGGTCTCTCCATATTAACAACGTTAAAATGGTCAAAACTTTGATAGTCTGTGATTTAACTATCAAATGAAAACATGTCGGTGTACAAACAACGATCTTATTTCCAAATGGAAATTCGATCGATCAATCATCATATGTTCATTTTTCCTTATTTCATATATTTAGAAAATATATGTTATTAATCATTGGAAAACATTTCCATAACTTATTTTCACATCACTATTATTTCGCAACTATCAGTCCCTAACTGTAACTAGTATGAGAACAATTCTCTAAGTATCAATCCGGAAGGTCGAAACCAACATCAGATCGTCACTTAGAAAACCGTTCAACTTACCCTCTCCAGTCAGTTTCTAAATTTGCTTAACTCTATTGATTTACCCTATTCACTTAACTTCTGTCGAATAAACTATATTCGATATCTCCTCCAACACTATTCGAATAAACTATATTCGATTAACTTCTCTAACTCTATTCGAATAAATTATATTCGATTAACTCTTTTAACTTTACTCGAATAAACTATATTCGATTAACACTTTCTTTCGAATAACTATATTCGATTAGCTCTTCGACTAACTCCTTTGGATTAACTCTTCGACTAACTCCTTCGGATTAACTAACTTCGAATAACTCCTTTGGATTAACTCTTCGACTAACTCCTTTGGATTAACTCTTCGACTAACTCCTTCGGATTAACTAACTTCGAATAACTCCTTTGGATTAACTCTTCGACTAACTCCTTCAGATTAACTAACTTCGAATAACTCCTTGGATTAACTAACTCCGAATAAATCCTTTGGATTAACTAACTTCGAATAACTCCTTCGGATTAACTCTTCGACTAACTCCTTCGGATTAACTAACTTTGAATAACCAATATTCGATAACTACTCTTTGAATAAATAATATTCGATAACTCTTCTCAAATGAATAACATTTGATTTCTCCACTCGAATAAACTATATTCGATAACTCTTCTAAAATGAATAACATTTGATTTCTCCACTCGAATAAACTATATTCGATAACTCTTCTCAAATGAATAACATTTGATTTCTCCACTCGAATAAACTATATTCGATAACTCTTCTCAAATGAATAACATTTGATTTCTCCACTCGAATAAACTATATTCGATAACTCTTCTCAAATGAATAGCATTTGATTTCTCCACTCGAATAAACTATATTCGATTACTCTTCTCTCGAATACCCATATTCGATAACTCTACTTCGGGTATGTGATATTCGACAACTCTACTCGTTTAACTCTACTTGGATAACTCTAACTGATCCACTCTGACTGGTCAACTTTAACTGGTCAACTCTAACTGGTCAACTCTAACTGATCAACTCTAACTGATCAACTCTAATTGATCAACTCAAACTGGTTAACTCAAATGGTTAACTCTAACTGGTTAACTCAAATGGTTTACCCTAACTTGATTTACTTGTCTTGATTAACTGAACTAATCCCCTTAGTTTAACTTAGTTAATTCACGTCGATTAACTCTAGCCGGTTCACTTAGTTTAACTCAACTAATTTACTTTGATTAACCACTTGGTTAACTTAACTAGGGATGGCAATGGGGCGGGGCGGGCGCGGGTAGTACCACCCCATCACCCGCCCCGTTGGATGATTTTTTGCCCCGTGCCCGCCCCATACCCGCACGGGTATCTATTAAACGGGTTTTAAACAGGTTGCGGGTAATTGCGGGTATTCGTGGGTATCCATTATATTTATTTAATTTATTTTTTAGTCATTTATTGAAATTATTCAAAAGTACATTTGGTAAAAAAAAAAATAGACCAATGCTTAAATGCTAACATCAAAATACCAATACATATTTAAACCAATATCCAAAAACCAAGAGACAACAACAGAAGTATCCATCAAAATATCAACAACCAGTTATAAATTGTTCAGTAAAATCTTGCACACAAATACCGAACAACCAACAACAATATTTTTTGTATTGACTATTGAAAATAAATCACATTCAATACGGGTACGGGTACCCGCGGACATGGATATCTTACTATCTGTACCCGTCCCATTAATTAACGGATATTAAAAATACCCATTTATTTTAACCACGGATACCCATTTAACTATCCGTTTCATATCCATAACGGATTTTACCCGCGGATAACCGCGGGTACGGATTTTTTTGCCATCTCTAAACTTAACTAATTCACATCGATTAATCCTTTAGTTTAACTTAACTAATTCACTTCGTTTAACTCAACCAATTCACTTGGTTAACTCGACCAATTCACTTGGTTAACTCCTATTTATTTAACAAATAAATATCTTCTTTAGTTTAATTCTATTTATTTAATCTCTAAATAAATACCCTTTATAATATTCTATTTATTTAATCTCTAAATAAATATCCTTTATATTTGTTCTAACGAATATAATTCCTTTATATTTTGACTAACAAATATATCCTCTTATATTCGATTAACATATATATTCCCTTATATTGATTTACAAATAAAACTCTTTTATATTTGTTTTACCAACTATATTCCTTAATATTCAAAAATCCCTTTTCTTATATATATATATAAAATCCCTTGATTTTATATAAATAAACTATTTTCAAAACATACTTTGAAAACCCCTCTCCTACAGTCTGGTATGTCTCATGGTATTTAACACACCATATAACAACGATAAATATCGTCCCACCACACATAATTACACAGATCATATACATCACATTATATATCACAATATAAAAATCACAGTAAAATAACTGTTGAGGAATCCAGTTGGATTCCTCCAACCTGTTTCCCTGCACCACAGATGTTAGACAACACCAGTATAATATTCTGATAAACAGAATCAACATATAACTATTTGACGGTTTATATATATATATATATATATATATATATATATGTATATATACATATATATATATAATCTCTACTAACTGACTAGCAGTTCAATCAAACAGTCAACACACAGTCAAACAGTCAAAAAGATAATATTTTAACAGTTCTAAGAATACAACGTGAAAATAAAACTGTTTAGAGTTTGTGAGATTTACTCACTTTTGCAGTTCATCGTTAAAGAACGATAATTGTCGCTTGATTCAGACAACTTATTTTGCTATAAATTGTGACGGACTCCAATCGACTCGCGGTCAGTCTCATTTTGTTGCTCCCGTCCATACGATCCCAACGCAACTTACGGTTCGCGAATCCGACCTCGTATGAGCAAGTTACGAATTTATAAAGTTGGTACCCTATTTAAATTAAATAAATTTAAAACCTTTTTCTTCAATTGGGCTTTACCTCCCATACTCAGCCCAATAACCCCTTTTAAAGCCCGACCGTATATGCTTCTCCCCCAAAAGCTTCACACCGAATTCCTTCAGTAAACCACTCCTCCTAATTCCCTTTGACCAAGCCCTTTGACCATCGATTTCAACTCCATCCTCCTACCGAACTTCACCATGATTTCACCCATCTCCTTCTCGTTGTGACCTCAACACCCTCGCACCAATTCCCTCAAACTCGACGCTCATCTTCCCTGTTTCCGTCGCACAGCAGAAACCGCCCAACCCAGAAATCGCACATCCCAATTAACACTCGAACTTCACTAGAAATTCACCACTGGAGCTGCTTCTTGCCACGAGTTCGAATATACATTCGAATCTAAATATAAATGCTCCAAAATCCCGAAATGTTGAACCCTAAATCACGCTGGAAGCAACTCGGGTTCCCAAGCTGACGTCGAACTCAGCAAGGTGTACATCAGATTGAAGAGCTTCGTGAACTGATTACAAATATCAACCTTTCCAGATTTATTGATTTGTATTTGATTTTTACTTTGGATTTTCTTTGTTCAACCTTTGCTGTGTTCGTCCAAATTTGGGTTATATAGGTTGTGTTCAGGTAGGTAGCACTTATGGTTGAGGATGAATGATGTGTGGCCTGTTTGTGATCATAGAAAATGAGGGGAGATATTTTCGAATTTATTTTATATTTTATTTTCGCCAATCTCTCCTTGTATCTGGCTTCTAAAAATCCCTACGACTACGTACGATACCCAAAAATCACCAAACTGGACATGCAGGTAGAGTTTGACATTACGGTCCCAACGAAACTGGTTTCGTCGAATTCCGACTTCGTATGCTCACACAGCGTATTTTTAACTGTCGAAAAACTGACTGTTTCTCACTCTAAAAATCCGTACGGCCAAACAGTGACTCTAAAAATCACGGAACTTGGAATCTAACAACTATCTGACATTGCGGATCCAACAAAACTGGTTTCGTCGAATTCTGAGGTCGTATGAAAAAGTGGCTATTTTTAAAGCGCTGAATAGACCATTTAAATATATAAATATATTTAAATATTATTAAATTAAATATTAATAAATTAATATTATCGTATATATCCATATACAATGTCGTCCGGCTCCAGAATATCACCTCAGATTTTATGACTTGATTTCCAGACTCCAGATTATCCCGATATTCAGTTCGTATCGAAAAATCGATTTATAACGTATATAAAGCATCGCAAATTATAAAGGAATTCCACAGCGACTTTTCTGAAATTTGATTTGGACATAACTCAAAATCTACACGATGAAATCCCGATTTTTCTCTTCCACTAGAAAGATATACTCCACCAGCTCCACACGTTTCTTGTTTCACAGAAATCCGGCTTAAAACGAATCCTGTACATTCAGTTGAAGTTCGAATCGCCAAATCGCGAACTGCAGCGCCATTTCAAGCTCGATTTTAATTATAATAAAATTATAATTATACGTTCAACTATCGTTTATAAAAATATTCGTTATTTAAATAATTAAATAACTTAATTATTATACCTTACAAAACGCGCCATTACAGACTTCCCCCCTTAAAATAATTTCGTCCTCGAAATTGCTAGGCTAGGAAAATGCTACCAACTTTACTAACTAGATTCAAATATCTTTTAGTTTACTTCTCAACTCCAGTTTCAACTGAACCATTAAATTTTCAATTAAATTATTAATTCATTCTGGCTAACTGAATTTCCATAAATCATGAGAATGTTCTAACGCCTGGAATTTTCGAAAAATTTCGCCATAGCCTCCTTTGTATTGGTCAATATGACAAACCACCCCTCGCCTCTCTAGGCCTTCTCCAACCCAAAAGAAAATCAAACAGCCAAGCGGCTTGCCAATTCGGCTCATAAAATCCAAACTCTAATATAAACTTGTACCTTTTTGTCGGTCGTATCATCATATCCCTACCCTCTGTTATCAACTCGGCATATACAAATGCCATCCCAATCAACTCCAACCAATTTATTCTTAATACAACCATTCGCTTATTCAGGCCGAATTCAATTTCAAATTCGAGTTTCAAATTCCAAACTCTCAACTAATCGTTTCAAATCTAAAACCATATTATTCTCAAATCACTTCCAGTTTTTCTTAACCTATTATCTCAAGTTGAATTCTGGTTTATTATTTACTTTTACCATCCCATTCGAATTAACTTCACAAGTCAAATTTTAATTTCTAGAACTTAAATTCCTGGGTAAATTTCAAATCAATTCGAAATCATACTGCCAATTTAAAGCCTTTGAATTTTCTAAACAACTTGTTTCCTCAAAACAATTCAAATTAAAATCTTTGGTAGTAATCCACCACTTAGAACTCGAAAATCACACCGATGATACTGCGCAGTCATCATCGGAATTATTTTCCAGCGACCCAAGTGATTTCAATACTATATTATTTTCAAAACTATTACTAAATACTTCCATTTTGAAAACATTTCAAAATCTCCCAGGAACTTAAAATTTCCTTATTTTAATTCCAAATCTGATTTAAATTCATATTTAATTCATCTTATTTCATATACTTTACTTATATGAATTCTGATTAGTTATATATAACCATTTCACATGTTATAATCTTACTCGATTATAATAACAACCAACACTACCAATATATTATATCAAAATATATTCGGGTAAAATTATTTCTTTTACCCTCCTTTCAAAACATACCGTGTCGGTCCATCATATTCGAGTGTTTAGTAACCCCTATCGATACAGTGGATCAAACTGATCGACCAGAATTAACAAACTACTCAACCAATGAGTCTCCACAATATAAAATCACTTTATATTAAATAACAAATACGCACTCGTATATATACACTCAAACTCAATCTAGGGTATTACTAACCCTATCTCTACCGAGTCACGCCACAGAGCCAAGTAATTCTAAACTTAAGCTCTGATACCAACTGTAACGGCTGGAAATTTCCGACTCCTCGGGAGTCGGAAATTCCGAGACGTTAGTGAAAGAATTTAGAAGGTGAGAAAGAAAAGATAGAATTAATAGAATAGAAGAAGAAGAAGAACATCAGAATCATCAGAGTAACACGAATCTCACAGCGGAACGAATAACATATAATATATAACATAACTTTGAAGTAAACAGTTATATATATACAATAGCACTTATCAGAGTACAATACTTACAACACAGCGGAAATAACTATAGCTATAGAATCTTGAAGTCTCCTGCTCCAAGCTCTCCAAGTATATCTGTAAATCCCGACTACTTGACTGCCCGTACAAATTTAGGCACCCAAGAGTTTAGGGAAAACAACAAAGTAAACTCCGGGTCAGTCATGGGACTGGTATGAGTAAAATAGTTTAAAACAGGTATAGGGTATCTCATAAGACCACGCCGTGAATACGGAACGGGTTTTTCCTTATGAGTATCTGAACAACTTTGACAAGCAATATCATTGTGATATTATAATAATGTCTAAGTACAAATAGGTATCAATCTAGCAGAAACGCTTGCATCTCACGTTCTACATACATAGTATAAAATCATATACCGCAGGGCGTTTATCGGAGAATGGATTCCAACAGACAAGGTATGGGAGCACCTTTTGAATAGTGTACTCTAGAGGTGATACACTCAGGGTTCAACAAGAACGTCTTGCAACCCGGCCACACATGACCGCTCACTCATTTAGCTTGAGTGTCGCGAATATATTGCCACCACGGTTATAGGCCATCAAACCATCATCCGAAGATACAGAATTAAAAAGAAGTATAAATATGAATATTCACTAGATCGGTGACAATACACCCTGCTTGGGGATGACCCAACTAGCCATGCTGCCTAGCCCAACTTTTGTTACTTCCTGATGTGAGGCTAGAGGCTACGTCTATCTTCAGAACATCTGATCATCATTCACTTTGAATGTCACATCGTCCTACCCGCCAAATCACAAATTGACTTATCCAAAAATAACACGGGCATACAACTAAGAGAAACGAATTCCTCCGCCACCAAACGTGAATACGTTTGAACAGATCAACTTACGCGATCCATTGGATATATTCTGTCAGACCTTCTTCCATATACGTTGTCCTGGGACTGGACAAACCGAAGGCACTATTCAGTATATCCATCTTAGTCACTGTTATCTAAGACTTATACAACAGCCCTTGCACTTTACTCCGTCTTCAATTTATCTTTGGCATATATTGCTCGCATCGCTTATGCCAATACAGAGTGGTTCTTTGGATAATAATCCAACCGGTCTCTCCATATTAACAACGTTAAAATGGTCAAAACTTTGATAGTCTGTGATTTAACTATCAAATGAAAACATGTCGGTGTACAAACAACGATCTTATTTCCAAATGGAAATTCGATCGATCAATCATCATATGTTCATTTTTCCTTATTTCATATATTTAGAAAATATATGTTATTAATCATTGGAAAACATTTCCATAACTTATTTTCACATCACTATTATTTCGCAACTATCAGTCCCTAACTGTAACTAGTATGAGAACAATTCTCTAAGTATCAATCCGGAAGGTCGAAACCAACATCAGATCGTCACTTAGAAAACCGTTCAACTTACCCTCTCCAGTCAGTTTCTAAATTTGCTTAACTCTATTGATTTACCCTATTCACTTAACTTCTGTCGAATAAACTATATTCGATATCTCCTCCAACACTATTCGAATAAACTATATTCGATTAACTTCTCTAACTCTATTCGAATAAATTATATTCGATTAACTCTTTTAACTTTACTCGAATAAACTATATTCGATTAACACTTTCTTTTGAATAACTATATTCGATTAGCTCTTCGACTAACTCCTTTGGATTAACTCTTCGACTAACTCCTTCGGATTAACTAACTTCGAATAACTCCTTTGGATTAACTCTTCGACTAACTCCTTTGGATTAACTCTTCGACTAACTCCTTCGGATTAACTAACTTCGAATAACTCCTTTGGATTAACTCTTCGACTAACTCCTTCGGATTAACTAACTTCGAATAACTCCTTGGATTAACTAACTCCGAATAAATCCTTTGGATTAACTAACTTCGAATAACTCCTTCGGATTAACTCTTCGACTAACTCCTTCGGATTAACTAACTTCGAATAACCAATATTCGATAACTACTCTTTGAATAAATAATATTCGATAACTCTTCTCAAATGAATAACATTTGATTTCTCCACTCGAATAAACTATATTCGATAACTCTTCTAAAATGAATAACATTTGATTTCTCCACTCGAATAAACTATATTCGATAACTCTTCTCAAATGAATAACATTTGATTTCTCCACTCGAATAAACTATATTCGATAACTCTTCTCAAATGAATAACATTTGATTTCTCCACTCGAATAAACTATATTCGATAACTCTTCTCAAATGAATAGCATTTGATTTCTCCACTCGAATAAACTATATTCGATTACTCTTCTCTCGAATACCCATATTCGATAACTCTACTTCGGGTATGTGATATTCGACAACTCTACTCGATTAACTCTACTTGGATAACTCCAACTGATCCACTCTGACTGGTCAACTTTAACTGGTCAACTCTAACTGGTCAACTCTAACTGATCAACTCTAACTGATCAACTCTAATTGATCAACTCAAACTGGTTAACTCAAATGGTTAACTCTAACTGGTTAACTCAAATGGTTTACCCTAACTTGATTTACTTGTCTTGATTAACTGAACTAATCCCCTTAGTTTAACTTAGTTAATTCACGTCGATTAACTCTAGCCGGTTCACTTAGTTTAACTCAACTAATTTACTTTGATTAACCACTTGGTTAACTTAACTAATTCACATCGATTAATCCTTTAGTTTAACTTAACTAATTCACTTCGTTTAACTCAACCAATTCACTTGGTTAACTCGACCAATTCACTTGGTTAACTCCTATTTATTTAACAAATAAATATCTTCTTTAGTTTAATTCTATTTATTTAATCTCTAAATAAATACCCTTTATAATATTCTATTTATTTAATCTCTAAATAAATATCCTTTATATTTGTTCTAACGAATATAATTCCTTTATATTTTGACTAACAAATATATCCTCTTATATTCGATTAACATATATATTCCCTTATATTGATTTACAAATAAAACTCTTTTATATTTGTTTTACCAACTATATTCCTTAATATTCAAAAATCCCTTTTCTTATATATATATATATATATATATATATAAAATCCCTTGATTTTATATAAATAAACTATTTTCAAAACATACTTTGAAAACCCCTCTCCTACAGTCTGGTATGTCTCATGGTATTTAACACACCATATAACAACGATAAATATCGTCCCACCACACATAATTACACAGATCATATACATCACATTATATATCACAATATAAAAATCACAGTAAAATAACTGTTGAGGAATCCAGTTGGATTCCTCCAACCTGTTTCCCTGCACCACAGATGTTAGACAACACCAGTATAATATTCTGATAAACAGAATCAACATATAACTATTTGACGGTTTATATATATATATATATGTATATATACATATATATATATATAATCTCTACTAACTGACTAGCAGTTCAATCAAACAGTCAACACACAGTCAAACAGTCAAAAAGATAATATTTTAACAGTTCTAAGAATACAACGTGAAAATAAAACTGTTTAGAGTTTGTGAGATTTACTCACTTTTGCAGTTCATCGTTAAAGAACGATAATTGTCGCTTGATTCAGACAACTTATTTTGCTATAAATTGTGACGGACTCCAATCGACTCGCGGTCAGTCTCATTTTGTTGCTCCCGTCCATACGATCACAACGCAACTTACGGTTCGCGAATCCGACCTCGTATGAGCAAGTTACGAATTTATAAAGTTGGTACCCTATTTAAATTAAATAAATTTAAAACCTTTTTCTACAATTGGGCTTTACCTCCCATACTCAGCCCAATAACCCCTTTTAAAGCCCGACCGTATATGCTTCTCCCCCAAAAGCTTCACACCGAATTCCTTCAGTAAACCACTCCTCCTAATTCCCTTTGACCAAGCCCTTTGACCATCGATTTCAACTCCATCCTCCTACCGAACTTCACCATGATTTCACCCATCTCCTTCTCGTTGTGACCTCAACACCCTCGCACCAATTCCCTCAAACTCGACGCTCATCTTCCCTGTTTCCGTCGCACAGCAGAAACCGCCCAACCCAGAAATCGCACATCCCAATTAACACTCGAACTTCACTAGAAATTCACCACTGGAGCTGCTTCTTGCCACGAGTTCGAATATACATTCAAATCTAAATATAAATGCTCCAAAATCCCGAAATGTTGAACCCTAAATCACGCTGGAAGCAACTCGGGTTCCCAAGCTGACGTCGAACTCAGCAAGGTGTACATCAGATTGAAGAGCTTCGTGAACTGATTACAAATATCAACCTTTCCAGATTTATTGATTTGTATTTGATTTTTACTTTGGATTTTCTTTGTTCAACCTTTGCTGTGTTCGTCCAAATTTGGGTTATATAGGTTGTGTTCAGGTAGGTAGCACTTATGGTTGAGGATGAATGATGTGTGGCCTGTTTGTGATCATAGAAAACGAGGGGAGATATTTTCGAATTTATTTTATATTTTATTTTCGCCAATCTCTCCTTGTATCTGGCTTCTAAAAATCCCTACGACTACGTACGATACCCAAAAATCACCAAACTGGACATGCAGGTAGAGTTTGACATTACGGTCCCAACGAAACTGGTTTCGTCGAATTCCGACTTCGTATGCTCACACAGCGTATTTTTAACTGTCGAAAAACTGACTGTTTCTCACTCTAAAAATCCGTACGGCCAAACAGTGACTCTAAAAATCACAGAACTTGGAATCTAACAATTATCTGACATTGCGGATCCAACAAAACTGGTTTCGTCGAATTCTGAGGTCGTATGAAAAAGTGGCTATTTTTAAAGCGCTGAATAGACCATTTAAATATATAAATATATTTAAATATTATTAAATTAAATATTAATAAATTAATATTATCGTATATATCCATATACAATGTCGTCCGGCTCCAGAATATCACCTCAGATTTTATGACTTGATTTCCAGACTCCAGATTATCCCGATATTCAGTTCGTATCGAAAAATCGATTTATAACGTATATAAAGCATCGCAAATTATAAAGGAATTCCACAGCGACTTTTCTGAAATTTGATTTGGACATAACTCAAAATCTACACGATGAAATCCCGATTTTTCTCTTCCACTAGAAAGATATACTCCACCAGCTCCACACGTTTCTTGTTTCACAGAAATCCGGCTTAAAACGAATCCTGTACATTCAGTTGAAGTTCGAATCGCCAAATCGCGAACTGCAGCGCCATTTCAAGCTCGATTTTAATTATAATAAAATTATAATTATACGTTCAACTATCGTTTATAAAAATATTCGTTATTTAAATAATTAAATAACTTAATTATTATACCTTACAAAACGCGCCATTACAGTAATACATAGAAATTCTGTCTTGATTCAAAAACTTCCAAGTATAAAAGAAGCATAAAAATAACAATGATATTCCCCAATAAAGCGTGAACCAGCCATAGCAGTGGAAGAGAGAGTCCAAAGCAATACATCGACTATCTTCGAGCTTGGAAAGAAAACTGAGCTGAGTGATAACATTTCCCCCCTGTGAACCTGGGGGGGGGGGGGGACGGAAGAAAAGAGGCGAAACAAAGCTAGGTCAGACGTAAGTATGGTAAGTCCAGTGACTTTCAGCATATAAACAGGCAAAGGTATCATGACATGAATAAACTGAATATAAGACAATACCGTGAGAACACGGATAGCATAGGATAAGCATAAGGTATGATAAGACAAGATAAACTAAATGCACTTCTACTCTTTCTCTGCTTCGCTACTAATCTATCTCTGCACCACCTAACTAGTGTCCCAACTGGTAATCTGTATAAAATGATAATATGATAACGTGATCCCAATCCCCGCAATTGTGGTAGCCTTCAGGTGTACATCTATCGTGAGGATTCCACCTCAATCTGCCTAATTGCCATGAACAGGTTAGATGTACCCATACTACCCTATCGATCGGTTCCCTACTTGTATTAATGTTCCATGTGTCTGTGTAAATCGGCCCTCTCTTGCGTGTAGATGCTCTGTGCTGGTCCCACCATAAGGTGTATCAATCCTTATGATAGCAACTCGACACGATTCAAGATGCACAGTGTATAACTACTGGTACCCAGTGCCTACTTTTTCCCACTTCGTAGTACGTGCACGCCCGTAAACCGTCGGAACCTACACTTACGTACCCTCTGCCGCTGTTTTGACCGCTTATAATCAGCCCAGTAATCGTGCCCCACCCTGCCTAGTTTCAGGGTACCATGATACATCTATGTGGGTTACTGCTGAAATGGGTCCCCGTTACTTGGGTTTCTTATTGGTTAAGTTTGTGGGCGTATATACAAATATTACCCACCTACACGAGATGTACTTAACCCTCCCACTGATTCTAGCATGTTTACTTAACGGTTAAGTTTGTGGGCCTATATGTACTAATATTACCCACCTACACGAGATGTACTTAACCCTCCCATCGGTTCAAGCATGTTTATTTAACGGTTAAGTTTGTGGGCCTATATGTGCTAATATTACCCACCAACCCGATATGTACTTAACCCTCCCGCACATTATGTCATATTGGTTAAGTGTTGTCCATCCATGTTAACTTAACCCACCCATTCGTCGTGTCATGTAGGTTAAGTGTTTCTTATTAACTTAACCTCGTTCGTTCATCAAGTTATATTGGTTAAGTGTTTTCTTGTTAACTTAACCCCACGTGTTCATCATGTTGTATTGGTTAAGTGTGATCAATCATTTCAAGTTAACTTAACCCACCTACTTGTCATGTTACTTTGGTTAAGTGCTGCCTTCTTGTGTTAACTTAACCCTACCATAAATCAAGTCATATTGGTTAAGTGTTTCTTATTACTTAACCCTACCCATTCATCATGCTATACTGGTTAAGTGTTTCCTATTAACTTAACCCTAGTCATTCATCTTGTTATATTGGTTAAGTATTCTTATTACTTAACCCTAGTCATTCATCTTAGCATGTCTTGTTCATTAGCATTAATTGATTTATTAATGCACCAACCTCTCACATTAGATATGTGTTGTTGCGGTTACTGGATGTGCCGGGCGGTTCCGGGCAGTTTTACACCACAACTCAATCTAACCTCGGGTTTTTCTTGGGCATGATGCACTAACCTCTCACATTAGATAGGTGCTGTTGTGGTTACTAGATGTGTCGGGCTGTTCCGCGCAGTTTTACACCACAACTCAATCTAACCTCAGGTTAGGCATATTCATCTTTTCACATATTTACAATTTATATGTAAATTATTCACAATTGTTGTCAATTTCAGATTGTGCCACATTTTCCATAAATGTCCAAGTCTAGATTTATATGCTAATTATCCCAACCAGTCATATTCCAATTCTTAAGTTATGCCCAACAAAACTAGTTGCAAGTTATTGCCCCCAAATTCAATTTCGAGTTATTACTCAAAATAGGCTACACCTAATCTTCCCAAGTTTGTACTAATAGTCATGCCCCAATACCCCAATATACATTATTCTTTGGCGTCTAACCAATAGTTATGCCCAATCTTGATTAATATCCTAATTTACAGTTTTGCATCCATTCTAGATTAATATTCCAATTTACAGTTTGCGCCAAATCTAGATTTAATATTTCAATTTACCCCAAGTTCGCAACAATGACAAATTATGCCCCAAATCATAAGTTACAAAATTATGTTCCACCATTACCAAATAGACTATTTCCCATTACCCCTGCATTCCAATCGCACGTACAATAAATTTTCAGTCTAGATTCGAGGTTAATCTAGATTCATAAATAAAAAGGGGAAGAAATAGGAACATAAATGAGTGTAGGCATAAAATAGGCATTAAAATGGTAGATTTGTCAAATATTTTGAACCTAAGAGGATTACGGATCTGTTAGACAAAGATAGATCTGAAACAAACTGACAGAAATAACCTCATAGACATATAGATCTAATATAAATAATATCATGAACCTAAAAAGGATTATATATCAGATGTCCAACAAAGCTAGGCATGATTGAATAATAACTTCCTAGGCATGTAAACCATTGATTCAATAGAAAGATAGGAACTAATCTGAAAGATTTGTATTATGGACTTAGATCCATGTTAGTACATGCCAAAATCACTATTAGGTGTTTAAATCTGAAATTAACTTGGACTTACATGTTTACAGTTCGATTTACGCCCCAAATCCCAAGTTATATGTCCAATATACTTTATGCCTCAAATCTCAAGTCATATGTCCAATACTTTATGCCTCAAATCTCAAGTCATATGTCCAATACTTTATGCCTCAAATCTCAAGTCATATGTCCAATACTTTATGTTTCAAATCTCAAGTCATATGTCCAATACTTTATGTTTTGAATACATGTGTTATATCCTCAAATCAGTTACAACTCAATTATGCCCAATTATACACAATTTAATACTTTTCCCAAGTTTTTGCGTGGGTCATATCCAAATCATATTTTATGCCCAATTTTATTTCCAACGTACGTTCATCTCTTATGAGATCTGGCTCAGGCTCGCAGTAGCCTGGCTATAAAACAAAAAGGGAAGAAGGAAAGAAGAGACAAAGAATGGACATAACATTATCATGGACATAATATTGTCAAATGAGATAGATCCAAAGGATATAGAAAGATAGATAGAAATATGCATAATCTCAGATCCAGATTTATTACCATGTCAGAATCACAATTAACTTTTATTTTTGAAAGTAACGTGAACTTACAAATTAGAGAACGATCTTGAATTTTGGGATCTGTATTCTGAAACTGAATAGCTCTCCCTCGAAGTAGACTATTTGTTCTTCTAATTTAGATTTGATTTGATTCTTAGAAATTAGTTGTTGAAGTCGTTGAATTAGCCTTTGAATCTCTACTTGAATTCTAAACTTGATTTCTACGAAGAGCTTGAGCAGCATAACCTCGTCTTTGATTTATTTTGATATGAATTAGGGTAGAGTATAGGAAAAATGAAGTTATGTAGAGAAAACCATAGCCTTAGGGGTGTTTATTTAGCATAGGGATCAACGAATCTGGTCAGAACGGGCGTCCAAATACAGAAAAATGAACCTGTCCTCAGATCTGGAAATAGGGGGGAGGTCGACCCCCTGGTCGACCTGTGTGACCCAAGTCGACCCCCTGGTCGACCTGGGTCCTGGGCAGAAAATTTCCCGCCCAGCCCGGGTGTGTGATTTGAATTTCGAATTTGAAACCTGAGCTATTTTATTTAAACCCCTGAAACTTCTGAAGGTCATAACTTCTTCATACGTAGTCCGATTTACGCAAACTCGGACTCTATTCCAAGCAGAATTTCGAGACAAACGAAATGGAGTAACCTATTTCTCTTAATTCTTCTTTTAAAAATTAAGTATACTTTAATTTGTTACTTTAATGTTCACAGAAAATACGGGGTGTTACAATTGATGTACCGCTTAATGATAGTTGATGTTCATTCTAATTGACATTATGTGGTTTCTAGTTATTGTACATCTATTTCAAGTTATTATATTTTATCCTTTCCACTATGTTAGATTCTGATTTCGGTTTAGTATGCTCTATAATATTTGTTAAAGTATTTCCTTATTGGATCCAACAATCCATTTAGAATGGCTCTAAGTTCCGATGGGCCTTTTCTAGGATGGAATTTAGACCCATTCTGGGTGGGTTACTACACATTTATCCCTCCATTATGCCGAGTTAGACGAATCTCAAATATTAATTTTTGTAATTTAATTTAAAATTTTAACATCAAATACAATGCATCAATTATCGCTACAATGGATCGTTCGCATGAATCGCTTAGACGTTTATGTTACAAAATTGTTTAGACTACTTCTACGTAATGTATTCATATTTAAGAAGTACATATTTTACCAATTTTATATTTTGCATTTGTTTTTCAAAATTCAGAATATTACTTATCGTTTTACGTTATAAATTTCAAAACAACATACAAGTTCAAGTTTATATTAGAAATTCACATCCATGCTTACAATGTAAATTAAAATTTCAAATTCAAATCAAGGTTATAAACATTCTCTTAAAAGTTAAATATGTTATTAATTATAAATTAAGATATCAAAATTACCGATTCGTTACATTCTCCCATAATCAGCGCTTTTCGTCCTTGAAACAGAAACGTCGTATAAAATCATACCTACATATATATAATTGCACAAATACTACCTTTCATAAGACCTTTATTTAACTTCAAATACTTATGAAAACAAGTTATAAAATTTTAAAACTCAAATTTTTTTGACGCTCAAATTTACAGAAAATTTCAGCATTGTCTTCATTGTACGATTTGACCGGAAATATTTACAAACACAATATATGTCAATATATGTCTCATCCACATGATGAGGCATCCTTATTTAGAGGAAATAATATATTTACAACCCAAATACAATATGTAATTCGAGATTAATGTATTCAAGATATGTACCTTATTTAGCATTTTAAAGCAAAATTGATTATAATTTCAGCATTTTGCTTTGAAAGTGAGTTCCATAAGCAAAGCGTTGCCATTACAACCTACTAAGACACTCAAAATATAGTGAGAATCAATCATATATATAGTTAATCTTAATGTAGATGGTAACATGAAATATATGTCATAACTTAAAATAACATTTCGATAAAATGCAAATGAAACCAAATAATATACCAAATCTTACTAATATGCAAGCATGTGTTTTATTTTCATTAACATCCCATTTATTTGACATACAAGTTTAAGTCCATGCTTAATTTAATTTTTTTATTAACTTACATCTTGCTTACATGGAATTGGTTTACTTTCAAACTATTGATTTCACTTTAAAGTGAAAGAGAACAAGCATAAACAAAGTAAAGATAATATACAAAACATATGCAATTTATAACTCCAAGAGATCTTCCAAAGCCATAGAAATCATGTAGGAAGACTTTAAAATGCTCTAAGACGAAGCTTCTCGCGTGCAGGAAGTGAACAACTAAAAGATCCTGAAATAAGGCAAGTGATGGGGTATTTATAGGAGAGGGGATATAAAATTTTGTATCCCTTGGTTTTCATATCCTGGGATGGTACCGATCCTGCGATCAGACCATATCTCGGATATTTAACCAGATATCACCTATCATTCTTCGAAGCAAACCAACTCAAAGCCAATGCCTAACTTCGTACGGCATGATACAAAATGACATTTTGTATCCTGGGAGTTAAAGAATTCAAGCCACCTTGAGTTGCCAATCATGTCCCACGAGCGGATACGAAAAACTAAGCAATGGCGGATACGAAATAAGTACTTCGTATCCCCTATCATAGTACAAGATGCCATTATCCAAAAGAGAACCAATCCATTTTGTATCCCTTGAAGCGGATACGAAAATCAATGAGGAGATCAAAATTTCATATCCACGTGAGGGATATGAATTTCCCATGCAATACCAAAAATGAAAAGCTGATACAAAATATACAGCTCGTATCCAAAAAATTGAAAAGCCATCCAAGAAAGTCGAGTCTTCGTATCCCGAAGACCAGATACAAATTTGTATCCCTAAGAGCGGATACAAATTCGTATCCCCACCATGTGATACAAAATGACGTTTTCGTATCATGTGCCTTGCTAACCCTCGCATCCCAGAATAGGATATGAATTTGCATCCTTTGAGCGGGTACGAATTCCTAAGACACCGGGGATACAAAAAATGAAATTATATCCCATATGTTAACCATTTGCCGAGTCCTTTTCTGAATCATTAAATTGATACAAATTCCTAAAATTGAATAGATGGGATATGATAATCCCTAAGTGCCTTGCCATAATTTCGTATCCTAGAGCGGGATATGAAATTCCATAAACCAGAAGAGCCGATCCTTAGTGTTAACCATATTTCTAAGAATCCGAACACTTCGCGGCTATGATCAAATTGCTATGCATTTCCAAGAGTTCGTACTTGAGTTTCGAGTACTTAGAGAATTGTAAATTCGTCGTGTGGTTGCCTTACCAAAATTCGGGTCGACACTCCCCCAAACATGCATTTCTTGTAAGAGGAAGACATGTTTTGAATGATCCAAAAATCCAAGAATCCAAAAGTCCTGAAGCGAAAGAAGCCCACACAAAAATACAATAGTTGAGAATCAAGAAACTAAATCCCATGATCAGGTTGATCGCATTAAGTGAAAACCAAAAATCCAAAAAACCAACAATCGCTACAGACCGCTCTAAGCAAAGGACCAGAACCAAAAGAGACTCGACGATCGCTCCGAATCATATTTCAAGAGATAATCCAGATAACCAGAATAACCATGAGTCGGGAACCAAAGGTACTCGAAGTCCAGAGAACCATGGTAGCCAATAACCAGATAAACATATGATCGGGCAAATCCGAAAGACATAATACCCAACAACTAGATAAGTAAATGTATCCAAGACGGCCTCGCCAAGACCTGGAGAGGGGACCAACAAAAACCATAGGAATTCAAGACGCCCTTGTCAGAGTGTGACAAGAGGACCATTGGAAAGCCAGAAGAGTCCAATACGCCCTTTGCCAGAGTGTGACAAAAGGACCATTGGAAAGCCAGACAGCTTGGGCCCTACCCGCCACTTGGCGAGGCGACCTTGCCAAGTCCTAATAAGACACCCTTTCCCAAGCAAAGTCCTTACTTGAGGACTAAATTTATATAATTAGCAAGCAATGTCCTTAATATGCCAAGTCCATGAAGTTTGAAATTCCAATTCCATATTTCCTTACCTCACAAGCTGCTTCTTGATGAGTTAATTAGCAAGCAATGTCCTTAATATGGTACATGAACAAGTCATAGTGGCATGCAAATACATAAGCAACACAACATACATATACATGCATAAATGAATATATATATATATATATATATATATATATATGTGTGTGTGTGTGTGTGTGTGTGTTTTGTACATATGCAAGAAATGAAACAGGGATACCATGACAAATTTGCATGATGGCAGTTTCAAGTGTGAAGCAACACTTCAGTAACAAGAGCCCATAAAGCTACAACAGCCACAAACTAGTGCACAAATACATGCGGTAACAAAAGAGGAAATAATGCCGAGCCAAGAATTCAAACCGTCCAAACAAAGTACATGGCACATAAAAGCAACAAGGAAAAGGTTCACACATATGGCATGCATGAATACGCAAGAAAAAGGTGCAAGAAAGGAAGTAAGATTTAACACACAAAGCACTATACACAAGAGTGCAAGGTGCACATAGCAAACATTTCAGGTTCAGGCTAAAAAATATGGATATAGCAATATTGCTCTACACAGTGTAAAGAAAATTCGCATGATTCAGAAGTAAGTGGAAGCACAAGTCGAGCCAGTTACAGGTCCAACATCAAAGCCTTAAAATAGTACAAGGATTATGGGTCACAGCAATACAATTGTGCAGCTAAAGAAAACACAAATAGATAAAGCAACATGGCAGTGAATATGGCAATAAAGTCAAGTACACAAGAAGATTCAGAAATGAGTACACAAGGCAAAATGGATGCAAACCATTTGAAAGGTAAATACATATGGCAGTAGGAACATCATATGTTGAAGTCAAGTGCATGTTCTTGATTCAAGTGAACAACTACAGGTTCAAGAATCCGGTGTGCATGACTAAAGCATTTCAAACTAGTCAATGTCACATACAATATAGTTGTGTAACATGGATATGTAGCAGATAATGGAGAAAGCATGCATCAAGGCAAAATATTTCAAATTCGAAGGAAATGTAACTAAGTGCCAAAATCCATGGAATGTTATTTCAGAAATATTCAATGATGTTATTATTGGTAAGGAGTCAATATTTCAAATACCAGGAAATATCTTTTTGGTAAGATTTTTAAATATGCTTCTTGCATATATGGCAAGAAGAATTTTTTTAGGAATCACAATAGGCATTAATAGCAAGTTGTTATTTCAGGAAAGATATAAAGAAATTTCAACACTGGAAAATCACACAAGAAAATATCAACATATTCAAAAATGTTAATTGTGGCAAGGATGAATTTTGATTTCAAAACATTCCAGAAAGTTGCAAGTTCACACTTTGGGTAAGAAATTCAATCAACCGTTTTTCTAATTGAATAGGTATCATGCAATATCAACACGGTAAGTCATCGTATGAAATCAGAGAGATTAAGGGTTTCAAAACCCTATAAATACAACTATTTCATCACTGGCAATCTCGTCGAAACAAAAACAATCAATCAAGTGCAAAGGAATTCAAATCAAAAAACTAACAACTCCGTATTGTTTCGATCAAGAGTTTAAATACAAATCGCCTAACTTGGAAGCAATTGAGATCAACCATCAAAAAAATAATTCCAATCAGAGAACATTGAAGTCACGATTTGATTTAGGGAAGCAAAACTCTAATTCAAGTGCCATTGAAGAAAAAGGGAGCCAAAGTATTCAAGTGACCAAAAAGAAAAGGGACCGACCATATTTTTAAAAGGGGGTTTTGTTTTTTATTGTTCTTAAGTTGCTTAATTTTTGTAATTTTTTAATGGTTTTCTAGTTTATCTTTAAAGTGGGGTTTTTAACCACATGTTTTATAGTTAGGAAAATATGATCTCGGGGTTTGAGATCGATATAGGGTTTTGAGCGTAGGATTAGAACAATAGCGAGAGGTCGCGAGTGTACAGGTGTTGCATGCGGGATATTGTTTTCTAATACCAAGTAGAAACCTCGGGGAATGCAACAGTAGGCAGGGGTTTGCCAAAGCTAGGTAAATTCTATGTCGTTTATTTTCTGCATTTATTTATTCTGTTGTGATCTTAGCTACGATAATTTTTATATTCCGCAAAACTGCAGTAAACCCTGTTCACCCCCCTTTAGGATCAATCTAGATCCTACAAGTGGTATCAGATCGGGTATTTTTTTTACTTCGGAGTCATGGATTTTCCTAACGGTGATTTTTCTAGTTGTTAGTCTAGCGAGAACTTTTCAAGTATAACCCCAACTATTTTTGATGTATTTTTTAATTGAAAATCGAAAATGGAAAATCTATTTAAAATCTACTAATACTAGAAGTTGGGATATAATTATCAATGGATGTGATATGCTAGACAAGAATGATGTTGTGATTAATTTCCTTCTATATATATTTTATATTCTTATATTGATGATGATCAGTATAACCATATCTCCCATCGTTTAAATGCACATGAAATCTGGAAAACTCTCAATGCAAAGTATGGAAGAAAAGATAACAAGTTCTTGAAACCCTCAAAAACTAACTCAATTTCAGATTTATGCTTGAAGGAGTTACAGATGATGATTCAGATGAATCATATGGTGGAGACTCAACAGATGACGAGATTAATAACTTTTCATTCAAAGAATCAGTTTTTCTTTGTCATAAATTAACTAACATTGTTGATAGTCTTAAACTGAAGTATAAAAATTTGAAACCTGAAAAACTTGAGTTGATTTGCAAAAATAATATTTGGAATTAAAACTTGAAAACATTAGGAAAATTGAAAACCCCGACTGCCAAAATTGTTTCAATTTAAAAACTGATTTAGTTCATCACAATGGAAATTTTCAAAAGCTTAAAAAAGATAGTTTGAATTTAAAAGAAAAGGAGTATGGGCTAATTTGTAAAACAAAGCTTTGCAAAAGGAGTTGGATAAGTCTGAAACAGCTGAAAATCCCAAATATGTTTTTATCGAGAAAGAAAAACTGTCGAAAACTGAATTGATTTTGGATGAGCTTGAAAATCAAATCAAGAAAATGGAAAATCTCAAATGCGACAATTTTGCAACTTTTCAAAAAAATTGTTTTAAATAAAAGAGGATTTCAAAACTCTTAAAAATGAAAACTTGATTTTGAAAACAATGAGATTGTGATTTCTAAAATAAATCACGATTTAGAAAGTGAGATTAAAAAATTCAAGGAGTCTGAAAAACTTGATATTGAAAAGCATAAACAATTCAAATATGAGATTCCTGAGTCCAAGGCCAAAATTAATTTGCTTGAGAATGAAAATTTGATTTTGAAAAAAACTAATGTTGAAAAGTGAAAGGTCATTATAAATCATTGTACCACCTTGATGTAATAAAATAGTGATCTTAAATCAAAAATTCAACGAATTGAATCAATTTTGACTAAAGTTTCTAAAGGGGAAAAATCGTTGAACATGTTGCTAAAAAACCAATTTTCTGTTGGAAATCAGAGTGGTCTTGGTTTTGGGAAAGTTGGTAAATTTGATCAAAAGAAAAATTCCAATGGTTTTAAAAATCCTTCAAATAGCTTTGAAAAAGATGGATATGATAATTTGAACTCTAATAATCTTAAAGGATATTTAAATCATAAACGAGATGAGAAATTGTTTAGATACAATCCAATCAAATGAATTTGGATCCCAAAAGGTAACAAGAGGAATTCGATTAAGGTTAAACAAATTTGGATTCCTAAGGGCACTTTAGTGGACAAAAATGGATTTCCATATAAACAAGTTTGGGAACCAAATCGTGTAAACGAAGCTATGAGTGGTAAAAACAACTTTGTTAAACCACTTGATCCTATAAACATTTAGGTACCGAAGGAGACTAAGGAACAACATTATGAAAGAAAGATTGAATGCAAGTCCATATTATTGAATTATTCAGAGTTCCTTAGCCATGATTGTCGAGTTAGAGAATCCACATCGTCAATGGTAAGTCAGGTATGATCACTAAACTCGTATTTTTGTTTATTTCATTCTTTTATTTTTTGATGTTGATTTCGTATTGACACTGCCATAGTATTTTTTGACACATCTTGAACTTCTTAATTTCAAATAGCAAAATTCTTGATTTTCTAAAAATTATATTCATTTGTCTAAAACTTTCATGTTTTGATGATTTCTCGATTTTGAACTTAAAATTGTGAATATCTGTCATTTGAAGTTTTAACTTTTTTTGACAGTTCATGATTTTATGACAGTGCTGTAGTATTTCAAGTATATCTTGAACTGTGTTACTTAGAATTTTATACTTGATGATCTAGAAAGCTAATGAAATTTAACACATCTTTGCTTTCTTGATTTTCTTCTAATTCATCTTGGAAAATCCTGAAAAACGACACTCAATACAGCACACTACTTGAAAACGGTTTTTTGATCAGTTGTGATAATTTCATATATTTTTTTTGGCTTGGCTTGACTATTTTGAAAATCATTTGATATCGATTCTTGTGTTGCATCTTGAAACTCATTTTTAAAATCATGATCATTTGACTTGGATATTTGTTTTTGAGATCACTTGAAATTGTTGATATGTTGAACCTCTTGGGTACTGTATTTGGATTTGAATTTTTGGAAATATATCTTATCTAATGATTTCAAATCAATAGTTTTAATCTTTGATCATGGATTGTGTAATTTTCTAGATTTTTCTAACTTGGTTAAATAATAAATTATTGGTTTTATGAATAATTAATTTAATAGAATTGAATTTAAATATATATACAAATATAGAATAACCTCTTCTTGAATCCTAGGTGTGTGCGCGTGTGTATATATATGTAAATGTTATTATATTTAGCATATGTACATATTATAAGGAAAGTAGTAAATGTTATTTCTTTTATTATATCTTAGAATTGGATTATATTTTTTGGGTATAACTTAAGAAAATCTAAAATAATCTTTTTCCTGTATATGTATTTAAATTTGTTATGTACATACTTATGTATACATGTCTAATATATAACATACACACATATGATTTTAAGCTAAGGAAAAAGTTATCATTTGCTTATAAATTGATCTTTAACTCTTGTGAAATTAAAATAACCGTAGTAAGCTTTGTATGTACTTCATGAGAAAGAAATAAAGGACTTTGGCATTTATGAAGATTGAACAATTGAGTTATAAGTGGCCACAACAAAATAAATGAGAGAATGTAGGTTGTACCTATGATTTGCTATGTTAAGAACCTAAGAGCACATCACAAATTAATGTAGATATGCTTAGAAATGAAGTCTCGGCTTTGTGAAGCTTACGTGGAACGGCTGCAAAAAGATATGCACATGTTTGTGTACATATTGGATAAAGTCTTACCAAATAAACCTCTAAAATAAATCACAACAGCTATGTATATATAACCTAGACTAGCAGTGTACTCCTATTCTTCATATAGCTCGGAATTTCTTTGGCACAAAGCATTTGATATATATAATCACATTTGCATATGGATGTACAAGAAAGTAGGTACTTCCACCTTACACAGTTGTGCATTTGAAACCAAATTGAGTAGATAAGTGATAGCCTTAGCACATACATGGTTGTAGCATGAAAGGAAGATTTTTAAATGAGAAAGTGACCAAACATGCACCCTTTTCAATCAATGAAAAAAACAGCCTATGATCTCCTATTCTACACACTGTCTAAAGCCTAAGCTAAGGCAATATAAAATCATTGGTTTGCCTATAAATACCCTTTTATAATCCCTTATCCATCCACACGAGACCTGAAGCAAAATCTAAAGTTAATGGTCATAAGAATGGTATCGGAAATGGGAAATCTGGAAACCCAAAAGCAGTGAGCAAACTGGAAGCACTATGGAAATCTGAAACTGTAACAAAAGTGAGTAAACTGTTCTCCATATTTATTGTTTAGGTTATGATGTAATATATATAAATATGTGCATCCTGAATATGTATTTAGTTGTTTGATTCTACTTATCAATCTGGAAACTCTATATGGCTAACAACAGTGACCAATATTTCGAGTGTACTTCCCTATTCTTTCTTTTTAACCTGTTTCATGATCACTTTACTGTTTTATTCAAACTTACATATTTATATTCATGAATCTGTATATGCTTATCATGGTTGGACATAACTAAAGTTGAAAATGAATTACAAGATAAAAAGAAAAGAGAAACCTTTGACAGTATGTTAAACTGGCAACATCTATCCATCTCTTTTTAACTAGAAAATCAATAACTTGAATTCTATCCGATTCTAGGATTTGAATCCAAATCGAAAGATGTCTCATATCTATTCTAAAAATGGTTTCGAATTAAACTGTAGCGTATATCAATTATAATGGACAAAATACAGCAAAGAGTTTGAAAAGCTCGAAAATTTAAATACTAATATTTTGACATCCAAATATATAGTTGCGTTTGTCAGGTAAATTCGTTAATTTTAGTGGCATTTTTGTGGATTTTAGTGATGTGAATAGCGAGGAACACTGAGTTGATCGGAAAATGTATATTGGGAGGATTCAGGCGATCCCGACCATCGAGTACCATGGCGTGGAATCCTGAGCAGCGTTGCTGAGACGACCCGAAATCCCGTTCTCACGGAAACAGGGTTATCTTTGGAATATAACACAGAAACAGATAATAGCAGAACAGAATTAAATAAATACACCAGAATATGAACAATAGAATATACTGGATAAAAGTAATCATTAGAGTTACACAGTATACAAGATCTTACTTAGTACAAATACAGTTCAGCTATACATAAATGTCTACAACGGAAATAAACAAAATATGTACAATAGGAGCTGAACAGCATAAAAAGAAATAAATGATAGAATCCATCTTCAGCTCCAGCTATCCAGAGAAAGAACCAGCTAAACCTGAATACAAGGCTGCCCGTGTAGAAAAAGGGGCACCCGAGTTTGAGAGTGAAACAAACTACGAGTCAGTCATGGGACTGGTATGAGAAATCTACTCAACACATATATAATTTGGCCAATCACAAGACCACGCCACTTTCGTGGAACGGGTTTACTCCATTGGATTGCCAGTGCTTTAAAACAAATCTTTCTTTTAAACATCGCTATGCTTTTTATAAAAATGAAGCCGTTATAAGACTCAGTTCCCATCACACAATGCAACGCAAACCGGAGGATAGAGTTTTTACCTTATAACGGCCAAGATATGCTTGATACGAATAAAACAAAGGCATTTGATATTATTACTAGTGTTTATATGTTTTGAAAACAATTTGAAATCATAACTATCAATCATAGACGACATGAGCGTCCCATGCCACTATGTCGCCAAATGTATATATACAATCGAAACCGCACAGTCACGTATTTGGAAATTGGATTTCCGTCATGAACCAAGGCAAAAGATAGTCCTTACCGAATTCGAGACGCTCTAGCCCGTGTCTCAGGATCAGAGCTCGAGTGACCCTAGAATCGTCAGGGTCGGTCCACCGATGTGGATTAAAATTCCTGAACACTGCGTTTCCCCGCCCTTTGGGGCGTCAACGAGCCAATGAATGACTCCATCGGACCCGGATCGTCCGATCAAACCGAGGCGCCTCGCAACAGCAACAACCACATAGGTGAAAAGTATTTAAATGTCAGGGCTGGTAGGTCACTGACACCACCCTAGCTAGAAAGAAACGCATGCCCTCCCTGAGGTCCTTCTCCCGTTTTAGGTTCATACCGGGGTGTGAGGCTCGCGAATTTACGTTATACACAAAGCTACGCCACACAGGCGGTGCTTTGATCATCACCACAAGACTTTGCTTTTCAACAGAAGCCCTGATCACTGCATCTTAGCGTGCCACACAGGCAATTCATGCCATGCGACTGATGTCCATCGATATACAACCTCTGAGCTCGTGCGTTTCAGAGAAGGGCGTTAAGCAAAAGAATAAATTCTCCGCCGCCAAACAGATGTATATTTAACAGAAATCAATCAACACAGAATAAACTCCAATGTCAGACACACAGTCCATTTACAAGTCCGTTCTGGGTCTGAACGAAACCGAAGGCACTAAATACCTCGCAAACCCTTCGATCACCACGTACGTCTGGACGATCACCACTCATTATCCATATTTCGGGATGCCTCCCAATCAGGACCTCGATTACCATCCAAACGAGGTGAAGATCTCCGGTCTTCGACCACCGTCTTTTTCTTCGACTTTCAATCGTCGGTCAATTATTTGAAGTGAGAATTAACTCGGCCTTTTCAAATAATTCACGTATATTTAGAATTTCAAATCAATTTATTTCAATGGTTAAATTATTCGACAACACCAATTGTGTTCTTTAATGTAATTTTCACACCAAAACACATTCAACCATCAAAAGCCACATAAATCAAGCAAATTCAGTTTATTTCCATTCCATATCGTTTATGATATTTTATAATGATTTATCGCTATTTTTATTTATTTTAAAATAGCCTATTTATTCAAAACGACGCTTCGGGCCATAGAGCGGCCGTGGGCTGTTTTTCTTCAGATTTGTTTTACGCATATCTGAAAATCTAACCGTTGGATCTTCACAAAATTTACATCATTAGAAAGGTCTTTTCAAAACGAATCCAACGGTTCCAGTTTCGGGAAAATCCGACGGTCGGATCTCCCGGTACAATCGTTTGAAATTTCGATTTCAAAATACGAACTGCAGCGTCGTTATTCGATTAAATATATAATTATATAAATATAATCGCTTCTGGCACAGTTTTTCTTCAGATTTGAATTAAACATTCCAGAGAATCCAACCGTTGGATTTTTACAAGGTTGGTGCCGTTGGGAAGATATTTCCAAGGCGAACCCGACGGTCGAGGTTTCGGGAAAATCCAATGGTCGGATTTCCCGCACTAGTCGTTTGAAATCACGGTTTCAAAATACGAACTGCACGGCCTCGTTTCGTTTTAATTTTATTTATATTTATATATTTATATAAATATAGTTCATTCAATGATTTCAATATCGTTTTCACTTCAAATATTTCACTAACGCCTTAAATTTTTGGAAAATTTCGCCATAACCTCCCCTGCACCGGGAGCATCGGGAAATCACAAATAGCTTTCCCGGTCCTTCTAATCTCAAAAAGAAAAAGAAAAAGCCAAGCGGCTAGCCAACAGGCTCATAAAATCATCACCCAAACAAAACAGTAAATGTGTACCTATTTGTCGGGCACAAAATTTTATTCCTCTTCTCTAGCCCCTTTGCTATAACCTGTTCAATGAATATGCATATACATATATATACCGTTCTTATCATTTATCATTTTCTATTCGACTTCATATTTGATTTCTATTTGGTTTAAAAACACCATTCATTCTAATGTTACATAAATAGGTGCAAATCATTTCATTAGCTAATTAATGAATATTTCAACTCATATATGTTTATTTTGAACAAGTGGCTATTTTTAACACTTCACATTTAACGATTTATGCATACAATAAAAATGTGATTTTTATTGTAAAACAATTCATTTCAAAACACTATTTTTCTATATAGTTCATATAGGTGATAAAAATAGGATTTTTATCATAAAACAATTTCTTTTAAAACAAGATTATTTTACACAGTTCATATAGTCGATAAAAGGTGATTTTTATTATCCAACAATTTATTTTAAAATATGAATACCATTCAACACATGAATTTCTAATCAACGAATGAATATCAATTCAACACATGAATGTTTTCTATAGTTTCTATATATAGATAAAAATGTGATTTTTATTATCAAACAATTTATTTCAAAATATGAATACCATTCAACACATGAATTTCTAATCAACGAATGAATATCAATTCAACACATGAATGTTTTCTATAGTTTCTATATATAGATAAAAATGTGATTTTTATTATCAAACAATTTATTTCAAAATATGAATACCATTCAACACATGAATTTCTAATCAACGAATGAATATCAATTCAACACATGAATGTTTTCTATAGTTTCTATATATAGATAAAAATGTGATTTTTATTATCAAACAATTTATTTCAAAATATGAATACCATTCAACACATGAATTTCTAATCAACGAATGAATATCAATTCAACACATGAATGTTTTCTATAGTTTCTATATATAGATAAAAATGTGATTTTTATTATCAAACAATTTATTTCAAAATATGAATACCATTCAACACATGAATTTCTAATCAACGAATGAATATCAATTCAACACATGAATGTTTTCTATAGTTTCTATATATATATATATAAAAATGTGATTTTTATTATCAAACAATTTATTTCAAAATATGAATACCATTCAACACATGAATTTCTAATCAACGAATGAATATCAATTCAACACATGAATGTTTTCTATAGTTTCTATATATAGATAAAAATGTGATTTTTATTATCAAACAATTTATTTCAAAATATGAATACCATTCAACACATGAATTTCTAATCAACGAATGAATATCAATTCAACACATGAATGTTTTCTATAGTTTCTATATATAGATAAAAATGTGATTTTTATTATCAAACAATTTATTTCAAAATATGAATACCATTCAACACATGAATTTCTAATCAACGAATGAATATCAATTCAACACATGAATGTTTTCTATTCAATGAATAAATATAGTTTAAGCATATGAAAATAATTCAAACACACGAATATTATTCAAAATTTCGGCAGCATAACGGCAGGGTAGTTAAAACCGGGACCGTCCCTAGTACGGCTCCTCGCTCTACCTTAAAACCTCGCGGTTTTTGACAATGAGGATCATGCATCTAGTTCGCACGCAGGCGGCATGTATATATTTATTTCATTCCCACAAACTAATCCTATGTGGTTTCAATCAAATATTTCTGGGTATTTTTCAACCACAATCAACCAATATCAATCACAAACAATCCCAAACAATCATTCGCTATCAATCAATTTTCACAACAATTTCAACCAATAAATATCGTCCATGGTTTGTGGACGAGGGGCGTATATATATATATTTATATATAGCAATTCACATTTATTTCAACACATATATATATATATATATATATATATATATATATATATAGAAAAAGAAATTGAAGAGTGAGAAATTCTCACACATTTATAATTTTTAAATCAGAAATCTCACCAATAGCTATCCAATACTACGACTCTTCCTTTATAGAAATCTTCGCCAATCTCGCCTTTTGTCGCTTCGTTGCCCGTATTCTCTACATATGTAAAAATCGAATTTTTACTATGTTATTCAATATATAAAAATCGAATTTTGACTTCGCTATTCGATATATAAAGATCATATTTTTATTATTCCTATGATGTAGAAATTATATTTTTATTACTTTAAAAATATAAAAATCATATCTTACTTCTTCTACTCAATAAAAATTCCGTCTTTTCTATTTTAAAAACATGATCTTTTCTATTCTAAAAAAAAATCTGATCTTTTTCTTTTTAAATTTCAAATCTTTTCCTTTTTAAATTTCAAATCTTTTTCTTTTTAAATCTCAAATCCTTTCCTTTTTAAATTTCAAATCTTTTCCTTTTTAAATTTCAAATCTTTTTCCTTTATAAAAAATCAGTTTTTAAATCATTTAAAAAAAATCAGTTTTTAAATCATTTAAAAAAAATCAGTTTTAAAATGCTTTAAAAAAAACAGTTTTACATCCTTTTCAAAATTCAGTTTTAAACCCTTTTTTAAAAATTCAGTTTTAAACCCTTTTTTTTTAAAAATAAAAATAAAAATAAAATAAAATACTCACTGTATCTCGAAGAAGGGGGGGCGTCGTCTTCGTCGGAGCTGGCTTCTAGGGGGGGCGGCGGCTTCAGCGTCTCGAACTGGGGGGGGGGGGGCGTCGTCTTCGTCGGAGCTCGTGCGATCTGGGGGGCTTCGGGGGTTGCGCCACTGGAAGGAGGAAGGCTGGACGGAGGGGGCGGTGGCGTCGAACTGGGGCTCGCGATAGCTTTAGGGTTTTTTTTTTCTAATCGGGTCTGCTTTGAAATGGATCGGGGGGGGGGCCTGGAGGAGTTTAAGGGAAGAAAGGTTTTTTTATTATTATTATTAAATTATTTTATTTTCAAAAAAAGTTGACTTTTGCATACGAATCTCAAATCGAGCCCAACGACTGTCGTCCATAGCGTTTCACCCCCATTTTGAACACAATGGGATATGTATCGCAAGTTGATTCGATCGTTACAATCAGTTTCCGTTAAATTTACATTTAAATCACTATATTGAATTTTAAACGTACCTTTCAAATTACCGGGGTCACATACTAACTAGAAAAATTCCAGAAAAATATTTTCTAGCTTCGTATTGACGATACGGTCCTAACAAAACTAGTTTCGTCAAATTCTCAGACCGTTTGTAAAATGGCCAATTTCCAGTCGATTAAAATCAACTGAAACCGGTCAAATGCGTTTTCCTTTGCCACGCTCACATATTGATTCGAAAAATTATGAAATTTGAAACCTAGCAATAATTTGACATCACGGATCCAACAAAAGTGGTTTCGTCGAAATCCGAGGTCGTATGCTAAATGTCCATTTTTGAGGGCCTGAATTCCATAGCGACTATTCAGAATTTTCAACTGGACATATCTTTTGATTCCCGCTATCAAATTTCGATTGGTCAGATTCGTTGGAAAGATATTATCAATTAGATTCCATTATTTTTGGTTTTACTAAAATCCGGATTGTTTTGCACCCGGTATATTCAATTGAAGTTTGAAATCGAATTATCGAACTACCGCGCCATTTTCAATTCTATATATAATTATAATTAATTATATTCGTTTTCAAATGTCGATTCAAACTCAGTTTTCATCGCCATTATTTAAAATATTTATTTTAAATATTTAAAATCCATTATTTTAGCCAATTTAAAAATTTTAAATTGGTTCAGATTTTCTGGGTCGTTACAGTTGCAGCATGGTGATCATGGATAAAATGCAAGATAATTTTCAATGTAGTGATTTTTGTAAACGAGGTAGAATCAGGGTTTTTGGGTCTTTTTTCTGGCCTCGAGTTGATGATGAACAGTGCCACCATGGAGACAAACGGAATGATCGCACCTGGGGGAAATAATTGGGGTGGTCATCACCTACCTCTGACCAAAGTCTGGCCAAGTCTGAAGTGTTGTGGTGGCATCTGGAGGCAGAATTCCAGTGCTGACTTTTGATTGAGATCGAGTTGAACAACTAGTTTTTGAGTGCGTGGATATAACATGAACTAGTCTCAGGGATGGGATCAAGGAGTGGAATACGCATGTAGGAATCATTGGATTTGGTGGATGGTCGGTCGGACGTTGGTGCACGTGCACCAGGGCACAGCATATACGTGAATATCTGAAGGTAAAAACCTAAAGGAAGAAAGCGTAAGGTAAAGCAAGGAAAGAATGGTAGAAAAATTGGGTACAGGAGGGTTAGTTTTGTATGTGGGTCTCTGGGTTGTTGGACTGGGCTAGGGCAAGTTTTTATAATTAAAAAGAAAAGAAGTTTTGGTTTAAATTTAAATTAAATATATAGGCTGATTTCTTAGGCTCGGTCCATTTCAAATAAGTAGAAAGAAAATGTTTTAAGTGATTATTTAAACTAGAATATATATATATATATATATTGATGAGTATATAGCAAGGAAATATATTCAAATAAATTTGCCTTTTATATTGAACGTTGGTCTGTGTAAGAAACTCAATGTAGATATCAAGATTTAACAATTTAATTTAAAATAAATTGGATTAATAAAAGTGATTTTTAGTACTAAATATCATTAAAATTAACCAAAAAAATAGTTGTGAATTGAATTAACGTGTAAACAATTGATTAGTAATGATTTATATTTCTGTAAATTCTGAATTATTCGATTAATTTATTAAGTTGTGTTTAATTATGTTAACCGTGATTATATATTTTTATTGACATATGTTAGTGGAAATAAACACCGTTCCATTATATGTGTGATTAACTGGATTATTTGGACACCCTATTAGCAAAAATAAACACTGCTCTGCTATTATATATTTTATTACTTAATATATGTGGTTGAATTTTTATATTACATATTGAATTGAATTTACATGTTGTTGTGTAAATTGGATTAACAACTTGTCGTCTGTTATAAGAACTACCATATGCCGTTGGAACTGCGAAGCTATTTTTTTAAAGTAAATCAGAAATTAACATAATTTTTAATAGTTGGATTTTAATTGTTTTTAAGAAACCATTAAGTGGATTATTTTAAATTAGTTATATTATTAATTAATTTAAAAAGGGAAAGATTAATTATAATCAGTTGATCAGGTTGTTTAGAGTTGATTTAAGTCAATAGGCTAAGTGGGAATTGATTTTTAAATTAATTTGTTTCAATTAATTTAATAGAACTGGTTTCAATAAATGGGTGTTTAAAAACTTTAAAATGTTTTGGTAAGATAATTGGAAGTTTAAATAGTAATTTAAATTTGGATAAATTACCTAAGATGATATGTTTTAACTTAATTAATCTTTTAATTAAGTAAGCAAGGTAATTTAATAAATCAAGTTGATTTATTTGGGTTAAATTTCCTGGTTTAATATTTAAGTTAAATTAAGTTAACTTAATGAAAGGTTCAAACAACAACTTTGTTTGGAAATGGTTTAAGTTGTTGGGAACCAAATGGATTTACCGAATTATGGTTTTGTCAAATATGTTGATACCGATCTTCTACGAATCTTGACGATAATAATGATTTCGATTCAGGGTCTGAGAGGTAATTAAAATACCCCAACTTGATCAATTTCACCATTATCTGATGGTTCATATTAGTTTATGTTCAGGGTGAGTGTTAGAGTTAAATATCGTTTTAGTTATAAAACAGATGTTCGAAGGTAAGATTATCGCATAAGATTGATAATAAGATTTTGTTAATAAATACGTTTTCAAATTAATACGTACATACAAACTTAGCATTTGGATTTAAATAATAAAAAAATTATTTAAAGCATAGCAGATCCAACAGAGTTAAATCTATTTATTTTATTGTATATTTGGTAGTTAAATAACCGACTATCAAATATGGACCTTTTCGTTATCGTTTTCGAAGAGTCCGGAACCTAAGTTCCCCTTCGATTCGATTTATACATTGCATGTCCAAGATTATTGAAGACCAATGAAGACGGTGTTATGCAAGGGCTATTTTGTTAATCCTAGGTAGAAAGTACCTAAGATGGATTTACAAAATGGTGCCTTCGGTTTGTCCAGTCCCAGGATAACCTGTATGGACGAATGCCTGACAGAGTATGCCTAACCGATCACGTACACTGATCTCTTCAAACATATTTATGTTGGTGGCAGAGGAATTCGTTTCTCTTGCTTTGTTCCCATAATATTTTTGGCGAAGTCAATTAGTGGTTAGCGGTAACGACGATGTGGCGTTCAAAGAAATGATTTGTCAAAAGGTAAGTTCAGCCTCAAGCCTCACAACCGGGAAATGATAAAAATCGGGCAGGCAGCATGGCTAAGTGGGTCGCTCCCAATTAGGGTGTATTGTCACTATCTAGAGAAATTTCATTTAATTCTTTAACCTTTTGATGTTGTCCCTTTCAGGAAACAGTGGGTAGCTCCCAACCGTTGGTGACAATATATTCGATACACTCAAGCGAAATGAGTGGTCGGTCATGTGTGATCGGGTTGCAAGATGTTCTTGTTGAACCCAGTGTATTCCCCTCTAGAGATACACTATCGGAAGGTGGTTCAATACCTTTTAATAGTTGGAAATCCATTACCAATAAGCGCTTGCGGTTTTGAATTGTATACTATGTATGTAGAACGCGAGATGCTAACGTTTTGCTAGATTGTTATTTATTTGATTTAGACACTATTATAATATCAGATGAGTTTTGATATAAAGATTGTTCGGGTTGTAAAAACCATCCATGTTTATGTGTGGATCCGTCTTACAATTAACATTTTGATTAGCATTGAAATGTGTTTATTTTATGCTCTTATATCCTATCTTTTGTATATAAATAAATATTACTTGGGTATTATTTTTTCACTTTTACAGATATGCCGACTTAGCCACATGCAGTCATAAAATATAAAAATAAAGATCAACTTGTTGTATATTTACATATGAAGACTTTCTGATGAAGATCTCACATCTAGTTGCTTTTTGGACAAGAAAATAACAGGTAGAAAGGCTATGCATATTACAAATCAATGAAGAATTGTCAAGAAAGCAAGAGGAAAAGAGGAAAGGCCCAAATTAATAAATCACTAAGGCCCATTTGTAATTCTTGTTGTAAACTCTTTTTTGATTTCCCTAAGGCCTATTTGTCATTGTATTAGGGTTAGGGTTGGCTATCTATCATATAAATACCCTTGTAATCTCATTGTAAACGGCATCATGGAATTAATAAAGTTTTCTTCTTTTTCTCTTTTCTGTATTTTTTTATTTTCTTAGCAATTAGTAATGTCTACACAATTAGATTTGGTAGAACACTATTTGTATTTTGCACTTACTTTCATTAATGATTGACCATCTGATTAGATTCAGCGGTAATCCTAATTTTATTTCCTATTTGTTATTTGAAATTTCTGCAATTTTAATTTATGTTCTTTTTATTGTTTTCCTTGGTCATATTGAATTGAATATAGGTTTGATTAGATTCAAATCTGATTCAATTCAATAATAGTTTTATTGTTTTTCAACCCAACCTCCAAATTTCGTCTAGCTCGCCCAAGAAATTATATAAATAATTTAATTTAATTTACCTCCCTATTATTCGACCTGCATATTACACGATCTACGCGCATGCAGTATTATTTCATAAATCGCGCTTTTTTATTTCATAGAAAAGCGTCGATCAAGTTTTTGGCGCCATTGCCGGGGAGGTAACGATTAAATTTTATTATTTATTTAATTTATGATTCGTGTTAGTATTTTTTTCCTTTTGCTTTCATGTATATATAGAAAAAAAATCCAAATTGGTTGATTGGGTATTAAAATATTGATACTGCAATCTTTCAATTAAGAGGAAAAAAGGCTTGTCAATTTTTCGCTTTCTTTCCTTCTGACTTTCTTTCTTGCTTTCAATACACTGCTTTTCTTTTTCTACAAGGTTCACAAAAAAGGAAAAAAATAAACAAAAAATCCCTTGTTTTCTCTCTAATCACCCTCTCAATCCCATATCCACTTTCACCCAGTCTGCTACAGATCTCCTACCAAAATCACTGCCCAATCCCATTCAAAACCACCATATAATCCACGTTCCTCCTCAAACAAAGCCATACACGCAGACGTTCCCATCATCTTTAATCCCATCTTCGTCATTCGACCATTCTTTTCAGCAACTACCACATACCTTCTCAACATTATCACACACAAAATCATCACTTTCCTCACGACTTTGAAATCTGCAAAACTTCTACCACGTTTCAAACACCTCTACAAATCCAAAACCCATTCAACATCCCTCAAACAACCCTCTACCACTATAGATCAAATCAGCCTTGCCAACAATTATCCACCGTCCTCACAAAACATACATAACTCATCTGAGTTTCCACTTCACCGTCAGCCTCTCACGACAAAAAATTCAGTCCCAATCATCTTCTCCATCGCAAACTCATCACCCGTTCTCCTACCACCCACTGTTCACACTTGCTCACCACTGCAACGACCGTTCAGACCAAATCCCATACCAAAGAACCAATACAAGAGTCATCAACCAACGTTCAGCTTCACACCATCCGTCACACTGTCCAACCCAAACCCACCTTAATCCCTTTGCCAAAATCGCAACCTGAAACATTAATCTTCATCTGCAATTCGAACACCTCGTCACTTTCATAATCCAAATCGAGATTCGAACCACTCACGGTATCCACAACCCAAAACCACGTTCGCACAAACCCGAATCACTGGAAAACCCTAGCTTCGAAATTCAAGTTCAACTCACAAAATTGAAACCTCCCATAAATTCTTCGAGACCGATTTATACCATATCGTGAACCCTAATTTCTAGTTCGAGACCGATTTAACCATCAACTTGGAACCTAATTCAAATTTGAATGTGAACCCAGCAAGGAAGCTTCTCGAAAATTGAAGATTAGTTACTGATTTTGAAAAGAGGAGAAAGGCACGTGTTTTGTGGTTTTGATGCTTTTTGTTTATTTTGTTTTTGGGGGTAACTGAGGAAACAAAGGGGTGTGTTATAGAACTTGGGTGGTGTTTAAGTTGTTATTTGGATTTACCCTATCTGTCTTGGGCGTGTTATTTTAGGAAGAAGGGGAGTGTTATTTGGATTTACACTATCTGTTTTGAAAAAAATAAAATAAAGAGCGAGATATTTGTGATGTGGTGCTGCCTTTTTGTGCTTAATGCGTGGCACTTACGTTTTAGTTTTGTTTTTCTTGATTTGATTTGTTTTGCAGTTGTTTCTCTTTTCCTCTACGCAGTTGAAAAAGAAAGGAGCATTCAAGGCTACTAAAAAGAACAACAAAGGTCAAAAGTGAGCGAGAGTTCAAGTAAAGCGAACAATGACATAGGAGTCGAGCAAAGCAAACAGTGACTTTTTATTGCTTTGAACGGACTGGCATAACCCACTGTAAAATTTCTTCAACTCTACAGGTGCTTTGCTACAAATAAAAATATAGAAATTGCTTGTAAAAAATTTTCTGCAAGGGCAACGGCTTGCTTGTAAAATTTAAATTTCTGCAGTTATTATTGTCTGAGTTTTGTGGTTGACTGATATTTCCTTAATTGAAATCTTCACTCTCATTGTTTTCAATAATAAAAATAGACGTTGCAAAATAATATAATTGAAAAGTGGTGCTTTGTGAAGTTGATTGTCTTGTATAATTGGATCGCGGATATATAGTAGTTCAATTTATTGAACTATTAGCAAAAGAGGTTGCATACTACCCGTAAAACATTGGTCGTATCCCTTAGTATTCATACTATACGTGAACGGCCATAAGACCCTCTTCCCCCTTCTAATTGAGTCAGTTAATTAGTAGAGCACAACTTGGTATTTTACACTATTTTGAAGTGAGAATAATTTCTGTCTTGCCTTCATTCAAATGTCCAATTCAAAAAAATCCTTGAGAGAAATGTGGGATAATAACCTGAGAAGACATTCCCTGTAAGAGTATGAGTATGAATTACAACTCATGAGGCAAAATTTTCTAGAATTTCGTGAGCCTAATGCCAACAATTTTCAAAATTTTCCAAATGACCAACATTTTCAAAATCGTAGAAATGATGGAAATCACGATTTCAATCCTAACTTCAATAATTTCAATTATGGGCCACATCCACTTCAAAATAGCTTTGAATCCCAATATAGCTTTGATCAACATCAATATGGGGTTGTAAACCGAAGTTTTTAAAATTATAGCTCGTATCAACATCTTGAAAATAACCAAAATTGCAATTTTCCCTCGAATTTCAACAGTTTTGGTTACGAACATAATTTTTATAATCAAAATGATTTCCAATATCATTGTCATTTTTCTGAAAATTCAAACAACCACCTCATTGGAAATAATATTGATCATGAAACTGATGTGGACTATAATTTTGAGAATCAAGAAATCCA
Organism: Allium sativum; assembly: GCA_030737875.1. Classification (NCBI taxonomy): domain Eukaryota; kingdom Viridiplantae; phylum Streptophyta; class Magnoliopsida; order Asparagales; family Amaryllidaceae; genus Allium; species Allium sativum. The sequence goes on along the minus strand of CM060921.1, from coordinate 548,667,960 downwards.
AAACGAGAGCACTCAAATCAACGATTCTGAAGAATATCATCTTAACATTCTTAGAGAGAGGGTAGAAAGGCAAGATAGACAGCTTGATGAAAATGATAGAAAGCTTGATGAACTTCTTTGTTTAATGACATCTTTGAAAGAACAACGAGAGCAACAAAATCAAATTCAAATAAGCGATGAATCAGAAAATAATCCACTCTTTACTGATAGTGAAAATTTTCAAATTACAACTTTGGAAATTGAGAATAATGATCTAAATGAAGTTGTTCAACAAATGATTTGGACTTCGATTCTTTTCAGGAAAAAAATTAAAACTCAGATTTTGATCTTCCTCTTTCAGGCTGTGAGAAACCTGAAATTTTAGAAATTGAACAGAATAAAAATGTTGAATTTTTCAATTCAAATTTGGAGAAGGATTTTAATGAACATGATTTTTTTGGATTATATGAGGATGAGTTGCCAAATGAGGATGAAATTGAATCAAGCCACCAATCCAAGTTCGAAAATTTTGATTTTGAGGTTTCAAACGAACTAGAATTTGTTAGCGTCGAAAATACGTTGTCAATTAATAAAATTGAGAAATGTGATCACATAATCCTGAACAACACTCATAATTTAAATTTCAGGATTGTAACCGAGTTTATATACCATCACAAATTTTTGGACAATTACACTGATAAATTTGTGGAACACATGAATCATCTTGGAAACATAACTTCTGTTGAAAAACTTCGGGCTAGGATGACACTGGATGTTTATCTACTGGACTATAAATCTAGGTATAAAGATGAGATGGTTTTCAAGAACCTTTGCTTATTAGAAAACATGCCTAGACATAATGGGAGTCTGATTCATCGAGCTAGAACCAAGTGTGGGAGAAAAGGTTGGTGGCATTCATTGCATCGCAAACACATATATCATTGTACATATGATCCCTTCTTACATATAGTTAGACTGCATTTCATTCTACAAATAATTTTGCATTTAATCCATTGTTGGGTTTTATAGTTCACATCCAGGAAACGTGTTTATAGTGTGGACACTGTTTAGTTCTAGTGTGGGGGGGGGGGGGGGAGTCTGCATTACATCCTTTTATTTTTCTTTAATTTTTTTTTCTTTTCATATAGGACCATCATGCATTTTAGATCGTAGTAACATATCATTTTTTTTGAAATACGACTCATTTTAGATTGATACAACAAAATAAGTTAACAATTGTTAGTCAGTTGATAGTATCTTTTTATCTCAATTAAGATCGAATAAGAAATATAATGAAAAGTTGAATTTTGAGGGATAATAGTGTAACTGGTACATATGGAGATTCTTAGGTGATGACCATGAAGTTTATTCTAAATTGTAGTCTTTGTTTAATAAGTGAAGGACTTAAAATACGTATACTGGCTTTTCGAATCTTTAAAACCAAGTTGTGTTAAGCTGAATTCGCATAACTCTCTCTTATACTTATATTTTCAATAGTAATAGTAATAGTAATAATAGTAATCCAAGAGCATCCAACATTGCTTGTAAATCTAGCGTTGGTGTGCAAACCCGCCAAGCTCTATCCAACATGTTGTTGACAAAGTCAACGTTGGTATATCTTGGTCTCATTTTATGAGTTGGACACCTAAGGATTACCGACATGTTGTTGACAAAGTCAGTGTCGGTCTACACAATCTGCCAGGCTTTGTCCCCACTCTCCGTCAGTCCGTAAGGCATTGTATGGGTGGTATACCTTGGTCTTTAAGTTAGGTGTATGTAATTAATCGTAAATTTCAATTTTTATAGAGATAGAGAATAATCGATGATGCCCAAACACTTCTGGACCTTATTGATTTGGTTAGTCATACACAAGGAATTTAGAATACCACTTTGCGAATGGTGACAAGCAAACTAAGAATTTATTTCATGGCTGCATTATGTTATCGACCGAACCAACTGGCCAAACTGGAACTTAACATTTGAAAACTTGATTTATGTTGAAAATTTGTGACAAGTTGAGGTATCTAAAAAAAATCAACTGATCAGAAATTGTTAATTTAATTTGTTGTACCATTTTCCTGAAACAAGCCGTGTTTTCATTTTTTGTTTTCAATTGCATAAGTCCTCTGCATTCATGTAGTTACATTAGAACCATAGCATACTACATTTGAATTTTGTTGGTCGTATCCGCTGAAAACCCTCACGAGACACCACTCGTCCTACTAGGGACACCTAGAGGTTTAACGGCTTGTTGCATATGCTTAATGCAATCGTGTTTCCTACGAAAGTGTGACCTATCTAGTTAGTTTTTTATTTTTGTTTTACTCGAGGATGAGTAAAAGATAAGTGTAGAGGTATTTGATTAGCATAGAAATGTGTTTATTTTATGCTCTTATATCCTATCTTCTGTATATAAATAAATATTACTTGGGTATTATTTTTTCACTTTTACAAATATGCCGACTTAACCACATGCAATCAGAAAATTTAAAAATAAAGATAAACTTGCCGTATATTTACATATGAAGACTTGCTGACGAAGATCTCACATCTAGTTGCTTTTTGGATAAGAAAATAACAGGTAGAAAGGCTATGCATACCACAAATCAATGAAGAATTGTCAAGGAAGCAAGTGGAAAAAAGAAAAGGCCCAAATTTACTAGATTTCACTAAGGCCCATTTGTAATTCTCATTGTATTAGGGTTAGGGTTAGGATTGGGTATCTATCCTATAAATGCCCTTGTAATCTCATTGTAAATGGCATCCTGGAATTAATAAAGTTTTCTTCTTTTTCTTTTTTCTGCATTTTTATATTTTCTTAGCAATTAGTGTTGTCTACACAATTAGATTTGGTAGAACACTATTTGTATTTTGCATTTATTTTCATTAGTGATTGACCGTCTGATTAGATTCAGCGGTAATCCTAATTTTATTTTCTGTTTGTTATTTTAAATTTTTGCAATTTTAATTTCTATTCTTTTTATTGTTTTCCTAGGTCATATTGAATTGAATATAGGTTTGATTAGATTCAGATCTGATTCAATTCAATAATAGTTTTATTGTTTTTCAACCCAACTTCCAAATTTCATCTAGCTCGCCCAAGAAATTATATAAATAATTAATTTAATAGAATTGAATTTATATATACGCACACAAATATAGAATAACTTCTTCTTGAATCCTAGGTGTGTGTGTATGTGTGTGTGTGTGTGTATATATATATATATATATATATATATATATATATATATAAATGTTATAATATTTAGCATATGTACATGTTATAAAGAAAGTAGTAAATATTACTTCTTTTGTTACATCTTAGAATTGGATTATATCTTTTTTGGTATTACTTAAGAAAATCTAAAATATATTTTTCCTATATATGTATTTAAATTTGTTATGTATATACTTGTGTATGTATGTCTAATATATATCATACATGTATATAAATTTAAGCTAAGAAAAATGTTATCATTTGTTTATAAATTGATCTTTAACTCTTGTGAAATTAAAATAATCATAGTAAGCTTTGTATGTACTTCATGAGAAAGAAATAAAGGATTTTGGCATTAATGAAGACTGAACAATTGAGTTCTAAGTGGTCACGACAAAATAAATGAAAGAATGTTGATTGTACCTATGTTTTGCTATGTTAAGAACCTAAGAGCACATCACAAATTAATGCAGATATGCTTCGAAATGAAGTCTCGGCTTTTTGAAGCTTATGTGGCATGGCTGCACAAAGATATGCACATGTTTCTGTATATGTTGGATAAATCTTGCCACATAAACCTCTAAAATCAAATCACAGCAGCTACGACCATGCATGTGTTAAGGCTATCACTTATCTACTCTTTCTGGTTTCAAATGCACAGTTGTGTAAAGTGGAAGTACCTACTTTCTTGTACATCCATGTGCAAATGTGATTATATATATCAAATGGTTTGTGCCTAAGAAATTCTGAGCTATATGCAGAATAGGTGTACACAACTAGTCTTGGTTATATATACATAGCATGTACATCGTTCAACCTCGAACTTCACCGGCTCGGAGCTGACTCCAGACCGGATCTCCATCCCAAACCTAGTTCAACTCAATGTGGAAGGGGTTTTTCTTCGATCAAGCTTAGATGGTATGCTTGGGTAACACTGTTGAAAATCGATTCATATGATTTTCTGGGTGAAGGTGATGCGATCAGTAGGTGGAGACGCATGTGTGTGGGGGTTCGTAAGCATTGCAGATTGTTGGGGCGAGGTGTGCATGTGCACCATACACGCTATGCACTATGACTTGGAAAAATAGAATAGAAGAAGAAACAAGGGAATAGAAGTGAAGGAGGGTGCACGCAATACACAGATAGATGTAGAAAGGAAACAGTAGAAAACAAAATGGAAAGAAAGAAATAAAAATCAACTGGTATCCTTCTCCGCACATCCAACCTACAGATTGAGGAAGTATCCATTTTAGTGCTGCTAGAAACAACGCAGGGATGGCACATTCCATTTTTAATCCAAGTATGAATGGGGTAGCAGTATAGGGAAGGGAGCCGGTAACGCAAAAGAACTGGACTCGATGGGGACACGTGGAGCATGGTATAGCATGATGATTTATGTGTATTTCAGAAGTGATATATATATTATGTTTTATTCATTCCGCTGTGAGATCGTATCTGTTCTGATTCTGTTATATTATGTTCTTCATTTCTTATATTCTAACTTTTCTATCTTATCCATTCTCATCCTCTAATTTCTTTCTTCGACATCTGAGTTTTAGTGTTCTTTGGGTTGGACTTGTGTGGTGTTTGGTTAGCTCAAAGGGTGCCGAAATATAAATAATCAAAGATTTATTTAAAGCTTAGAAAATCCAATAGAGTTAAATATATTTATTTTATTGAATACTTGATAGCTAAATAACCGACTATCAAATATGGACCTTTTCGTTATCGTTTTCGAAGAGTCGTTGCAAGTCCGAAATTATTGAAGACCAGTGAACACGGAGTTATGCAAGAGCTATTTTGTCATTCCTAGGTAGAAATTGCCTTAGATGGATTTACAAAATGGTGCCTTCGATTTGTCCAGTCCAGGACAACTTGTATGGACGAATGTCTGACAGAGTATGCTTAACCGATCACGTACGTTGATCTCTTCAAACATATTTATGTTGGTGGCAGAGGAATTCGTTTCTCTTGCTTTATATCCATAATATATTTTTGGCGAAGTCAAATAGTGGTTGGCGGTATTGACGGTGTGGCATTCAAAGAAATGATTTGTCAAAAGGTAAGTTTAGCCTCAAGCTCACAACCGGGAAATGACAAAAATCGGGCAGGCAGAATAGCTAAGTGGGTCGCTCCCAATTAGGGTGTATTGTCACTATCTAGAGAAATTTCGTTTACTTCTTTAATCTTTCGATGTTGTACCTTTTGGAAACGGTGGGTAGCTCCCAACCGCTGGTGACAATATATATTTGATACACTCAAGCAAAATGAGTGGTCGGGTCAAAAGATGTTCTTGTTGAACCCAGTGAATTCCCCTCTAGAGATACACTATCGGAAGATTGTTCCATACCTTGTTATATTTGGAAATCCATTATCCAATAAGCGCTCACGGTTTTCAATTGTATACTATGTATGTAAAACGTGAGATTCAAGCGTTCTGCTATATGTTGGAGAATGGAGTTTTGATGACAACAACCTTATTTCAATTATCATTGATTATAAAATATATGCTAACACTTTTTGTATAGAATATATATATATGTGTGTGTGCAGGAATTATATACAGGAAATATTACTGAAGACTGTACAGTTATAAAGATGATAGAGATTTAAAGATCAGAGAAATTTCAAGACTCATGAGTAATCAAGATTTCAAGAGTTCAAAATCAATATAATTATAGAGTCTAAATTTTGTAAGACTCTAAATAACACTCCAGGTTCAAATTCAAATTCTAATTTTCAAATTGTGATTTTCAATCCTCAATCCTCTCTATTTTATTTTTCTATTTTATTCTCAATCCTCTCTATTTTGTTTTTCTACTTTGTTTCTATTTTTATTCTTCTTGGTTTTTCAAACTTAAATTTTTTATATACTTTATATAGTTTAAAACCTTATAATTTTATAAATATATTTATTTAGTTTAAAAGTATGTGTTCATATGATTTTCTATCATGTAATATTAATTTACAACACTAGAATTTTATTCAAGAATTTCCACAATTAGTTTTATATCAAAATACTTGAAATTTTTTTTGAAAATGAAAAATACACATGACTATGTTGACATAGCAAAAAGTGTACGTCAACATATAACAACTACTTTTTCTAATTTTGAAAGGAAGTGTCTTTTCACTTTTTGAAATGCTTCAGAACCGTTGCAACTCTTCATACTCTATAAAAAGAGGTTAAAACCGAATTTTTTAACACATCTTCTTCTCTAACTTCATAGTCTTTAATCCCACCATTATTCTTAATCATTTTTATGGTTTTTACACTTATACTCTGCCGAATTCAATTCTGCCTTGATAAAACTTCTTCTCTCTACACTCTCTACTCTCTGAATCAAGTTCTATTGAATAGGTATAGGGCTGTTTTGTAATTGGTTGGGTTGAATAAACCTTGTTGTGAGTCAAAGAGGAGTCAGTGTGTCCTTGAGGGCCGTGAAATCATGGAAATAGGTGTTGGTGTGTTCTTGTGAGTCGTGAAATCAAGAAAGTAGGAATCAGTGTCTCCTTGTGAGCCGTGAAATAAGGGAGGGTGTAATTGACTATTGAAAGAGTAATGAAACCCTGCATAATCCAGCATTGTGCGGGACTGGATGTAGGAGTGATCCGAACCAGTATAAAATCCGATGTGTTCTTTCCTTTTCTGCATTTTTATTTCTATTTATTTTGCATTTGTGTTTGAATCTGTTTCTGTGATTGTGTTTGTATTGTTTGATTCATTCCATAATTCTCTTTAGTTTTAAGTTTTGCTTAAATTCTTATAAACACTATTCACCTCCCCCCCTCTAGTGTTTGCTTTGTCTTAACGATCCATTCTGTAGTCCCTAACAATTGGTATCTGAGCCAGGTCTTTCAAAAAGTTCATAATCTAATTTTTGAAAATAGTGATAATGACAACCAACACTGGTAGCAATAATAGTTCTTTTATAGAGGGTCAATCCACTGTTAGACCACCATTGTTTAGTGTTGGTAATTATTCATATTGGGCATGTAGAATGAAAATTTATTTACAGTCTGTAGGATTAGACACATGGAATAATACACAAAATGAATATGTTAAACCTACAACTGCATTTGCACAATGGAAAAATGAACAAAAGGCTGCTGCACAGAGCAATTCTAAAGCCATGAATATGTTATTGGGTTTAATAAAGTATCAGTATGTAAGACTGCTTATGAAATCTGGAGAACTTTACAAGTTACTCATGAAGGAACTAGTTAAGTTAAACAGACTAAGATAGGCATGCTAGTTAATTAGTTTGAATTATTCAAAATGAACGAGATGAGTCTATTTCAGATATGTATTGCAGATTCCAAGAGATAGTGCATTCACTAACTGCACTTGGAAAAACTTATTCAGAAGCAGATCAAGTCAGAAAAATATTAAATTCATTAATTCAAGAATGGGATCAGAAGACTTTGGCTATAGAAGAAGCCAATGATGTCAATGAAATGAAGATTGAAGAGTTAATTGGGAATTTGATGTCATATGAAGTTCAATTACATAAAAGAAAAGAAAATATATCGACTGAAAAGAAATCTATTGCATTGAAAGCAACAACAAATGATTCTGACTCAAGTAGTGAAGATGATGAAGAAACAACACTCATGACAAAACATTTTATAAAATTTCTAAAATATAGAAGGGAGGGTTATAATCAAGCAAAATTAAATGACAGACAATGTTTTAACTGCAACAAACCAGGTCATATAAAGAGAATGTGTCCATATTCAGATAAATCTACTTAACAAACGGACAACACCAATTCATCAAGGAAAAGAAAGAAAGCATACGCAGCAACATTAGACGATTCATATTCATCATCAAGTGATGAAGAATCAAAAACAGGAAATACAAATATATGCTTTACAGCAATTCAAAATTCAGAAGATCATGAAGAAAAGGATCAAAAAACCAGGTACGCATTAATTAAATTTTAATTTTGTTTGGTTGAATGGTTGCTTTGCTTATTTTTATTTAAATTTAAAACTTTAGAAAATAAATTTTTGAAATCTGAAATTCAAATTTGAAATTCAAAATAAGAATATAATATTAAATAAACAATAAATTAATAAAATAAATTGTTTGTATGTTCATTAGGATTAGAAGTATTTTAGGAAATCGTTAAACCTGAAATATAAATCGATAATTTAATTCAAAACTTGAAAAGCCAATTTCCATTTGTAATAAGCCTTGTATGTCGACATACAGAAATATACATGTCGACATATCCAACAGTTTTGAAATTTAAAATTTGAATTTCAAAAGTTTAAACTTTCAAACTTCCCTCCAATCTTTTCACCAATTCCCAAGGTCTGAAAAGGTGTCCTTTCAATCTGAAATGTTGTGCCTATTCAATTCATATTCATTCAATTCATATATATTCATTTTCTATATATATCCATCCTTTCTACCTTTCATTCACAACTCAAAACAATATTCTTCATATCTATTCTCTTCAAAATTATCAAATCAATGGCTTCCCCAAGTTCATCTCAGAAATTGAAGATAACCAAAACTATAAAAGGTTATCTTTACAATGACAAAGAGGCCATCAAAACCTATGGTAATTATTTAGGAAATGCTAAAGTTAACACGGGTGCTTTCGCCGTCTTTAGCGACTTTCCATCTTATGATCTCGCCTCTCTTTTCCAACACAACGAAGTCTTGAGTCTAATTGACTCTCGTGAAAATGACGAAGTACGTTATTCCAAACTCGTGAAGATGTTCTATGCGAATCTCAACCGCGGATTTTATCAAGGCAACGAAAACCAAATTTGAAGCAGTGTCAAGGGAACTCAAACTGTTCTCGATGCCCATTTTTTAGGCGAAACTCTAAATTGTAGAAGCGAGGGCATGGATTTCTCAACTTTCGGTATCGATGAAACCGATATGGAAACCTATCACGATATCATTGAAGATTGTGCTCCAATGGATTTCAAAAATCGTTTCTTTCGTCCAAAAACAAGAATTGTCAACCTTCTCCTTCAACATACCATTACTCATTCCGGAAATTACAACAATCCAACTCTTAAAGTCCAAAAGGCTCTCTTTGCCATTATGGGTAATTACCTTATAAATTGGGCCGATATGATTCTAAATGAATTTAAGCCCACAGGTGTATCTTCAAGGGTAAACACTCTCTACTATGGTGTTTATCTCACTCGCATTTTCAAATACTTTGGAGTTGATCTTCACGGAGAAGAATTTGTCCCTAGAAAAGTGTTTGACGCATCAAACATTTATCTCATGCAAATTCCTCTCACTTTCAAACCTTATGAGACATATGAGGCCAAACAAGCTCGATTGCAACAAGAACAAGACCCAGTGGAGATCGAAGAAGAAGAAGAGACTTCTATGGAAAGCGTTGAGTATCCAACCTCAAAGCGTAATCACAAAGACGCGATTGTTCAAAATCAAGTGAAAATCGTAAAAAATCAAAAGAAGCTTAACAAGAAGATTTCCAAAATATCCAATTTCATGGTCAAGGTAGGAAGAAAGCTTGGAATTTCATCTTCCTCATCATTATTCGAAAACTAGGCCATCTAGTTTAATCTATCTTTATATATTTCCTTGTATTTTCTTTCGAATCTCGTATTTAAAGTGTGTCTTGTTTAGTTGGATGTATTTACTTTCTATTAAGTAATGAATGGAGTTTTATTTCTGATTAAATCATCTTTATGTTTCTAAAAAAGCATAAAACATATTATAATATTACAAGAGTTCAAAATTATTCAAAAATTCAAAATTTTCAAAAAACATACTATAGTATGTCGACATGACAAAACATGTTTGTTGACGTGTAACAAACATATTTTCAAATCTTTTCAAAATTTAAAATTAAAATAACTACTCATGTCCATTCAAAATCCAATGAATTCCAGACCCTATTTAAGTACATTTCTTCCAAAAAAACTTCACTATTCCATTACTCCTTCTCCCTTAATCATTTCTCATCAAATCCATGGCAAATCCTATCCATAATCTTAGCAAAAATCTAGAAGAAACTCTCAATTAATTCAAAAATATTCTCTCTATCATTCTACGAAATCAGCATCATCTTGAATTAAGTCAAATAAAGATGTTCGAACAACAAGAAAAGCACTTTGACGCAATGCGATGGCTAATCTCTTCTCTTTTCAGAGATGAAGAAAATAATCTCACAAAGGATCCACCGACCAAAGAAGATGAAGATTGGGAAGTAATTAAGAAAGATCCTATCTTTGGTGAAGATGGTTGGGTTGAAGTTCCAAGAAATGTTTAGTTGTTTGGTACGATTTGATTGATTTGTTTAATTATTCTAAAATATATGGTGTGGTATGATTTAGATTATATTGTATGGAACTTGTATATATTAAGACATATGGTGTGATTTAGTTTGGTTTGTATATATATATATCAGACAAACATATGTAAATAATACTTGGATTGGTTTGTATTTAATCATCATTATGCTATGTATTATTATAGATTAAGGGTAGTATTCTACTTAGAATTAGTTAATAGATTAAGGGGGGTATTTTTAGAAATATTACTTAGGTTCTAGGGTTGTATAACTTAGGGGGAGTATCCTTAGAATTTCTTTTTGATAATGCCAAAGGGGGAGAAATTATAAAATATAGGCATAGTTTATAGGATTCTTACAGACAAGGGGATTATAGAAGAAACATCATCAAACAGGTATATACAGGTATGATATTTTATAAGCTAAGGTTGTCATCATCAAAAAAGGGGAGATTGTTGGAGAATGGAGTTTTGATGACGACAATCTTATTTCAATTATCATTGATTATTAAATATATGCTAACACTTTTAGTATAGAATATATATATATATATATATACACACACACATAGGAATTATATACAGGAAATATTACTGAACACTGTACAGTTATAAAGATGATAGAGATTTAAAGATCAGAGAAATTTCAAGACACATGAGTAATCAAGATTTCAAGAGTTCAAAATCAATATAGTTATAGAGTCTAAATTTTGTAAGACTCTAAATAGCACTCCAGGTTCAAATTCTAATTCTAATTCTAATTTTCAAATCCTGATTTTCAATCCTCAATCCTCTCTATTTTATTTTTCTATTTTATTCTCAATCCTCTCTATTTTGTTTTTTCTATTTTTGTTCTTCTTGGTTTTTCAAACTTAAATTTTTTATATACTTTATATTTATACTTTATATAGTTTAAAACCTTATAATTTTATAAATATATTTATTTAGTTTAAAAGTATGTTTTCATATGATTTTCTATCATATAATATTAATTTACAACACTAGAATTTTACTTATGAATTTCCAGAATTAGTTTATATCAAAATACTTGAAAAATGTTTTGAAAATGAAAAATACACATGACTATGTCGACATAGCAAAAAGTGTATGTCGACATATGGCAACTATTTTTTTCTAATTTTGAAGGAAAGTGTCTTTTCACTTTTTGATACGCTTCAGAACCGTTGCAACTCTTCATACTCTATAAAAAGAGGTTAAACCTGAATTTTTTAACACATATTCTTCTCTAACTTCATACTCTTTCATCCCACCATTATTCTTAACCATTTTTTATGGTTTTTACACTTATACTCTACCGAATTCAATTCTGTTTTGATAAAACTTCTTCTCTCTACACTCTCTACTCTCTAATATCTGAATCAAGTGCTATTGAAGACCTATAGGGTTGTTTTGTAATTGGTTGGGTTGAATAAACCTTGTTGTGAGTCAAAGAGGAGTCAGTGTGTCCTTGTGTGCCGTGAAATCAAGGAAATAGGAGTCAGTGTGTACTTGTGAGCCGTGAAATCAAGAAAATAGGAATCGATGTCTCCTAGTGAGCCGTGAAATCAGGGAGGTTGTAATTGACTATTGAAAGAGTAATAAAACTCTGCACAATCCAGCGTTGTGCGGGACTGGATGTAGGAGTGATCTGAACCAGTATAAAATCCGGTGTGTTCTTTCCTTTTCTACATTTTTAATTCTGTTTATTTTGCATTTGTGTTTGAATCTGTGTCTGTGATTGTGTTTGTGTTGTTTGATTCATTCCATAATTCTCTTTAGTTTTAAGTTTTGGTTAAATTCTTACAAACACTATCCACCCCCCTAGTGTTTACTTTGCCTTAACGATCCATTTCGCAGTCCCTAATATTATATTGTTACTTATTTGATTTAGACACTATTATATTATCAGATGAGTTTTGATATAAAGATTGTTTGGGTTATCGTAAGGTAAAAACCGTCCATTTTTATGTGGGGATTCGTCTTACGATTATCATTTCTTTGAAAAGATTTTAAAAGTTAAACAAGGTGTTTTGGATTCGCATAAGGGAAAACCCTATTCCGTATTTACGGTGTGGTCTTGTGACTTTTCAAATCAAGCTATTTTAAAATCATTTACTCATACCAGTCCCATGACTGACCCAGAGTTTATTTTTCTATGTTTTCCCTAAACTCATGGGTGCCTAAATTTGTGCGGGCAGTCCAATATCTTAGGATTTTACAGATTTATCTAAAGGAGCTTGGAGCAGGAGGCTTCAGTGTTAGATATTTAGAGTTTTATTCCATTGTGTTATATATGTGATGTACTATGATGATGTATGTAAGTGAAAATACAGTTTGTATTTCAAAGGGATTATTTATATATTATATTTTATTTCGCTGCGATTGTGAGATTTTGTGTTGTTATTCAGTTCTTTCTTCTATTTGTTTTCTTTTATTCTAATTTTTTATCTTTCTATTTCTCATCCTCTAAGTTCATTCTATTAATTATTCGTATTTTCTTGCAATTTGGATTGGACATGAGTTGTATCCAGTCAGCTTAAATGGTACGGATTTGCGGGTCATTACATTTGGTATCAGATCTGAAGGTTGGGTAACAACCTTGGCTCTGTGGCATAACTCGGTAGAGATTGGGTTAGTAATATCCCAGATTGAGTTTGAGTGTATATATATGAGCACGTATTTGTTAATTGATTTAAAAACTACTTTATATTGTGATGATTGGCTTGTTGAGTGGTTTATGAATTCTGGTCGATGCAGGGTGTACAACTGTATCGATAGGTGTTTCTAAACTCTCGAGCAGAAGAATTCGTCACAGTATTTTTTTAGATGGGTAAATAAAATAAATTTGCCCAAAATTATATTTTTGTTGTAAAAAAATAATTTTCGGAAATTATTATCATATATGGAAGTGTCGATTGTTGTTATTAAAATCAAACAGGGTTATAAACATTTAAATGGTTATATGTTGAACCAATTGAGTTTGTATAAAAATAAAATATACAAATGAGACAAACTAAAAAATTTGTTTGGTAAAACAAAGTGTTTAGGAAAATTCAAAGGTTTTGAATTTACAATGGGATTATGTATGTACTTTCAAATTGGTTTGGAATTAAAACTGGAAATTTAAATTCTGGAAATTGAAAATTTAACTGAAGATAAGAAATTGAACCCCAACGGGAGATTGGTTTAGTTAAATGATTTTCTATGTATTGATCTGATGTTGATTTTGGTCTTTGGGATTTATGCTAAGAAGATTATTTTCTTACTAATTTACGGTTAGGAACTGATGAATTTTGAAGAATAACAATAAATGAAGATGTTTACCAACTATAATAACAAATATTTCTAGTTATAAAAATGATTGTGTTGGAATGCAAATTGCTGATGTATTGAATGTTTTGTTGCTGAAAATGGTTTGGTAGATAACCTCTATGTATTGGATGCCACGTTTGTTGTGATTGTTAGGAGATAACTCATGTATTTGTTTTGTGTATAGGTCTACAATAATGGATATAACAAAAATCCCCTCGTACTCTACGAAATTCTTTTAAGAGGGGTAGATTGTAATGTCTCAGATTTTTCCTACTTGGTTAAACAATAAATTATTGATTTTATCAATAATTAACTTAATAGAATTGAATTTAAATATATATATATATACACAAATATAGAATAACCTCTTCTTGAATCCTAGGTGTGTGTATGTATATAAATGTTATAATATTTAGCAATGTACATGTTATAAAGAAAGTAGTAAATGTTACTTCTTTTGTTATATCTTAGAATTTGATTATATTTTTTTGGGTATTACTTAAGAAAATCTAATATATCTTTTCCTATATATGTATTTAAATTTGTTATGTACATAATTGTGTATGTATGTCTAATATATAACATGCATGTATATGATTTTAAGCTAAGAAAAATGTTATCATTTGTTTATAAATTGATCTTTAACTCTTGTAAAATTAAAATAACCATAGTATGCTTTGTATGTACTTCATGAGAAAGAAATAAAGGACTTTGGCATGAATGAAGATTGAACAATTGAGTTCTAAGTGATCACAACAAAATAAATGAGAGAATGTAGGTTGTACCTATGATTTGCTATGTTAAGAACCTAATAGCACATCACAAATTAATGCAGATATGCTTCGAAATGAAGTCTCGGCTTTTTGAACCTTATGTGGCACGGCTGCACAAAGATATGCACATGTATGTGTACATATTGGACAAAATCTTACCACATAAACCTCTAAAATCAAATCACAGCACCTATGTATATATATAACCTAGACTAGCTGTGTACACCTATTCTGCAAATAACTCAGAATTTATTTGGCACAAAGCATTTGACATATATATAATCACATTTGCACATGGATGTACAAGAAAGTATGTACTTCCACTTTACACAACTGTGCATTTGAAACCAAATGGAGTAGATAAGTGATTGCATGGCCGTAGCATGACGAGAAGATTTTTAAATGAGAAAGTGACCAAACATGCAACCTTTTCAATCAATGGAAAAAACATCCTATGACCTCGTATTCTACACACTATCTAAATCCTAAGCAAAGGCAATATAAAATCATTGGTTTACCTATAAATGCCCTTGTATATTCCTTTATCCATCCACACAAGACCTGAAGCAAAATCTAAAGTTAATAGTCATAAGAATGGTATCAAAAATGAAAAATCTGGAAACCCAAAAGCAGTGAGCAAATTAGATGCACTATGGAAACATGAAATTGTAATAAAAGTGAGTAAATTGTTCCCCATATTTACTGTTTAGGTTATGATGTAATATATATATATATATATATATATATATGTACATCCTTAATATGTATTTAGTTGTTTGATTCTACTTATCAATCTGGAAACTTGATATGGCTAACAATAGTGATCAATATTTCAAGTGAACTTCCCCTGTTCTTTCTTTTTAACCCATTTCATGCTCACTTTACTATTGTATTCAAACATATAGGTTTATATACATGAATCTGTATATGCTTATCATGGTTGTACATAACAAAAGTTGAAAATGAATTACAGTATAAAAAAAAGAGAACCCTATGGCAGTATGTTAAACTGGAAACATCATCCATCTCTTTTTAACTTGAAAATCAATTACTTGAATTCTATCTGATTCTAGGATTTGAATACAAAATTGAAAGATCTTTTTTTTGTCTTGTATCTGTTCTAAAAATGGTTTCGAATTAAACAGTAGTGTATATCACTTACAATGGACAAAATACAGTAAAGAGTTTGAAAAGCTCGAAAATTTAAATACTAATATTTTGACATCCAGATGTATAGTTGTGTTTGTTAGGTAAATTCGTGAATTTTAGTGGTAATTTTATGGATTTTAGTGATGTGAATAGTGAGGAACACTTAGTTGATCGGAAAATGTATATTGGGCGAATTCATGCGATCCCGACCATCGAGTACCATGGCGTGGAATCCTAAGCAACGATGCAGCATGGTGATCATAGATAAAATGCAAGATAATTTTTCTATGTAGTGATTTTTGTAAACGAGGTAGAATTAAGGTTTTTGGGTCGTTTTTCTGGCCTCGAGTTGATGATGAACAGTGCCACCATAGAGACAAATGGAATGATCACACCTAGGGGAAATGATAGAGGTGGTCGTCACCTACCTCCAACCAAAGTCCGGCCAAGTCTGAAGTGTTGTGGTGGCATCTGGAGGCCGAATGCCGATGCTGACTTTTGATTGAGGTCGAGTTGAATAACTAGTTTTTAAGTGCGTGGATCAGAGCATGATTTAGTCTCAAGGATGGGATCTGGGAGTGGAATACGCATGTAGGAATCATCAGAGTTGGTGGATGGCCAGTCGGACGTCGGTGCACGTGCACCAGGGCACATCATACACGTGAATGTCTGAAGGTAAAAACCGAAAGGAAAAAAAGAATAAGCGCAAGGTAAAGCAGGGAAAGAATGGTAGAAAAATTGGGTACAGGAGGGTTAGTTTTGTACGTGGGTCTCTGGGTTGTTGGACTGGGCTAGGCCCAGTTTTTATAATTAAAAAGAAAAGAAGTTTTGGTTTAAATTTAAATTAAATATATAGGCTGATTTCTTGGGCTCGGTCCATTTCAAATAAGTAGAAAGAAAATGTTTTAAGTGATTATTTTAACTAGAATATATATTGATGAGTATATAGCAAGGAAATATATTCGAATAAATTTGGCTTTTGTATTGAACGTTAGTCTGTGTAAGAAACATAATGTAGATATCAAGATTTAACAATTTAATTTAAAATAAATTGGATTAATAAAAGTGAATTTTAATACTCTATATCATTAAAATTAATAAAAAAATAGTTGTGAACTGAATTAGTGTGTAAACTACTGATCAGTAATGATCTATAATTTAGTAAATTTTGAATTGTTCGATTAATTTATTAAGTTGTGTTCAATTATGTTAACCATAATTATATATTTTTATTGACATCTATTAGTGGAAATAAACATTATTCCACTATATGTGTGATTAACTGAATTGTTTAAACACCCTATTAGCAGAAATAAACATCGCTCTTCTATTATATATTTTTTCAGTTAATATATATGGTTGAGTTTTTATATTATATATTTAATTGAATTTACATGTTGTTGTGTAAATTAGGTTAACGGCTTGAATGCCATCTGTTATAAGAACTACCATATGTCGTTGGAACTGCTAAGCTATATTTTCTGTAAAGTAAATCAGAAATTAACATAAGTTTTAATAGTTAGATAATAATTGTTTTTAAGAAAAAATTAAATGAATTATTTTAAATTATTTATATTATTAATTAATTCAAAATGGAAAAAATTAATTATAATCAGCCGATCAGGTTGTTTAGAGTTGATTTAAGTTAGCAGGCTAAGTGGGAATTGATTTTTAAATTAATTTGTTTCAATTAATTTAATAGAAGAGGTTTCAATAAATGGGTGTTTAAAAACTCGAAAATATTTTGGTAAGATAATGGGAAGTTTAAATAGTAATTTAAATTTAGATAAATTACCTAAGATGATATGTTTTAACTTAATTAATCTTTTAATTAAGTAAGTAAGATAATTTAATAAATCAAGTTGATTTATTTGGGTTAAATTTCCTGGTTTGATATTTAAGTTAAATTAAGTTAACTTAATGAATGGTTCAAACAACAACTTTATTTGGAAATGGTTTAAGTTTTTGGGAATTAAATGGATTTACCGAATTATGGTTTTGGTAAATATTTCGATGTCAATCTTCTACGAATCTTAACGATAAGAATGATTTCGATTCAAGATCTGAGAGGTAATTGAATACCCCAACTTAATCGATTTCACCATTATCTGATGGTTCGTATTAGTAGTGTTCAGGGTGAGTGTTAGAGTTAAATATCGTTTCAGTTATAAAACGGAAGTTCGAAGGTGAGATTATCACATAAGATTGATAATAAGAGTTTTGTTAATAAATATGTTTTCAAATTAATATGTACATACAAACTTAATATTTGGATTTAAATAATCAAAGCTTTATTTAAAGCTTAGCAGATCCAGTGGAGTTAAATCTATTTATTTTACTGTATATTTGATAGTTAAATAACCGACTATCAAATCTGGACCTTTACTTTATCATTTTCAAAGAGTCCGGAGTCAAAATTCCACTTCGAATCGATTTATACATTGCAAGTCCGAGATTATTGAAGAACAATTAAGACAGAGTTAAGCAAGAGTTGTTTTGTCAATCCTAGGTAGACATTGCCTAAGATGGATTAACAAAATGGTTCCTTCGGTTTGTCCATTCCCAGGACAACTTGTATGGATGAATGTCTGACATAGTATGCCTAACCGATCACGTATGTTGATCTCTTCAACCATATTTATGTTGGTGGCAGAGGAATTCATTTCTCTTGCTTTATACCCATAATATATTTTTGACGAAGTCAATTAGTGGTTAGTGGTATTAACGATGTGACATTCAAAGAAACGATTTGTCAAAAGGTAAGTTCGGCCTCAAGCCTCACAACCATGAAATAACAATAATTGGGCAGGCAGCATGGCTAAGTGGATCGCTCCCAATTAGGGTATATTGTCACTATCTAGAGAAATTTCATTTACCTCTTTAACCTTTCGTTGTTGTCCCTTTTGGGAAACAGTGGGTAGCTCCCAGCCGTTGGTGATAATATATTCGATACACTCAAGCAAAATGAGTGGTA
Source organism: Allium sativum (assembly GCA_030737875.1). Taxonomy (NCBI): domain Eukaryota; kingdom Viridiplantae; phylum Streptophyta; class Magnoliopsida; order Asparagales; family Amaryllidaceae; genus Allium; species Allium sativum. The sequence continues at coordinate 548,649,265 of CM060921.1, read as the reverse complement.
GGTCATGTGTGGCCAGGTTATAAGATGTTCCTGTTGAACCCAGTGTATTCCCCTCTAGAGATACACTATCAGAAGGTGGTTCAATACCTTGAAATCCATTATCCAATAAGCGCTCGCGGTTTTGAATTGTATACTATGTATGTAAAATGTAAGGTGCAAGAGTTCTGATAGATTGTTATCTATTTGATTTAAATACTATTATAACATCAAATGAGTTTTGATATAAAGATTGTTTGGGTTATCGTAAGGTAAAAACCATCCATGTTTATGTGTGGATCGGTCTTACAATTATCATTTCTTTGAAAAGATTTTAAAAGTTAAACCAAGTGTTTTGGATTCTCATAAGGGAAAAACCCGTTCCGTTTTTACGGTGTGGTCTTGTAACACTCCACCTCCGTTAAGGTCACTCTCAAAGGGAATGCCTTAACTTCGGTGGAGCGTTTTACGGTAGAAGATACTAATAAATTACAAGACAGATAATTAAAGCAGCGGATAATTAAAGCAGCAGAAAAGAAACCAACTTCATTCCATAAATACTTGTTCAATACAACATTTCAACAAACAGTTTCAATCTTCCAAATTATTACATCTGTCTTGAAAACATAAAGAAGCAATACTGAAAATAAAATGACATAAATCCCCAACATGTCTTTGACCATAGCCATAGCTCAAAAAAAAAATCCAAGCCTTACATCTACGGTCTTCAATCTTTGATTTGATCCGGTCAAGCAGAGTTGTTCCCTCCCTGCAGACCGGGGGGGAACGGAAGAAAAGGGGCGAAAGGAAAATGAGTCAGACATAAGTCTGGTAAGCCCAGTTATTTAATAGCATGTAAACAATTAAAAGACTGTGACATGAATAAACTGAACTTAGAATTATACCACAAGGATAGGGTAGTCCTAAAACAAGATAAGGTAAGGCTTAACTAGATTTGGCTATCGCACCCACTTTTACTTCTCTGCACCCACTAAGAACTTGTTTAACTAGCAATGTATGTTCATGATAAAGTGATCTCATTCATGTATTGATCATCTCCTACTCGCATTCATGTATTCTCGGTGTCATGCGGCCCCACGTGATTATAAAGTACTTGTGCTGGTTCCATTATAGGGTGTATCAAGTCCTATAATGGCAACCCCTGACACGATTCTAGATGCACAAGTGTACGCCTGGTGCCCAGTGCCTGCTTTTTCAACTCCGGAGCCCGTGCACGCCCGTACTCCGTCGGAACCTACACTGACGCACCTAACCGTCGCCCTTTTTGACCGCTTATATTCAGCCCAGTAATCGTGCCCCACACTGCCTAGTTCAGGGTACCTTGATATGTTCATGCGGGTTACTGCTGAAATGGGTCCCCGTTACTAGGGTTTTTCTAGTCAACATGTTAAATTGGTTAAGTGTCCTTGACTTGACTTAACCCCTACCAATCTTGCCTAGTTAACATGTTGATTTGGCTAAGTGTTTTCTAAATTACTTAACCACCAATCTTGTCTTGTTCACATGTTAAGTTGGTTAAGTGTTTTCTTAATTACTTAACCTCACCACTCTTGTCTTGTTAAGTTGGTTAAGTGTTTCCTTAATTACTTAACCCTATCAATCCTGTCTTGTTAACATGTTAAGTTGGTTAAGTGTTACCTCAGTTACTTAACCCTACCATTCTAGCTTGATTATTCATGAGCTTTAATTCATTAATTAAAGCAACAACCTCTCACATTAGACATGTATTGTTGTGGTCACTGGATGTGCCAGTCGGTTCCGGGAAGGTTTACACCAGAACTCAGTCTAACCTCGGGTTTTTTTGGGCTTGATGCACTAACCTCTCACATTAGACAGGTATTGTTGTGGTCACTGGATGTGCCGGTCGGTTCCGGGCAGTTTTACACCACAACTCAGTCTAACCTCGGGTTAGGCATATTCGTCTTTTGCTAAATTTTCATGTTTGTCATTTATGTCAAGTATACATGTAAGTTTTCTTCAAATGTTTTCATGCCACATAATTTTAATTATGTTCAAGACTAATGGTACATAAATTATACCATTCATGGCCTTAACCATTTACCTGGTTATGGGCCCACCTACATCATTAACATGTTTTGAATTAATATCTATCCCAACGTTACCCCCGTTTACACGTTCGCATCAATCACATAGAGTAATCAGGCCCGCAAATTACCCTAATTTATAACAAGAGGTAAAAGGAAGGAGCATGCATAATATAAACATATGTCATGTAATGTTGACATAGAACATTATTCATCTAAATTAACATGTCACATGAACTTGCATATGAATTAGACTAAATAACCATAAGCCTAAACATGTTAATATGTAGATCTAGGCATGTGTGAGCATAACTTTAATTATAAACTAGCATATGACATAATCATGACAAGTACGCTACCAAAGCAGGTAAAATTTTAACTTTAATAACATATAGGTGTGAACTAGATATAACAATAATGATCATGTGAACTTGCATGAATCAACTTCATAAACATGCATAAATATATAGATCTAGTTTTGGACCTAACTCAAACATGTAACTTGCATATGAACATATGTATATAGATCTTGATTTGGATCTAACATAAAACATATAACTTGCATAAGTATTAGTCTACCATCATGATAGAAACATATGTATGAACTTGACTTGGCATGTAAATATGAACAAATTAGATCTACTAATCCCAATTGTGAGAACTAGTCATAGATCTAAATTTCATACCCATGAACATATATAGATATAAAGTGGATCTAACATAAAAACATGTAACTTACGTTTTGAATTAACATAAGTCTAGTCATAAAATCATGAGAATCTAGGCATATAGGTTTGTATGAATATGGTCTAGCCTCATAGACTTGCATATGATATAACATAGTAAAATCACTAATATGATGGTTTCATGTAAACATATAAGAACCATAAACATATAACATGATAATATTAATTCCCAATAGTTTCATCACAAGAATATGACATAAACATGATAATTTCATGTAAATATATAAGCACCATCATACAACATGATAATAGTAATTCCCAATAGTTTCATCACAAGAATATGAATAAGGAAATCACATGAATAAACACGAATAGATTAACAAATAGGCACCGTTCTAATTTCAATTTCTTACATGTCATGACTTCCAATTAATGTTTAAATCGGAAATATAACTGTACTTACAAAATATAGGCCAGTCTTATTTTCTGAAATCTGTTTTCTGAAGCTGAATAGCTTTCCTTTGATGTAGATTAGTCATTCTTTTAATATAGATTTGATTTGGTTTGTCTCTTTTAATTTGCTTCAAGTTGAACGACGGCTACTCGAGGTTGTCCAATGGCAGCATGACGGCTCTTGGTTTTATTTTTAATATGATTTTAGGTTGAGAGTTAGGTTGCTTATATAGAGTTTTAATTTAATTAAGAGCTGTCAGATTATCATAGGAGCAATCTCAACCGCCTAGACTATATAGAGTTATCCTAGTGACTCAGCAACAGGTCAGGAATGACTCAGCAATGACTCGGCATTTGTATTAATAACCTTCTACTTTAACGTTAATGTACCAAATGTTCACCTTTTCTACAATTTACATATTTCTTATTTATGACAAATTCCATATGTAAATTATTCCAAATTTAATTATGCCATAATTATCCTTTTAATTATGCTCACAATTAATGGTATACTAAATATACCATTTCATGAACCAATCTATGCCATGTAATTTTTCATGTTTATCCTTCATATTTATATGTAGATTATAAATCAATTATTGTCAATTACATATTCTCCCCTTTACTGTATACATTAATTACCCATATATAAATATATATTTATACATGCATAAATCTTTCTTTTCACTGCATGCGTCCACATATTTTTATTAAATTTGTCACAAACGCCGATCAGAGAAGGCCACATAAAAAAACAATCATTGACAACCAAAAAATTGCGCCATGTACGCCACATGATGCGTACACGTCATATATATATATATATATATATATATATATGCGTATATATTATATATATATATATATATATTTATTTTCTTTTTTTATCTATCTTCCCAATTACCCATTTTCACACTAAATCACTTTTTGAACTGCGTTCACACTAAGCCACTTTTAAGCCATTCCCCTAAAACAAAAATATGGCGCTGACGGGGATCGAACTCTGTACCTCTAATATGCAAGTCATATGTTCCAACCAAATGAGCTACTAAGTCTTTTTCTTACAAACCTTAGAACAATGCTAAACAAATTTCTTTTCTCATTCTTCTTTTTTCATGTTTTGCTGCAATATTTAATTTAAGGATATCTTTTTCATACGGAGTCCAATTTACGCAAACTCGGACTCTATCTCAAGCAGAATTCCAAGACGAACGCAATGGCACAACCCATTTCACCTAATTAATTATACCTTGATTTGTTATTTTTATGTTCACAGAAAATATGGGTGTTACAGGTCTTATGAGATATCATTTACTAATCAAGCTGTTTTAAAATTGTTTACTCATACCAGTCCCATGACTAGCCCAATGTTTATTTTTCTATGTTTTCATTAAACTCTTGGGTGCCCAAATTTGTACGGGCAGTCCAATAGTTCAGGATTTTACAGATTTATCTGAAGGAACTTGGAGTAGGAGGCTTCAGTGTTAGATATTTAGAGTTTTACTCCGTTGTGTTGTATATGTGATGTACTCTAATGATGTATGTAAGTGAAAATACAGTTTGTATTTCAAAGTGATTATTTATATATTATATTTTATTCCGTTGCGATTGTGAGATTCTGTGTTGTTATTCAGTTCTATCTTCTATCTATTTTCTTCTATTCTAATTTTCTATCTATTTATTTCTCACCCTCTAACTTCTTTCTATTAGTGATTCGTATTTTCGTGCAATTCGGGTTGGACATGAGTTGTATTCAGTTAGCTTAAATGGTGTGGATTTGCGAGTCGTTATAGATTGTCTCTTGGGCTTGTTGTAAATATAGTGAAAAATTGTCTTGTGAATCTTGCTTTAAAACTGATTTAGTTCTACTTTGATAAAGGAAATTGAATTGCTAGATTTGTTTACTTAAGCTTGATGATTGGATGATTTGTTGAAAAATCATCGTATAGGCTTTATTTACTTCTATGGGCATTCTAGAACTACAAGTAGTGTCAGTCTTAGAAGTATTGAAAATTTTCCACATTCAACTGATTGACTTTTTTGGAAACAGATTTTCAACTTGCATAGTTCTTTCAGAATCTCTCTTGAAATTGATATTTTCAAATTTAAAATCATTTTTTATTATTTATTCGACATTTGAAATTATGGACCAAATTGAACCTTTTTGGAACTCATCAAAATTATTATTAGATTTATGAAATTGTGATGAGTTGTGACTATAGTATATTTCATAATAAGTGAAGATATTAGTTAAATTCTCATAATGATTGGTCATATTTTATAATATCTTTGAATTGGTGCTTATTTGGCGATCATCTTCTTTTTCTACCATCTTTCTGTCATTTATCATGGTTTCATATAGTGTGGTGAGTTTATTTTTTTAGATCATTAAAGAAAGTATAGGTTCAAAATTTGTGATGAAAATGCGACTACTATTTTTTAGAATGAGAGAGAGTTGAAAATTTTGTAAATCTTGGTGCGGTTGACATATTCCATAATATGATTAATTTAGAGATTTATTTCACGATCATCTCTATCTCCACCATATTTCTATCATTCATTATGGTTTTATATAATGAGGGGGATTTTTATATAATAAGTGTTACTCTAGTCTCATTTAAAAAATCTTCGCGGTCATGCATGGTTAAAGAATGCTTATAATTTTAGTTGCTACTAACGTCCTTATGGTTATGCGTGGTTACTGAGCTCTTAAAATAAAAAAATAAAAATAAAAAAAGAAAAATAAAAAAAGAGGAAAAAAAGAAAGGAAATGAAAAAAATTATATATATGAAATCCTCCTCGTTATGTAAAAACCGACCTATCAATCCATTTTCTGAAATGTGAAATGTGTTCCTATTTTATGATATATTATGATTTTCTGGTTGATAGTTTTGGGATATGCGATATTTGATATTTTTTCCCTCTTGATTTGAATTTATAATTGTAGTCCAAATCCATCGCTATTTTGTGCTTAATTTTAAATGTAATTGAATCTTTTTTGAATTTGTATTCATATATTTAAATTTTTATAACTCTCTCCATTTTATAAAATCAATCATAAATTCATCATTATGAAATGTGAAATTTACTTCTAGTTTGAAGAACATTATGATTTTTGTTTGATTAAACGAGGTTTATGATATATATTCTCTCTCTTGATTTGAATTTATATTTCTAGTCTATATTCATCACTATTTCGATTTTGATTGCCCTTTTGTTGATAATAAAAGGGGGAGAATGATTAAGATTTTGATTGATCTATGAATAATTCAAAAATATTTTTAATATTGGAAATTCTAGTCTATATTCAATAATATTAGAAACACATTTATTACTTTCGAAATCTTTGTGTATGTTTGTCATCATCAAAAGGGGGAGATTGTTGAGTATAACAATATGATTCTTGTTTGATGATAACAAACATGTATATTATTATATAAATGCGTTTGTATCTATACTATTCTATATTTCATCACATACAAAACAAATAGTTATTTTGAATAAAATGCTATTGCACAAAATTTAATATTCAAACACACTCACATGTACATTTCACTGTGATATAATACATGCAATTTACATTTACATTTATTACATTGAAGCCTCACTTCAACACTCATTTCAGTCAGTTACATACACTCACTCACATGTACAGACCCAGTCACACACACTGACACACTTTATCTTCAGATTGCTTCAGATCTAGTTCAATCACATGTATACCTATCACATAAGCACACACAGTAAAATGGAACAAATTAGAATTATCAATAGACAAGTACAAATTTATTTTAAATTTTATTTGCCTCATAAACTTTGGTGTGTTTCTCATTATTTTTCTTGACTCGGTCTGATATATATACACATCTATTTGAGTCTAGACTTCTTGTGATATTCTAAGTGATTCATGTAAATACCACAAGGTAGACTAAATAACAAGTTCTTGCAAATCAGCCTCAATGCAGCTATAGTGGTTTGTAGATCAAGACGGGCCTTGACTTGCATTTGTGGTCTGCTGACCTTGACTAGCCATGACACATCGTATAGTGGTCTGCTGATTTATATAGAAATATTTTTGCACTTGTGTACAGTTATTTTTTAGGTAAACAGGTACAAAACTCAAGCATGAGTTGCAACTAATCATGCTGCACAATGGCCAAACATCTCAGTGCAACAGTGTACATTTACATGAAGGCAGAATTGCCAAGAGAAGAAGAGGCAGAAATTACAAGCACACAAGACAACTACAGATACCAAAGATGAAACACAAGAACTTGAATATACAAGTGCATGGCGCAAGACTATCTCAAGAACAAGAAGTGCATCAAGAAGCACATAGACTTTCAAATGCAACAAAGCCTGCTCAAGAAGGGATTTAGTTTCATATAGCATGGTGTGCAACTGAACAACAATGACATTCAACAGGTGCAACAATAAAATGCATATGTACAAGGGTCCAGGCATGTGAAAAAGCAGCTACAAGCGACATGAGTAAAGCTTCAAGTATCAAGTATTACAAGCATTAGTAAACACAAGCACATATCCATATCAAAAGTCAACATGTTCAAGAAGAAACAATGCACATAAAGTTTACAAATTGGCTTCAAGATCCAAAATTAGGTACAATATAATGTCAACACTAAGTATCACTTTAGAATAGCAAGAGAAAGTTACAAATGACTGAGAACACAAGGGGCATGTGCATTGAATCAAAAATGGAGTGGCATATGCAAAAAATCAAAGCCAAGGGTACTTGGTAGTGCACATAATGGCACAATGGAGTAGCAATATGGTACATGAACAAGTTACAGTGGCATGCAACTACATAACCAACATGAAATACATATGCACACATTAATGCATATGTATGTGTATGTTTGTGTGCATGTATGTGCACGCGCGTGTGTTTGTGCATATGCAAGCAATGAAAAAGGGATACCCAAACAATGTGCATGATGGCAGTTTCAAGTGTGATGCAGCACTTTAGTCACAAGAGGTCATAAAGCTACAACAGCCACAAACTAGTGTGCAAATACATGCAGTAACAAAAGAGGAAATAATGCCAATCCAGGAATTCAAACCAGCCAAACAAAGTACATGGCATACAAAAGCTACAAGGGATAGGTTCACACATATGGCATGAATGAATACACAAGAAAAAAGGTGCAAGCAAGGCAGTAAGATTTAACACACATGGCAGTATACACAAGAGTGCCAAGTGCACATAACAAACATTCCAGGTTTATGCTCAAATACATGGATATAACAATAATGCTTAGCATAGCGTAAGTATAGGCAAATGCACATGATTTATAAGCAAGTGGAAGCACAAGTCAAGGCAGTTACAAATCCAACATCAAAGCCTTAAAAAATACAAATATTATGGGTCATGGCAATAAAATTGTGCAGCTGGAGTAAACACAAATGGATAAAGCAACATGGCAGTGCACACGGCAATAAAGTCAAGTACACGAGCAGATTCAGAAAGAGTACACAAGGCAAAGTGGATACAAATCATGGGAAAGGTGAATACATATGGCAACAGGAACAATATTTGTTGAAGTCAAGTGCATGTCCTTGTTTTAAGTGAACAACTACAGGTTCAAGAATCCGTTGTGCATGACTAAAGCATTTCAAACAAGTTAATGTCACATACAATATAGTAGTGTAACATGGATATGTAGCAGACAATGGAGAAATCATGCATCAAGGTAGAATATTTCAGATTTGACGGAAATGTAATTAAGTGCCAAAATCTACGGAAGATCATTTCCAGAAATATTCAACGGTGTTATTATTAGCAAGGAGTCAATATGTCAAATATCAGGAACTATTTTCTTGGAAAGATTTTTAAATATGCAATCTTGCATATACGGCAAGAAGAATTTTTTCTAGGAATCAAAATGGGAATTAACAGCAACTTGTTAATAGGCAAGGTGTAAAGAAATTTCAACACTGGAAAATCACACAAGAAAATATCAACATATTCAAAAATGTTAATTGTGGCAAGGATGAATTTTTTTGATTTCAAAACATTCCAGAAAATTGCAAGAGCACACTTTGGGCAAGAAATTCAGCCAAACATTTCCAGAATTGAATGGGTATCACGCAATATCAACACGACAAGTCATCGTATGAAATCAGAGAGATTAAGGGTTTCAAAACCCTATAAATACACCTATTTCATCATTGGCAATCTCATCTAAACAATAACAGTCAATTCAAGTGCAAGGGAATTCAAATCCAAAAACTTACAACCGCGTATTCTTTCGATCAAGAGTTCAAATCCAAATCTCCCAATCAGGAAGCAATTGAGAACAACCATCAAAGAATCCTGATTTGATTTGGAGAAGAAAAACCCTAGTTCGGGTGCCACTAAGGAAAAAAGGAGCTGTAACAACCCGAATTCCAACAGATCGTATTTTTTTGAAAATTCTAATCTATCAAAACTCGTGTTGGTTTGTCTGGTATCCTGCAGAAAAGACAGAGATATAAAATATATCAGAGCTCAGAAAACATCTCACAACGGAATGGATAAAATATAATATAATCAAAATATAGCCTTACCCAAATAATAATATTGCCTAACCAGTATCCAAAGCTATCATATCTCTGCCACAAATCTAACTTGCGAGTTTGTTATGAGGAGGGGATCAGAACACAAGTCCAGGTGACTGGATTTAAACTACACATTTCGGATAATCCTACATATACCGTTCAGTTACATTCTCCTATTTATTAGGTTACTTGTGTTAATAGCACTCAAGGCTTACACTCACGTCGTACCCATTTACTCCCCAATGGGTTAACCTAATACAATATATATATGTACCTACCCCAATATTAAGGCATCCTCCATGGTACCCCACTCGCACGGTCTCCACCGTAACGCCATAGAAATATTCGCAGTCCCTCATCCTACGTCGGAGCGGCATACGAATCAATATAACAACACTATGTTCTGCATAGCCCCTCCATCGCCATGCTACGTAAGCGTACGGACTGCCATCTTCGAATCATTTGATTGAATTCAGATTCCATCACAGAGTAATGCCCTAAAGTCTATGATACACCACCCGGAGCAGACATGGATGTATCTAGACTTTCTCACGTACGTATCGTTAATCGTGCTCGATGCCATAACCTTTACGATACACCACCTGAAAACGATATGCATGTATCCGCACATATTATCTACTATACACCGAGTTCCGTAACATGGTGGTATCAGAAACATGGAACTCGTTTGGGAGCTTTTTCAGATATATGTATACACAAATGCTATAGTCTGCATTTTCACAATGGCTATGGTCCCACCTGACCCCTACCTCAACTAGTGAAAGACAAACAGAAGTGAGAGCAAGTGACGCAGCCTCAGAGAAAATAACAAACAACAAATCCTAATTGGCATGTCCCTCACCCAAAGCCTTAATAGTAAAAGGTCTATGGTCTTTTGGTTTAGCTCTCTGTGACACTCCACGTCCGTTAATGTCACTCACTAAGAGAATACATTAAGTTTCGTGAAGCGTTATAGGTAAACAGAAACAGAAATAGAAACATTACAAGATAGATATAAAATAGCATCGGAAAATTTAAAACTTTATTAATCATAAAGCATCGTGGTTCAAAACATCAGAGTACAATAATAAAAGAAGCATAATCCCCCAAAAAACATAGCCATAGTAGCAAAGATAAGAATTTGAGCAATACATCTAAGCAGCTCCAAGCAAGACGATAGCAGAATCCTGATCAAGCTTGAGTATTCCCTCCCTGAGAACCTAGGGGGAAACAGAAGAGAAAGAAAAGGAAACAAAATGGGTCGGACATAAAGTCTGGCGAGTCCAATTACTTTTAACATATAAATAAGTAAAAGTATCATGATAGGCATATAAAGTGGATAAAAAAGATAACATCAAGAAGGTAAGTATGACAAGGTAAATAGGATAAAGAGTATATTGCGCTTCTCTAATGATTCCTCTACACCGATACTAGTATATCCAGAATGAGATGATCCCAACAATTGTAAGACGGTAGACTTAGGTGTACTTCCACTGAGAGGTTTTCACCCCATACAATCAACAGGCAGCCCAATGTTCCGGAGTTACCCCTATGGATAATAACGGGCTCCTAAACATACCGAAGTCTAATTGTACCTTAATTATTACCCTAATCGATTGGCTCCCTACTCCGTAGATACCCTGTGCTAGCCCCACAGTAGGGTGTATCACTCCCTAAAGTGGCAACCCTTCGTTTTACGGATGTGCACAACCATATCTACTGGTGTCACGGCGTCTTATATTCCTCTGTCCGGACCATGCACGCACATGACCCGGTCGGTACGCGCCGCCCACACCGTCCCCTACTTTTGGATCTCTACAATCAGCCCAATAAGCGTGCCCCGACTCCTACCTAGTTCGGAGTAATCGTTTGATACCTATATATGGGTTACCGATTGAAACGGGTCCCACGCACAAGTTGATGCAAGCTCTACCCTTTGTCTTGCATTCCCACTAGGTTTTCCGCAGGTTATGCCTACCTACTGGTGTCATAAAATTGCATAACCCCAACAGGTTAAGTTTGTGGGCCTATATATATATATATATATATATATATATATATATATATTACCCACCACCCAGATATACTTAACCCACCCACTATTTCAAACAAGTTTACTTAACCCCTATTCAGTTAACATGTTCATACAATCCCTATGGATTCAACTAGGTTAAGTATTCAACTTTATTGCCATATGCATTTATGGTTATAATGTGCTATACCTCCCACATTAAGCCTACCACTTTTGGATGCTGGATGTGCCGGTCGGTTCCGGGCAGACTTCTTCCACAAGTCGGACTTAACCTCGTGTCTTAGCACGTCTCGTGTTTATGCACTTAGACGCCTCACATTAGATTCACCACTTGCGGTCGCTGGATATGCTGGGCAGTTCCGGGCAGACTTCCACCACAAGTGTAATCAAACCTCGTGTCTAAGCGCGGTTACGGTTTCTAATTACTGTAATCCTAGGCATTTGCATTATTAACCAATTTACCTATGTCGTTATAGGTTTACATGTCCCTTTTCTCAAGTTATGTTCATAATGAACCATATGCCGCAAATTAATATTATTACGCTTTATTCAAGTTATGCTCAAATTCCCAATTACAAGTTGTGCCCCAATTTGATGTTTTCCCCTCGTTCCCAATCTAATGCACTCGCATATTTCAGTGGCATGCATAGGCTCGAAGGTAGCCTGGCTATATAAAAGTAAAAGGGAAAAGATAGAGGGAATAGAACAGAGATGATCATACTAACATGATGGACATATAATGGAAGAAACAGGCATAAAACATATGGTGGCATAATGACAAGGGTAGGCATATAGGAACAGATCTAACAAACATATGATAATAGAACTGATTCTAACATAATAGGGACATGCATGATATAGTCTAAACAATGATTTAGATGTCCAACTAATAACAGATCTAATTTGGCCATACGCATAATAGAACATGTATAAGGGGATCTAAATAGTGAATTAGATCTATAATCAAAGGCAGATCTAACATGATAAATAGGTATAGGTTCAGATCTAGTTCATAATCATGTCAGAATAAATAAGATAAACAGGTTATAGGAGATCTGATATGATTCAAATGGTCACAGGCATAGATCCAAGTTATAGTCATGTCAAGATTAACTTTTAATTATTTCTATCTAAAGTTAACATAGGCTCACAGTGTTTGGATCTAGAAAAACAGAAGAAACGAATCACAAATCTCTAAGCTTGAATAACTTGATTGCAGAAGAAAAAGCCTTGATTTGATCTGGGCAGAGGCAGCATCTAGTTGTCCATTATTTTTTGTGTGCAAAAATATGAGAAATGAGGTCATATTTATAGATGCCCCGAAACCCTAATCTGCCAGATCTGACGCAGGGGGGGTCGACCCCCCCTTATGGGGTCGATACCCCCCTTGAGGGTTCGACACCCCTGAGCGAGAAAATTCCTGCCTCCCCATTTCTGTGAGATTTTTAATTTTTGGACCTAATTTTGAATTTCTGGACTTAATATATATATATATATACATATATATATATATATATACATATATATATATATATATTCTTCATGCGCGTATACAAACTTCAAACCTTAATAACTTCTTCATACGGTGTCCGTTTTACGCGAACCAGGTGTCTATTTTGACCAGAATTTCGAGACAAACACAATGGCGCAGTCCATTTCACTTAATTCTAAATATTAAACTAATTATTCTTTAATTTATCATCTTTAGTGTTGTTAAAATTACTGGGGTGTTACACTCTCCGTCTTTATGCATCACGCATCATGTATCACGTTGACCGTCGATGGTTAGTACCCAACGGCTACTATCAAACAGATGGTTAGACCCCCCAAAGGTAAACAGAAATGATTGTAACCTGCCTAGTCACAAGGCAATAGGATCGTCGAATCACCTAAACCACCCTACAGCCTTCTGATTGCCCACTATCATGGCAACCAAGGTATACTCACCGGGTAGTAACGCGCAGACCCAACCCTTACGAGCACAGCCTAAGCGCGTCACCGCACAGAGGACTACCAGGAGTCCATGTCCTAGGAAGCCGCGTGATTCCCCTTCCAGTCCTTCGGAGCCAGTAGAATATCAGCAGAACAACAGGCAAAATAATCATATGGGCGTGCGCTCCCCTCATGTCCTATGACACCACGATGATCTACCCGTTGGGTTATTCACCTTCAGACGTACAGACTGGTCCAAACGCATCAGTTTAATGTTTATTAGACCCTATGTCTAACCGTTTAATTACGCGCTTGCTCTACCTCATCAGATTCCCAGTTAACTTGGTTATTTCTATCGTATTAACTTCTTATTCAAGTTACCAAGTTTCTCTTGCTTATTAATCTCAATTATATAACTTAACCCATTTGAGTTCATTAATAAGCCTTTAACATGTTATTCTTATCAGCATGATTCAGATTCTCAGGTGTACAGGTTACTTAATGTATAATTAAGTACAACTTATTGCATTTCATAAGTTTTCCCCTCTTTTCTCTACTTATTACAAACAACAAGTTTCATGTTTCCAGATTTACAGATTACTTAATTTATAATTGAGTAAAACTTATCTTATTCCCCCTATCGTTTATTATATCCTAAGTTATAATTTCCACTTTTCCCTAGGACAAGCCTACCTATGATCTTTCCTTTTTCCCTTCAGGTTTATTTATAATAGGTTATTATCATTCCCCATTCATTCCAATTCTTTTACTATTGTAACTTTCATTCATTTCCATTAATTACAGTTAGTGCCATTTATTTATATCTTGTAATATACATATATTAATATATGTGTTTATGCACCAGATCTCTCACATTAAGACGATCACTTGTGGATGCAGGATTTGTCGGGCGGTTCCGAGCAGACTTCTACCACAAGTTGGACTCAATCTCGTGTCTTAGCACCGTTACATATATATTTACGCACTAGACCCCTCACATTAAATTAACCACTTGTGGATGCTGGATTTGTCGGGCGGTTCCGGGCAGAATTCCACCACAAGTTGAATTTAACCTTGTGTCTAAGTGCAGTTAGTCTAAGTGCAGTTACAATTTCTTAATTACTGTAAATTTTCCATATAATTTAGGCATATCCATTCTTCCAAATTTTTACCGTAATTCTATTCTTACATGTCATACTTAATATCATATTAAGTCCATTCTAACTGATTATCATGTCGCATGTTCTTCCTAACATGTAATTAGCCCAACATTAAAGGAATATCATGTAATTATCCAATCATGTAATTATTCCAACCTAACAGATTAACATGTAATTATACCAATTCTGATAGTCAAGGGTTCACGTACATAATATGCCAATTAATGGGTTCTTAGGATGGTTCTATATACAACATTAATCTTTTTAACATGTCCTAAAAAGTTTTAATACACAATTTTCCACTTATTCTTGAATTAAGCCTACAAATTTACGTGTTTATATATTTTAGCAGGTTTACAGTTCAACAGATTAATCATTTCAACAGGTTAAACATTTCAGCAGGTTTATTATATGTATTAACGGGGAATGCCAAATGATAAATATACCATTATCAGAAAGGCATAACTTAAATCCACTCACCTAATAGCTTTCTAATTCATGAATCTGGTCCAGACCTAGCATTCCATGGCTCCCCTAACTGAGTCTAGAACCTAAATAACAAAGGATTCGCATTTCTCAAACTAAAAGACAAAGGGAAGAAAGAAGAGAAATCTAAATTGTCCAGATCCAAGAATTTACCTCACTTCGATTAGAGTTCTAAACACCCATTTGCAGATATAAATTATTTTCCTCCAGATCATGAATTGGAATTTCCTTAAACTAATTATTCTATTTTTCTGAAGAGATTTGAAGAGGAAGAAGAATGGCAGAGCTTAGGCAGCCTCTCAAAAAATATGAGATTTAGGCTAGGCTCTGCTAGCCTATTTATAGGTGTTCTTGCACACACAATGCTGAGTCAGCAACGAATATGGTCTGAAAAACAGTCCAAATTCGTCAAAGAATCTGCCCAGATCTGTGGTCGGTCGACCCCTAGGGTCGACACATCCTTGTGTGGGTCAACCCCAATGGGCCATTTTCCCATGCGCTATCTCGTTTTGATTTTCTAGATTTATTTATTTATATATAAGCTTGTTATATGTATACAAACTTCTAAAGCCCCTAACTTCTTCATACTTATCTATTTTACGCAAACTAGGGATCTATCTGAACCAGAATTCCGAGACGAACGCAATGGTGATGCCGATTCCACTTAATTCCCAATATTAAATTAAGTATTAATTAGTTTATTGTCATTAATGTTCTTTAAAATTACGGGGTGTTACATTCTGCCACCTTTAGGAAATTTCATTCTCGAAATTTGGTAAGGGTAAAATCATGTATTTGCTCACATAAATCACAACCATCATGTGTGCATCCAATTTTGCAACCATTTATGTACTAGTGCAAAGTGTAAGTCAATATAATAATACATGAATGGAATGAATGCCTAAGCGGTACCTCCTATATGAATGCAAATTTATCTTGAAAATCTCTTTGAAAACATGATGCACACATCCTAAATATTTTGGCCATTTCTATATGAATGCAATATTTGAAAATCAAAATATTTTTTCATCCAAATTTTCCCACACTTTTACTGATTAAGAGCATAAATCATCCAATTTTTGCATCCAAAACCCTACCAAGCAACTTTATTTTTTGAATTTCAGGAAAATCTAATTTTCTAAATTCGATTTCTTATGTTATAAAAAGGTGGAAAATGGAAAACTTCACTTCTTCCGTTTTTCTTTATGTACCTTTTTCCAATTGTTCTTGGATTTTATGAAACTATTATATATAGATTTCCTATTTTCCTATCCAAGCACAACCCACATAAGAAAACTTTCTTTGTTACAGATTTTCTTTTTCAACTTATCTTGGAAAAATTTATTCTTATTCTCCTACTCTCAGAATTTTCCATTTTTCTTTAACTATCATGTTCGTTGCTTAATTGAATTTGTTGTTTCCTTTTCAGTTGCGCCATTACTCGTTTCTTAGCTTATTTAACTTAATCCTCTTATCTAAGTTTAGTTTCAAATAAGCCTTCTAGTCCTAGCTGTGTACCAACAATCATTTCCAAGCAACACCCTTGGCATTTCCATGCTTATGCATTCTACGGGAACTTACCATTATTCCAGGATAATTCTCGTTATCTGTTTCATAGCCTCAAAACTTTTCATGTCTTCCCTAGGCACTAATCCCCACCTACTCCATACCTTTTAAAACATGGTTTGACCTTTCCATTTCACTTTTCTTCCAAAAGTTAAAAGTATTAAAAATTTATTTTCCTTACCAAAATTTACTTTTGCCAAACCATAAAATATGTCAAAAATGTAAATCATTCATTTTTTTTTAAATCACAAAAACTGGAGTAAATAAGGACAACTATTTCTCAATAGGTTTACAACTTGTTCTTGCCATAAGGTCAATTCAGTTACTTACTACAAGGTGCAAACATCTACTTTATTCTTAATTTCTACAACTTATTTTGTCCACCCAACAAACGTTTATGTTAAAACAATTATCAAAAATTATTATCGAAAGAATAGAGATTTCAAAACTTCCTTCACTAAAAATTCTAGTTTTCAATAAAATGCAACATCAAAATGCAACATTTGCTATGTTTTGCTTTTTAATCCTTTCGCGCAATGTAACCAAAAAAAACTAGCGAGCTATACATGCTCTATACGTGCATCTTTTACTGAGAGAATTTATTTTAGACAAAATTTTCGCAAGAAAACACTATTTACAAAACATATCCCATTTTGCTTCAAAACCCAATATGTACTTCTTTACATATTTTAAAACTGTAACTTTAGAGATCAAAACTTGAAAACACCATAAACCATCTTTCAAAAGCTTTTACAATATCAAGTTCCCAAAAGTTAAAAAGATGGGGTTAGACTCAAAGTGGTTTCCAACTTACCTAGGCTTACCTAGACACTCGCACAAAGTCAATTCTCTCAACTATATATATATTCCTAATCCATTTTTCTCTATATAACCTATTCTAATATACAAGGTTTTACTGCCAAACCCACTAACCTGAACCACTAACACATGGGATTCACCTTTCTTCCATACAAAGTATATTTTACACTTTCCACCCAAATTACCTAAGGGTCTCAGATTTCCATATTCGCTCCTTTAGTGTACAAAACAGACATCCCAATTCTCACCATATTATGCTCTTTCTATTTAGTGGGTTTCTCTATGGATCTAGGTATATATTTTATATATTTACTTTAAAAAAATACAAATACGTTCACTCACTATCTATACAGGATTCCTAAACCTAAGCACTGATACCAGACGTAACAACTCGAATTCCGACAAATTGAATTATTTTCAAAATTCTAATCTATCGAAACTCATGTTGGTTTGTTTGGTATCCTGCAGAAAAGACAGAGATAAAATATATCAGAGCTCAGAAAAGATCTCATAGCGGAATGGATAAAATATAATATAATCAAAATATAGCCTTATCCAGATAATAATACTGCCAAACCAATATCCAAAGCTATCATATCTCTACCACAAATCTAACTCGCGAGTATGTTATGAGGAAGGGGTCAGAACACAAGTCCTGATGACTGGATTTAAACTACAGATTTTGGATAATCCTACATATACCATTCAGTTACATTCTCTTAATTATTAGGTTACTTGTTTTAATAGCACTCAAGGATTACACTCACGTCATACCCATTTACTCCTAAATAGGTTTATCTAATACAATATATGTATGTGGCTACCCCCAATATTAAGGCACCCTCCATGGTACCCCACTATCACGGTCTTCGCCATAACGCTACAGAAATGTACATGCAGTCCCTCATCCTACATCGGAGATATGTACGAATCAATATAACAATGTTAAGTTCTGCATAGTCCCACCATCGCCATGCTACGTAAGCGTACGGACTGCCACCTTCGAATCATTCGTTTGAATTCAGATTCCATCACAGAGTAATGCCCTAAAGTCTACGATACACCACCCGGACCAGACATGCATGTATCTAGACTTTCTCACATACGTATCGTTAGTCGTGCTCGATGCTGTAACATTTACGATACATCATCCAGAAACGGTATGCATGTATCCGCATATATTATCTACTGTGCACTGAGTTACGTAACAAGGCGATATTAGGAACACGGAACTCGTTTGGGAGCTTTTTCAAATATCAATATACACAGATGTTATGGTCTGCATTTTCACAGTGGCTATGGTCCCACCTGACCCCTCCCTCAACTACAAACATAAGTGAGAGCTAGTGACGTGGCCCCAAAGAAAACAACGAACAACAAATCCTAATTGGCATGTCCCTCACCCAAAGCCTTGATAGTAAAAGGTTTATGGTCCTTTGGTTTAGCTCTCCGTCTTTCCGCATCACGCATCACGTATCATGCTGACTGTCGGTGGTTGGTACCCGACGACTACTATCAAACAGATGGTTAGAGCCGCCAAAGGCAAATAGAAATGGTCGTAACCCACCAAGTCACAAGGCAACAGGATCGTTGAATCACCTAAGCCATCCTACAGCCTTCTGATTGCCCACTACCATGACAATCAAGGTATACTCACTGGGTAGTAACGCGCAGACGCAAACCCTGCGAGCACAACCTAAGCGCTGTCACCATACAGATGATTACCAAGAGTACCCTCCACATCCCAGGAAGCCGCGTGCTTCCCCTCCCAAAACTGATATGTGCTTCCCCTTCTACAGAAGACTACCAGGAGTACCCCTGTAATCATTTTATAGTTTCTTTTTAAACTAGGGTTTTCAGCTACAGGTTTTGTAATTAAGAAAATCTGGTCTTGGGATTTGAGATCAGTACATGGTTTTGAATGTAGCATTAGAACAATAGCGAGGAGTAGAGAGTATACAAGTATTGTATGTGGGATATTGTTTTTTAATACCTAGTAGAAACCTTGGGGAATGCAACAATAGGTAGGGGTTTGTCGAAGCTGGGCAAATTCTGTGTCGTTTATTTTCTGCGTTTATTTATTCTGCTGTGATAATTTTTATAATCCACAAAACTGCAATAAACCTTATTCACCCCCCTCTAGGTTAAATTAGATCCTACAGAAAGTAGGAGATCATACGGTATCTCATCCACAAAAGGCATGCCTAGGTATTAAGTCCTAATCGCATACATGGGTACGCAAACTTAGGCCCTCTGAACTCCTAAGCCAAGTAACCAAAGACGAGTGTGGGAGATTGGACGGTTTCTCGTCCACAAAGAGCATTCACAGGGATTAAGGCCTAATCCCATACATAGATAGGCGGACTTAGGCCCTTCGACATCCTATAATCATGTAAACCAAAGAGATTAGTTAATTATGAGGCAGATGGTTCACAGTCGGGTAAAGGGCTTGCCTAAGGATTAAGAGGGAAACCAGAGGTGTAATAACCAGAAACATAACACCCAAAAGGCTAGAGCCAATATTACCAGAGTCCGAAGATGAGAAATCCAGAGTTTTAATCACCAAATAACAAAACTACATAAGCCAGAGACCCAAACGAAAGTAGGGTCCTATTCACAAGTCGGAAGACCAAATAACCATATCCATAAAACAAAAGACCATAATACTAGAAAACTAAAAACATAAATGCCTAAATCCAAAAGATGGAATGCTAAAAACCAGAATACGCAAAGCCAAAATCCAGAGTGTGGAGACATGAAAAGCGAACAAAACAAAAAGGCAAGAAAACCAAGAAACCCAAAGTCCACGAGTTGCTAAACCAAAAAATTCTGAAAGCTACATCAATTGATGACCAAACTGCCGGGAGCAGATCCTTGTCCATTCACATTCCGAGCCGAAGTAGGCAGTTTTGCCTGGCCGGGTACTATAGCACGATTTTGAACGTATTTCGCTAGCTCGCTAGTCTGATGTGTTCTGCAATCATATCCCGAAGATGTCTACAATTATTGGTGTCGTGATCATCCAGGTCATGAAATAAGCAATGCCTACCAGAATTCTTCTTCCTATGGGTCGACTCTCTCACAGGAGGCTATCCTAAAGGGAGTAACCGGATGTAGTTCTAGATAAATCTCCTCCAGAAACCGATTAAGCTCCTCGTATATAGGGAACTTGGGTTGATTCAACTAATATGCATTGGGGAGCAGCCTTTCCTTTGCCGTTACCATAAACGTTCCTTCAACCTGAACCGAATTAGCCTCGAGGATTTTCTTATCAGTCCTTGAATCCTCTTGCCTTAAAAACCGATCTACCTCAAAGTAGAATTCACCAAGGTCCCCTGGTGGATCCCGTTGAAGCGAGATCTTGAACTTCGTCTTATCTAGAACACCAGAAACCGCAACCGTCAAAACCATAAAGGGTCTGGTCGATCGACTAATGTCACAATAGCATTAAACCTTTCCAAAAACTTGTGCAAAGTTTCACCAGTCCTTTACTTAACTGTCATAAGGGTCATCACGTTCTTGGGCTGAGCTATATGAACCCTGAACTGTTCGATGAATTTTCAAACTAAGACATTCCAAGAATTAACCGATTGATTTTTCAGCTACCGGAACCACATAGCAACAATATCCATAAGATAGAGAGGGAAGCACTTTGACATAACATTCTCCGAAGCCAAAAGAACTTCCATGTGGCGCATATAGCGCATCAAATGAACTGTAGGATCCTTCCTACCGTAAAAAGCCTCCAGCACCAACAGCTTGAAATCCGGTGGATTTCGAATATCCTAAGTAAATGGACTACGAGTAACACGATCCATGTCAGTAAAAGAAGCTCCGCCTCGAGTATACAGTCAAATTATATCGGCGTCTGACCACCATTAGCATTACCAAGAAAATGATTCAAATCAGTCAAATCCACACCGATACCCCCCCCCCCTGGTGTCAGTCCAGCCGTAGCAAATTGTTGAGCCCCAACAAGAATTTCTGGCTTAACCCTAGTCGGAGCTTCCGCCACGAGCACAAATCCAACTTCTGGAACTATGGGAGTTCCCACATCCAAAGTTGCGTGTACCGGCACCTGAGCAATATTACTAACACCAGAACCTGAAATCTGATTAGCCAAATCCTGAGCTGAACCTTGAACGGGATTGGGGGTGATGTCCCCAAGTCTAATTGATCATGTAATGATCTGCGGATTGGTATTAACACGGGGTTATTCTTCAAGTTCTGCCCCCAACTACCGAGCTAAACCATGAGGAACACTAGCACTTGTTTAAGCAATACTATTTAGGCCAGACGGCCTTCCAAAACCTTTAATTCTAGCAAGAAGAGTATTCATAGTAGCTTCTTGTCTTTGAAAGTGCTATTTTTGCAACTCTATCCGAGATGTCAAATCCTTGCTTAAATCCTTAACAACTCCGTTGATATCCTCACAAGTAGCATAGTTCAACAGATGTCCGGTAGAGGATACTTCTTGACATTCCTCTATCCCAGCTCCTTCTGAACGAGCCAAACTGATATGTTTCTTTTAACCATAGCGAAATCCAAGAGGAATATGAGAGAATCTGATAGTTTCTGTTTCCTTAAGAAATCCAAATCCAAAGGCAATCCAACGCTCCCTTCCTGGCATGCCAAAATGTTGATATGGGCAATTTGTCACTCGCACACACCAACACCCGATGAGTCAATATTATTCAAATTATCAGAATAAACCAAGCAGAACGCAGAGTGCGGAAAAATAAAGAACACCAAATTTATAGTGATTCAACATTAATTTCTACATCCACTTTAAGTAACTATTCATCATCATTGTTACAATTACAAGATTAATCCAAGCCCAAACACTTTGAGTTTATAAACGAAAAGTGGCAAAGTCCTTGCCAATTTCTTACAAGGCCCAAGTAGCCAATATAGTCTTCTTATGTCCAAAAGCTCCAAATATGCTTCAATGTCCAAAAAACAAGCCAAGGCCCAATCGAAATGTCCAAATGTTATTAGGATACTTCTAAGTGAAGTTTATAAGTCCAAAATACCTTCCAAAGCCATAGAAATCATGTAACAAGCAATAAAATGCTCCAAGACGAAGCTTCTCGCATGTAGGAAGCGAATAGCCAAAAGATCCTGAAATAAGGCAAGTGATGGGGTATTTATAATAGTGGGATTACGAGATTTCGTATCACCTGGTTTTCATATCCTGGGATCAATACTAACCCTGGGATCGGACTGTATCCTGGATACTTAACCAAAATCACCTCTCCTTCTTTGCAGTAAACCAACTCCAAGCCAATGCCTAACTCCGTATTATGTGATACGAAATGACATTTCATATCCTAGGATTAAAGAATCCAAGCAACCTCGTGTTGCCACTTCGTATCCCAAGAGCGAGTACGAAAAATCAGAGTAGTGGAAGATATGAAATAAGTACTTCGTGTCCCCTATCCTTGCACAAGATGTCACTATCAAGAAGAGAACCAAGCCATTTTATATCCCTTGTAGCATATATGAAAAACCAATGAGGAGACAAAATTTTTGTATCCCCATGAGGGCTACGAAGTTTCCCATGCAATGCCAGAAAGGATATGAAATATGCCGCTCATATCTTAAGTGTTGAAAAGCCATCCAAGGATGTCGATTCTTCGTATCCCGAAGATCGGATACGAATTTGTATCCCCCTTGTGTGGTATGAAATGACATTTTCGTATCATATGCCTTGTCGAACCCTCTTATCCCAGAGCGGGATACAAATTCATATCCCTTGAGCGAATACAAATTCTTGAGAAACCGGGGATACGAAAAATGAAATCGTATCCCATGTGTTAACCATTTTCCGAATCCTTATTTCGTATCGCAAGAGGGATACAAATTCCTGGAGTTGAAGAGATGGGATACGAAGATCCCTAAGTGCCTTGCCATAATTTCATATCCTAGAGCGGGATACGAAATTTTATGAATCAGAAGAATTGCCTGAGAGTTAACCATATTTCCAAGAATATGAATACTTCGCGACATCTGCCAAATCGCTACGCGTTTCCATGAGTTCATACTCGAGTTTCGAGTACTTAGAGAATCGTAAATCCGTCGTGTGACTGCCTTATCAAAAGGCGGGTCAACACTATTAAATCTAGTTAAGTGAATCAACAGTTTTTGTTTATTTAAAATATGTTTACTTATGTTTTAATTAACCTAAATGTTAATATTTCGGTTAATTGCAATTTATATATTTGTAAAACGTAAATTGGGAGTTTTATATGTTATTTAGAATTATCCACCATATCTCGGCTATATTCTCGTTGTATTCTCACTAAGAGTTTCTATCACTTCGCCGCGTTGAATTATCTGAACATTTTAACTACAGAGTTCCCTTCTAATATCGAATTCCATTTCTCTGTACACAAACCCTTTAACAATTATTTTTGGCAATCTAATCATAGTCATGTGCCTATAATACAAAAGAAACAGTCATTTCGGGTGATTTTTCATGGATTTTGGTATTTAGATGAGAAAATATGATTTTTTGGGATATTCTCGTATCCGAATCGAAAGGTCGGCTTAGATTATGATGATCATGGTATTTAAAATGGAAAATAGCTTATCGTTTTGAGTATAAAAACAAAAACTTTGTAGTAAAATAGAAGTAATGACGAACGCTTTCATTTTTGCCTATTCCCTGACTTTTAAAAAAGGAAGAGGAAAAAAAAAAAAAAAAAACTATTTTATAGTTTGTTAATTTTCTTCTGAGTATTAAAAACAACCAAGTATGGAAATATAGGGAGAGTATCATTTGGATAAAATAAGCAGAGAACATCAGCTCTTCTCTTGATATCTGCATCGTTCAGTTTGAGATCACATTAATAATTAGTTAACTAGTGGAGATTTAAAGAGCCTCCAGATCAGTGAATGAGGAACTGGAAAGCCCTTTATGTTTGACAAAGAATACAACGAGCAGCATCTAAATTCAATTTCACCTATATCCTTTCATCCTAAAATTATGTACAGCACAGATGCATTCATGTTATTATACATTCAATTCCTCTTCTGCCTCTGATCAATTGAGCAATGGATAATTACCCTCAAACTCATGCGTGTCTAAATCAGGAGCTCGAAACATTCCACCCCACTCACTAGAGTATATGAGAGTTACAGGCAAAGCATACAGCAGAATCGCAACACCCATGAAGAAGGTGCCGACTTCTATGGAGTAATGCGACCCCATTGAGAACGTTATTTGTGTTGTTACAGCTCCAAATGCTCCAATGCTTCCTGTAATGCCTCCATTTGCTCCACTGGTTAACCTGCTAAAATGAAATTTATCACCTCCAAGATTTTATGAACTATTAGTTATGATATCAGATACGAATCAATATACATGTACATACATATAATTCATGAGTGTGCTTATTAACAGCATAGAAATGCATCTAATTTTATACTCAGTAGTTACGTATACGTTTGTGTGTGACATAGAGCAGTAGCTGACACAAAACTATTTCATCGTTAGTGTAGGTGATATCATCGGCTTATAAGTGCATGTGTTACAAATAGAAAATTACAGATATAATAAACAAAAACAGAATAAATACAAATATAGAGAGTGATAAATTTAAAACTGATCAGACCCACTTTGAATGAATATGTGGTGGGAAATTTAAGATCTTATAAAATAGCAGAAGTTTTTAGCTTTTTTAACCTTTTTATTATATGGTTTTGAACTAAAGTGACAGGTTTCTATCGTTGGTCGTATATCCAAACTACCTAGATGCAGTTTTAACTTATACGAACTAGTCATTGTATTTGCTTTGAGAACCACTTAATTCAGACCTGTTAGAAAGAGAAGAAACCATGTCGATTATGATTCCGGCCGAAGCCTGAACAATCACGGCAACACCAACGACCATTGTGACACCACCGACAAAACCCTTCATCATTCTCCACATTACTAAACACAACAACCCGGCCGAACACTGAACTATCCACAACACCCACAGTTGCCCCCTCACGCCGAATCGCCCTCCAACCTGTAAATGCATTCGAAGTTTCATTAACTCATTCAACAAGCAGCAGAGTTAATCAGAAAGTCCAAATAACCTAATAACTTTCCATCACTAAAATATCAAAGTCCCTAGTTTCTGCATGAAGCCATGAAAAGATACATGTTTTTCTACTCTAGTAAACAAGTAGAGCTGTTAAAATGTGATGGTATGCACTGAAAATACAGTACATACAAGCAACACATGGGATGTTTTATGTTCGTTGGTGTTGTTCTATGTGTTTAGTTTATTTATTATTATTTGTGATCACACGCATATTAGGATTATAATTAATTCTAGTGTATGAATTTAGTGTCGGTAAACAATCTATTATCATGATGTTTACACAACCTCCTTGCTAAGAGCACCACCACCCAACCTCCCCAACATGCTTGCCAAACCATATCCTGCGGCCACCACACCTGCGTGATGTACCCCAAACCCATACACATCGTAAAAGCACTCTGCCACTATATTTTGCATCACTATCTCCACCCCACAACACGATCCATAGGTCATCCCGACCATCCAAACCCCTCCGTCTTCAAAACCACAGCTTTGTGCACTGGCTGTGCTTTCATCGGTATCCTCATCTTCAAAGGCCATCAAAACCAGCATGGTCCACACCTGGAGCGCTGCAGGAATAAAATACGCCGTGCCCCAGGCTACAGCAGGCAAAATATTGTAATGTTGCACATAATAACTGTATATACACGGCATGAACAGTTGGGTAGCAGCGTATCCAAGGTTGGCAGAAGAAGCAGAAACGTACAAGGAAGATCTTCTTCTAAGGCATGAGAGGGAGAAGCCAGAGAAGAAGCGTAGGAGTATAAACGAAAAGGGAGAAGTGGAGTTCGTAGCTATGAAAAAGACGAACGGTGTGGATACAAAGCAGAAGGCGGCGGATGCGATACGGATTCCTAGAAGGTCGGAAGCGGGCGCCATTAGCAACCGACCGAAGAGGGTGCCGCTAGCGGATGAAAGCGCTGCTAAAGACATGTCTAACGAAGTCAGGTCGAGAGATTCACGGATGATTGGAAGAAGGGAAGGGGAGGCGAAGGCGCAGAAGAAGAAGGAGAAGGTGGAGAAGGACGATAGAATGTCGTTCGTTTTGGTGGGGAGTTGGTGCATTTTTTTTTTTTTTATTATTATTTTTTTTTTGGTGGGGAGAGTAAGGGGAATCCAGGCTTTTGGAAAGGAATATAAAGGAATCGTGTATGAAGTAGTGGACTTTAGTTGCTCAAAATGTGTGGCTGTTGATCAGGGTTGAAGGTGGGTGATATACGATATTCAGGTGGAATTAGCTTGGATTCTATTAATGGTGACCCACGCCAGAAGTTTGGACGACCGCTGCGTGTGTCCGAAGAGGCAATGCTGTGTGACGTGGCTACTTGTTTGACCCTGGTTATTAAAAAAGAACCACGCAAATATAGGACCCAATCATTGTTCCAGGATCATCGTTTTAAATGGTTAAGTGGTGGTTTTGATGCGTCATTCATCAGGCCTTTGGCCGACTGATCTTCGTTGTTGCATTGGAATAGGATTTTGTTCACGTCCTTTTTAGGGATGTGAACAAAACACTCCACCCTAATTGGTGGAAATCAGGGGGACTCATATGAACCCTCCTGATTTCCACCAATCAGGGTGAAGTGTTTTGTTCACATCCTTAAAAGATGTGAACAAAATCGCACTCGTTGCATTGGTGGCGTTGCACTAGCAAATAGAATTTCTTGCCCCATCCATGTTTTGGGAGACTATTATATGACACTTTTCAGTTCATCGATTTTCTTTAGAAATCAATAATATTTAGTTTTTATTTATACAACGGCAGTGAAGATATTGTTTACGCGTTATTTGATCTAAGCAGTCAAACGCCAAGTTTATGTTTAACAATGTACAGGAATCTCGAGAACCACATCGAAAATCACAAAGCGATTTTATCGAAGTCGCGACACGCTTGAAATCGAGTTTAAATATATTTCATTCTTGGAGTCAGTGACGCCTCGGTTGTGTGGGGCAAACGCGTGTCGATCATTTGAAAAACTTGAGCACCTCCCGCCAATCCAAAAAATCACCTGGCCAAGCTTTGCTCGATTTGGATTGGATCGCTTCATATTTTACTTGCGCGTACCATGCCAATCATCGAAAATTTCTTGTGTGGACCAGGTCGACCACTTGGAAAAACCGAAGCTCGGTCCATTCAGGAATTTTGCATCACTCCAAGGATGCGAAATCCCTCCAACACCACAAGATTATCCCGGCAGGTCTATTAACGTGTTGATCACCCACTTCAACTTGCGCGACTCGACGTTTCGGAGCATGGCACTTCAAGGGTTTACCTGGATCTGGCAAGTCTCGAAATTCCTAAGCAACATTGTGTGATCATCTCATTTCATGTGATCAGCACGGGGACTCAGCCCTGGCATCGTATCCCATCATGGGATACAAATTTTGTATCCCCTCACGAGATACGAAATTTGCATCCCCTACGGATGCGATTTCCATCCAGCTTGCCATGACAAGCGTTAGGTCATGCAGATCTCTTGTTTTTGGGTGGTCGACACACACTGATAATTTTTTTCCATTTATCAACCCGGGATGCAAAACTCTACAAACAACATCAGTTTTTGGTAAAGTTTGCGAAATGTGAATTTCGCATCCCTCGTGATATGAAATTCGGGCTAATGCCTCCAAACCACACATATAAATACCCCCCTTGCTTGGTATACTAAGGGGCTAGCATTTTTGGACCTTAGTCATAGTTTGGCATACATAACTGGAACTCCAAGACGCGGTTAATGGTTGTTACCATCTTCTTGACTTTTGGACATTCCTTGGAGTTGTAGACGCTGCATAGAAGTCTGTCTACAGTTTTTGACATTTGGACATTCCTTGGACTTGTAGACGCTACATAGAAGCTGCCTATGGTTTTTTGGCATTTGGACATTCCTTGAACTTGTAGACGCTACGTAGAACTCTGTATATAGTTTTTTGGCACACATGCATACTCTTGGACATTGAAACTACTTTTCAAACATTGTTAATCATAACAACACATTTTCACTCAGCGAAGAGCAAAAGCATTTTGGTTAAAGTTTAGAATTAACAAGACATTCAGTGTTCTATTATACAACTGTATACACTTAAATTTTCCGAACTTATACAAACATTGCAATCGATAATATAAAGTGGACGTCAAAAAGGGGCGCATAGCTTCAAGTTCTGTTTAAGGATGGAGAAACTTTGGAGTGAGGGAAAGGGAAAGAAGTTTACGCGACCGTATCGGGACGGAGCAGAAGGCAAAGGGGAAAACAAAGCTCACTTGACCGGGTCGGGTCGGAGTGAGAAATTAGGAAGAAGAGCGGCATGGATACTCAAGTCAATCCGAACCGCTCTGAGTTCCTTCTTCCGAACCGATCTGGTTTGCCTGTCGGGCTCTAACTTTTTCTTTAAACCAAGACGAGGCTCTGCTCCCCGATCTGATCCCCACACGTATCCGAACCGAACTGAATTATCATGACTTAATGAACAAGAACCTATTTAACTGGATCAATCAATGCTTGACACAATCTTCCACTTGATGAACAGTTAGGATAGCGCCTTACGAACATAACAAATATCAAGAACTATTCTGAAACATTATTACTCCTTTGAATCTTTATATCACGCTTTCATGTGTTTACTTTGCATCTTTGGTACACGTAGCACACACTTTAGTTCACATACACACACGGGGGATACGGGCAACTTTACTCTAATCCTTGCTATTGTTTCTTCAATAGTCTAGTGATCATGGCCGAGAGACGTTCATCTAGGTTGGTAAAGAAGATAGAAGTTGCGGAAACTTCTGAAAAATTTACTCTTGATGACATATCTTCTTCCTCAGACCCTGAATGGGATGATGAGGGCCCAGATTATGAAGTAGGAGCGCATAACAGCGAAACACCTTCCGATAGTGAAGTTTCTCTGGGCGATGAAGAGGAAGGAGGGATAGGAGATAATCGAGCTCCTGATGAGTTTGAGTCTGCCATTATATTGGAGTTACCCAAAGACTCTGTTGAATCGACGATTGATGACGACAGACATGTTCGCATATGTTTAAAGCACGGGATACTGAAAAGGGATACCCTGGTGCCATCGAAAGCTGATCATCCCCACAATCCTCCGGAAGGATTTATGGCAGTTACCCGATTGATGTGTATGATTGGGGCTATTCCACCGTTTCCGCTTTTTGTTGTCGACTTTCTGAGACAGATGCGGATTGTCCCCATGCAGTTACATCCCAACTCTTATGCTTACTTATATACCTCATATATAGCATACAGAGAGATTTTAGGTATAGAGCCTACTTTCGTTGATGTCCACTTTTTTTATAATTTCAAGCATCGGACTCAAGAGATTCCTTCCTTCTCCTATTTTGAATCAGTCCTAAAAAGGAAAATTATTTCAGCTCCATTTAGCAGCAAGGCCGGCGATTCTAAGCTCGAATGGTTTTATATCAGGCAACAGCCGGGGTGCGCCAGGAGATGGACCAAATCAAGTAAAGCATAGATTTTCTAGATCTCAATTTTGAATGTTCATGCCAACACATTAACCTGCTTTCTCTTTTTTTTGCAGTTGATAACCTTAAACAAATATCGGACCAATTGTACTTTGATCGGATGCATCGGCTTCTCAATGGTGATCAAAAATTTCTAACCATCGACGAAGTTCTTAAGGATGAGTACCTCCATCATCACGGGTTACTATCCATTACCCATAGCATAGGTCATGGGTCGGGTCCATATGTATACATCCCCCCAGTGGACATTATTCTTGAAACGGGCGAGGGCTCGAAAAGTCCAACAATACCTCTTCGGACTTCACCTTCTCCATCTTCAACTCAGGACGATGAGTTAGCCAACATAGCTGAAAAGCACAGAGAAGGGTGTACCGTCCCTTATGATGCTATTTCTCCTGAGAAGTCAATGTCCCCTAAAGAGCTGCCAATAGACGCTTCTCAAGGAGATGTCCCTACTACCTACGATTCCACATTTCAGGGTTTAAGAGATCTCCCCCTACCTGAAACCATCTATACTTCAGAGGATTTTGGCTCAAATCCTTTAATTTTCACTTCTTCAGAGGAGACTACTCCCGTAAAGGCCAAAGAGCCCACTCGCGCTGGCCTGGCTTCGGACTCGGGTTTGTCGGGGCGGGAACACCACTTAGGATGCACCCAACACAATAGCACCACACTACACATCACTCACTTCTCATGTGAACACTGATTTTGAATTCCACTTACATTGTTGTGCAGGTACAATGTCTCGCCCCTAATATGATGTCAGAAAAATACGTCGTAGCATGTCTAGACCCCCTTCCGATGTCAAGCATGATCGCCATGAGAGCCGGGGTAGAGAGGACAGAAGGCCTCATGATTCTTATCAGCCACACACCTCGCGCTCTCGCTCCCCCGTCCGGTCGGATCCAGACCGATATAAAAGCTACCAGAGTCGTCGAGGAGAAGACACATCGTAGCCCAAAGGCCGAACTTCTCCTCAAGGCAAACACAATCGGGAAAAAAGTCCACCGAAACATACCGATTCACGAGACAAACATAAGGTTTCTGAGAAGCGACCTGGAAAGGGTGATACAGCCATCGTTCCCACTAAACATAGAGACACTGAGCTAACATACTGCAAACCTCCACCACTGGATGTTGAGTCCAAAGTTAAGCGGGCATATCTGGAGAAGCAGTTCCCAGACCATTATTTTGAAAATTTGACTTTCTTACCTGCTCTCGAGCCTATTTCCTCAAAGTGGGCAGATGAGGCTAAAGCGAAGATTGATGCAGTCGAGAAGCAATATTCGGAGATGTTCAAGTCGGGATATTTCGAATCCTTAATGAATCCATTATCTTTTAATTTCTCTACTTCTTCTTTTAAAGCTGCTGACCGCTCTGGGCCTAACATCCGTCTCTTCTGCTTGACTGGTGGGTGCTTTGGATTAATACACAAAGAGTGGCTCATGATGGTAGGCGAAATCCCACGCATGTCAGCGTGAGTCCAGGCAAACACATCCAGATTTGCCTTTAAGAAATCAGCCAATTCCCTCACTCTAACTGGATCCAGTTGCGAGCCAATCTTTAGTACTTTTGTTGGATCTGTTTCATCAATAGTTATTTCTATTGTTATTTCGTT
Source organism: Allium sativum (assembly GCA_030737875.1). NCBI lineage: Eukaryota > Viridiplantae > Streptophyta > Magnoliopsida > Asparagales > Amaryllidaceae > Allium > Allium sativum. The sequence continues at coordinate 548,617,324 of CM060921.1, read as the reverse complement.
GGGAGTTGCCTTTCTGTCCCCGGTTTCTCTATCCTCTCTGGGATCTATATCCTCGAGCACGTCTGAGGGCGACTCTCTTGGGGCAGGACCCCTTAATTGCTATGCCGAGGCCTCCTTTAGAGGGGCGGAATCGTCCTTAGCATCTATATTCAACCCCTTCATTAACATCTTTAACTCCGTCATGTAACAAGCTCGTCTCGTAGCTTGGTCGCCCCTCATCACCCTAACTCCAGAGTCAGACGGGAATTTAAGCAGCAAGCACCAAGGTGCAATACATGCCCTAAATTCGGCAAGGGCCGGTCGGCCTAGGAATGCATTGTAAGGCGACTCTACATCCAAAACTACAAACGGCAGGATCCTTACTCTCTGGCGATCTCCCTGCCCTACTGTGACTGGTAGTTCCACAAAACCCATCGGAGCTGTAGATGCTCCGTTAAAGCCACGTATCCATCCTTCACATGACTTAAATCTTTTGCTTCGAGTCTCATTTGTTTGAAAGCTTTCTTGAAGAGGATATTGACCGAGCTCCCGTTGTCCACTAACACTTTATGGACTAAAGCAGGGCCAATTGTTGTGGTAATCACTAGTGGATGATCGGTTGGAGATTGAACTCCGGAATCATCTCCATTGCGGTATACGACGTCGTCTGACATCATCTTTTGTTGTTTTACTGGAGTAACGTCTTCGAGGCTACTGCATTCTCCTACCTCAAAATGCTTGGCGGCGTTGATGTACTGGTCCATTGCTTTAAAACTACGACCAACTAAGTGAGGTCCGCCTATAATAGTATTAATGACGATCCCCTTACCTTTTTGCTGAGCTTTGGGTTTTGAAGCAGGCTGGTTTTGGTTCGGGGCTTGTCCCCCTTACCCCATGTCCCTCGGGGCGACCTTGTACTCATCCAGCTTCCCCTCTCGCAGCAATCTTTCGACGATATCTCTCAAATGATGGCATTCATTGGTGGAATGACCGTGGGTACCATGAAACAAGCAAAACTTTCCTGCTGCAATCTCTTTCTCAGTAGAATCTCTGGGTGGTGGTTTTTTGTACAGCAATATGTTATAGGTATCTAAATAAATATTCTCCAACGTATCATTTAATGGCGTATAATTTTCAAAGGTCTGGAATCTGGGTCTTTTATTAGAGCTGTTCCCTCGGTTTCTGTTCCTTCTGTTGTCGTTCCCATTTCTGTTGCTATTACCCCCACTCTGTTTGCCAACATTTACCTCCACCTTCCCCTGAACTGTCACCAGATTGTTGCACAGCAACGTTACTCTGGACACCTTCCTTCGAGGCCCCTTCTGACTTTCTCTTTCGATTTGCCTTAGCATCTTCTCGCCTTAAGCGGATATTAGCCTTTTCATAGAACAATTCTCTAGTAGGAGGTGGTTTTCCAGCCAAGTAATCCCCGAACTCCGTGTCAGGATCTACCCCTTCTATCAAGGCCATCAGGATAGTAGGCTCATGGGGATCACTAACTTCAGTGACGGCCAGGTTGAAACGATCCAACTAGGACTTCAAAGATTCTCCTGGGGCCTGTTTGAAAATTCTATGACGCTCTTGGACATTCGGGAATGGAGTCGAAACTGATTCATGAAGCGCTCACTCAATTCTGTGAAATTTGATATCGACCGAGGGGGGAGTCGGGTGAACCACATTAACGCTACGTCTTCAAGATAGATTGTAAAAGCTTTGCATTTTACGGCATCTGGGGCTGCTGCCGCGTTCATGAACCATGCATACCTCATCAGATGCTTCCCTGGGTCTGTTCTTCCCGAATATCGATCCATCTGGGGCAAGTTGAATCGTCGAGGGAACTGTAAATCCAGTATGTCATCTGTGAAGGGGGTATGACTTCGCTCAATGCCCCAATCTTCATTAGTATACCGCTGGCTTTCGGACATAATCTGGCGCACCATTGCCCATACATTGGCATTTGTTAATGTCTGCACAGGCTCTCTAGGTCTGATGTTCGGATTACCACTGGGTTCCTGATCAGGGGATAACCTCCTGTTTCTGGCGGCAGCTACTCTACGTCGCTCTCTGTGCTCCCGATCAATCTAAGGAGGTAGAGGTTGGAGAAACTGTTGCTGCGTGGGGTTGGTAATATTAAGATCCCTAGGTAGGACGTGGGATCCGCGCATGGGTAGCAACATAGGATGTTGCAGGCTTGGGTCATCAGGGCCCAATACACGAGCGGCATCTTCTCAGGATCCTAAAGATCCGAAAGTCAATTGATCGAGGTTCTGAGGTTGTTCAAGCGGCCTTCTCTCGCGAGGGCGTTCCTCGCCCGAAGAAGACGAATCATCCGAAGCAAGGCGACATGTTGGGGAAGGAGTCTTCTGCCTCCGGAGCTCCTTTAGTTCTCTACCCATAGTGATCATGTTTTCCTGCATGCGAAAGTTGTCACGCCTTTGGGCTTCCAATGCTTCTTTAGTGCTTTGGAGCATGTCAAGAAAACGTGAAAAGTCTCCCTGGGTAATGGGTGCAGATTGATCAGGCTGAACACTAGTCATCGTGACTGAAATCAGAGCATTGGAGGGAGCTCGAGTAGAAGTTCCAGCTTCATTCTGGTTCGGATCGGATCGGTTCTCAGTGGCCTGGTCGGGGCGGTTCGTATGGAGAGAGTGAGTGCCCTCGACCTCATTAGACCGGGTCGGATCGGTGCCTTCCATCAGGTTCGGATCGGCGCCTCCCATCCGGTTCGGATCCTCCTGATCGGAGCGGTCTGCTCCAGAGCTTTGAGCGCGAGACCTCGTTAACACTATGGCTTGCTGATTTTCTCTAGCATCGTTTCCTCTAACGCCTTGCACTTCTTTTCCTTTGGTCTTAGCCATGATCATTGATTCTTCAACGGTTAGTCAATAAGCACTGAAAGATGTCAGACACAAAGGATTAACTTCTTTGAACTTGAAAGTCAAAATAGTAGATTGATAATCCCAAAAAGGCTGAGAATTAGAAGGTTCTCAGTGAAAGCACCAAAATGTTTGACCAAAATTTGGATCTAACACCCAAATTAGCTATGATTTTAATGAAATAGAACTAAAAAGCAACGAAGAACACACGATTTATAGTGGTTCAGCGTTAACGAGCCTACGTCCACTTTCTATTCTTTTTATTGATGATTTGAATACAAATATGACAATGATTCTCACTCAACTTCACAATTACAATGCATAAGCTCACTCAAATCTCTCAAAAATAGACTTTAAGAGATGATTTTGATCTGAATATGGTTATGAAATTCGGCTATGAAGGAAGTTAGAACTGAGAATTTGCCAAAAGATCCTTTCAAATGCCACTTGATGGTGTATTTATAGGTGAAAAATCTCCTCGAAGTGGCTCCAGTTCGGAACTGCGTGGCACTCATCCCATAAGAGTCGGGTTCGGAGGCCTCCAGATGGTGACAACGCATCGATTTAGTGGGAGATCGTGGGAGGAAATGGTCGTGCGTGGCCCGAGTCTTCAGGAAACATGTGTAGCAACGATCACAGGTTCAGAAAAAAAGGGTTCGGATCGGCAGCCTCCGATCCGATCCGATGAGGCTGCTTGCTTTCTTTTGGTGTTGCTGAAGTGCTTCTCCGAACCGAACCGATGTGATGTCTGCGTCTTTGAGTCCTGCTTCTTTCCCGCACTGGTTCCCTCCGATCCGAACCGGTTGATGGTTTTCCCATTATTTGCTCTTTGTGTAGCCTAGTTCATAAAGTAGGCTAACAAGCATCTTACAAAAGTCAATATGACATGAAAGGCGAGTTGGACAAACAACTCATCCAAGGTGATCCATCTCTTCACAAAACTGGCACATGGCATGACACTGTCCAGAACATAGGCATGGCGATAGCAAGAGAAGAGTATGAATGTACTTCTCATTGCTGGAATGATGGAAACACAGGAATGCAACCAACCCATGATTCATCTCAACCTGCACCAAAGAATCAACACTAAAGGGAGCAAGATCTTCAAAAACCCAGCAGAGAAGAGAACAACATAATACAAAATTCCAGACTAACTTCTATGAACATTTGACAAAGAAAACTAATTCCAACAAACCAACATTTTTACATAAGTAGCAAACTACCATAGGGACATAATAAAGCAGCCATGAAACCATGATAAAAGCCACGTTGCATCCGAACCAATGACATTACTAAATCACGCAGGAGGGGATGGTTGAAAAATAGTGATGTACCAATACATATGATGCTAGATCGGAGCAAAGTTTCCCATGAAACCAAAGCTTATGTAGATGCATCGGACATGAGAAAGAGGACAACCTATCACCAATGCAATCTTACAACCCAAGGAAAACGAAAAATACACGGAAGCAGCCTCAAATTCCTTAGAAAAACCAAGGCGCAAAACCAAACAAAGGGGAAACTCACAGTAAACCCTGAGCATCGACGAAACCCAACACCACATGCTCCGCTGACTTAGGTAGCTAAAAACAATCTTGTATGTGGGTCAAGAGCGAAATCGATAGGCCTTGTTGGGTTCATGTAGGGAACGGGCATCGCGCAAGATCCAACTCAGTCAGGTCATCAAAGGCAAGTTAGGCGAATGGTGGGAGAAGCATGTCGCGAATCTGAGCAGTAGAGCGAAGGGTTTGTGAGGCGGACGACTGCTAAGTTAGGGCGTGGAGAAAGCAAGGAAAGATTTGGTGGAGAGGCAGAAGCGAAGATTGTTTTTCGAAAGAGGGAGAAGAAGAATTGGGGTGGAAAAAGAGCACTTGTTCCCATTATCAAACTTAGCAACTGATACATAATATTTAAATTACACTTATAGAAAAATATTTTTAGTTACTCTTGAGTACAAAAGATAAATTGATTCCATGTATAGGGAAATGATAAATGATTAGGATAAACGGAGCAGATACCTAAAATACTTATTTTATTATTTGTCATTGATGCTAACTATTCTGAAGTGTCCCCTGAAAACATATTATATATTTTTTTTTAAAAATCATCTTTTATTTATGCAATCATTATGACATGCATTTCAGACGTCATGATAGTATGAGCTTCATACGTAAATTGTTTTTTACAGGTTACATATGTTTAACAGATTCAAAAGATACAAATATTAGTTGTAATTTTATGATGAAATCAAGTGTAGTTAGTATGACCTTTTATTTCCAAGTTGTATTTAGGGGTTGGTTTGGTGCGGTTAGGGACACAAACCTCTTTTGTACTGCATCAAACAATTAAAAAAAATATAAACTATTATACTACTATTCTAACCATTTCGATTTAATGTAATAGGGTCACACTACAAGATAGATTGCTGATAGCGACGACTTTTAACCATGGCTAGCCATCATAAAAAACCGTTGTTATCTCCTAACACTAACAATATAGTGAAACCTTTAGTATCGGCTTTCATAGACACATTAATGACATATAGTGTCGGTTTTTGAGACCCATGCGATTTGCATGCTTTTAGGTTTCTGCCACTAGCAGTCGTTAACCGTAGCAAACTTAGAAACATAATCTGACATCACTTCTCATTAACCGTAGCAATCCTGAAAACATAATATGACACCAGCCATCGCCAACCGACACTATGCGTGGCCTATAAGTCGTCGCCAACCGTTGTCAATTTGAAACCATTTCTCTGCATTTCAGCTTCCTTGTTGCCTTCCAACCACACGATATTTGTAATACTCATATTTAATCATTCCATAACTCATATACGCTTAATTCCATAATATGTTTCTATATTCAGTAATCCCACAATCCATATATACTCATTTCCACAGTATATAAATGTCAAAAAATAAACTAATATACCACAAAATAACATATATACCACAAAAATCAATACAGCACACTCACATACCAAATCAAAATATTAACAACCAAAAAAGCATCCATACACCAACCATGTACAAAAATCCTAATTGAACATGTTTATATTTACAAAACGACATAAAAGACTAGTATTTACTTACTGACATCATCATCCTCATCATTCTCCCCATCACCTGACATTCCTGATCTCCAAGCATCCTCCCATGCTCGGATAAATATGCGGCATTCCGCTCATCAATCATGGCAGTCAGTCCACTCTTCCACCTGTGTTGAAACTCAACCATCTGTTGATGAAGTATGGTTATCTCCTCCTCCTTCTGGAATCTCCTATAAGTAATCAGGGTCGTCACTACTTGTAATTCATTTTATTAGGAGTTTTAACTAAGGATTCGGGATTAAATATAATTTATAAATTAGTAAAATACTTTACCTCTATATTGTTGAATCCATAGAGCCTATTCTGAGTAGGCGGAACAATGATAACGTTCCAGATACAATTGCACTCCTCTAGGGTTAGCTCATGGCTTTTAGACTATGCCACTCGAGCGACAATCTCTCATGTGATAACCAACGGTGAATTTATACATTGAATATTCAATTCAAATTTACAGATTAAGAAATAGGAAAAAAAATAAGAATGCTTACCATCACAAGTTGGGACTTAATATCCGTCCAACTATAGGAAACGTTACCCTCCTTATCGGTCTACTCGACGACATGAGTCTGGGTAAAACCTCTATAGAGTCGACATCCAAAGTTGTACAATTTTTTTTTTTTTACTAATATGATTAAACAATGTTACGATTATTTATAAATGAAATTTATGATACGCACCGGTTCACGCTGACGCCACTGGAAGGACATAGCCAACCACCAAGGTACAAAGTAGGATTTTCATTCATGTTTTCCCAGTTTTGCTTTTAAACTTCCTTTAAATTTAAATATAAGATTAAAACTTAATTAATATACAAAACTGAAACAAAATAGGAATTAAAATTTAGTTTATATGACTTACCATTGCCCCACGAGACTCTCATAGTTGAAGTAACCCTACCCATACCTCATCGCTCATCCAGACCGACTTCTTTTTCCTATTTTTTGCTTTATATATGGTGTCTTTATACTTCTTTCGCATTCTCTTATTCCAGTGGTTGATAAAGACATTCGTACCTTAAGGTAAACTTAAACAGCACCCTACATACTGAAAAAAAATGTATTACACACACTATATAAATTTCAAATGAAATAAAAATTTATACTTACTAGTATTTCGTTGAAGATGGCGTTCATAGTATGATCAGGGATCTTGCCCCAATGAGCCCAACAGCCCTTCATCTTGCTGATATATACCCGTTTAGAAGTAGATAAAATAAAATCTATAGGATGTATTTCAAAACCCATGTAAGAATTTGATAAAATTTAAATAATAAATTAGATACTTAACATGCACTCTTTGATACAAGCTCTACAAATGGACATAAATCTGATGTTGTGTCGCTAGAACCTGCAAAATTAGAATGAGTGGGATGTCACCAAGGAGGCATATCCGTCATAAAGATATCATTTCTTATAATGATTACACACACATATATATATATATATATATATATATATCAGTTAGCAAAACATAGAACATACTCATAATCATATTCATTATCACATGAAACTAATATCATAAATTATATCAGTCCATAAACTTAGAGCATGCTATATATAGGTATATTACATCAATGCATAAACTCACTACATAATATCAGTTCGTTATCAGAAAACTTATCATTATACAACATAGCTCATAACATAGTTAAAATTCAGAATATATTTGTATAACAAATGATAAAAATATTATCAATCTTCATCTTTTTCTGATTCAATCGATCTCGTACTCTATATCCTTTTCTTTTGTGCTCTTAAAACTTATATTAAAACATTTGATTTATCATTCAATGACCACTATCATCAATAATTGTTATTTCATTATTTTTTTTGTAGATCCATTTTGTACGCTGCATTTTCTGGAATACTAATTCCATCAAATGAAAACGTTGACTTTGTTTTAAATACAGAAGACCAATCTGCTTTATTTATTTTTTTGAGGATGGATAAGGAGAAAAATAAACTTGTATTGCTTGCTTGCCTAATACGAAAAAATCACACTTATAAAGTGATGTGCGCTTTATTTTATAAGTTTGTAATCTTTGTGCACGTTGATTTCAAAATCAGGAACATTGCTAAAACAGTTGCACTTGGATGAGACAACTTTCTCTGTATATAATATGTCAACTCTAAACATGTGGTAGAACATCGTAAAAATCTTTTACGTGCACATTTGGATGTCCCTACCTTTGATAAATACATCACTAGTATATGTTGATTCTCATTACCATATACTTTGGTGTTGAGTATAAATCCATTGACGAAGAATATTAGATAAATTTTGGAATTTCTTTTTGGTCCGAACGCAAGATGTTGCAATGCTTCATCATTGATGTGGTTTATTAGATCGTAAACGTAGTTCAAAAACCGTTTAGAATAATCTTTACTGAGATCGCCAGATGGAAGTTGTGTTCTTAAATACTGCAAACATATGTGTGTTTATTATTACCTAACAACTGATGTAAGTATACTTGAAATATATATATGTGTATATATTTACACTTACAATACGCATATGCCTAATCTTTTTTATATAAAATAATAAATAAATACATCTAGCTATTACAGCATGTCTAATAGCTCATAATATTAGTCAATTTATTTCGAATCCTCAACACACACACACACACACACAAATACACACACATAAAGGGGTCATATCACTACGTCATAAATGGCCTTCTACCACAAAAAAAAATGTTGGGTCAAGTGCAAAAAATGTTGCCGTAGTTCTTTTACAACATTTTCCTATATTGTAATTTTTGTCGTTGCCTTAGACCTCAAAGGCAACATTTTGACTATCTAAGGCAACATTTTGACTATCTAAGGCAACATAGGAAATATTTTTGCAATAGAACCTTATTTGGGTCTATAGCAACATCCCAAGTGTCTGTAGCAACATTCCAAAAATGTTGCTTCAGATATTAACTTTCTGAATTTGTTTGGGTGCACATCTTGTATATTATACTATTTTGCATCTCATATAATAATATATATTGATATTGAATGATAATACTATCGCAAAGAATTTAAATGATTCAACAATATTTTATTCAATATAATATTTCAATATTTAAATAGTACAATATTTTGCATCTTTCTATAATACAAGTCGCATTCACACCTCACTACATACACTCAAACGCTCAATACACTATTTGTCTTTGTATTTGCTCCATAGTTCTGGTCCAGCTCCTGCTTTCTCTTTGCCTCTTGTTTACCTATACAATAAACAACTAGAGTAGTAATCTAAAAATAAACAAATTTAAATTTGCAAAAACATAAATTTGTTTATGTGTTTATTTGCCTTAGGTATTCTGGTCGTATGTCATCATATGTTGATTGTGCAGTATTTGTTTCTTTATCGGTGTTAACATGAACAAACAAATCTCAGGAACATGCACGTGTACACCTGTACGTGTACATGTGTACACTGCCACAACATTTCAGATCATTCTCACGGTTGTGTAAACAACTTAAGAGCAGCCACGTGAACCAACTCAACCCAGTGTCTTTCTGCTTATGCAAAACAAGAACAAGTTTAGGTTCATAAAACATCAAGAATGTGATTCAATCTAAGGTTCAATTCAAGTATGCAAAGTTGTATATACCAAGACAAATGCAACTCAGCAATGCACATAGAGTTCAGGATTCAATATGGCAGCATTGTTGGAGAATGGAGTTTTGATGACAACAACCTTTTTCAATATTAATTGATTATAAAATATATACTGACATTTCTATCTAGAATATATATACACACATATATGCATGCAGGAGTTGTATACAGGAATTAATACTGAAGACTGTACAGTTTTAGGGATTCAAAAGATTCAAAATTCAGAGAAGATTCAAGACTCATGAGTAATCAAGAAATCAAGAGTTCAAGATAAATATAGTAATAGAGTCAAGTTTATAGACTCTGGATAACACTCCAGGTTCAAATTCAAATTCTGTTTCTCAAATTCCGATTTTCAAATTTCAAATTTTGTTTTTCAAAATTAAAATTCTAATTTTAATTATTTTTTTCTATCTTAACTTTGATTTTAAACTTAATTTTTAAAAGTTTATATATATATATTTATATAGTTATATACTTTTATAATTTTATATTTATACAGTTTTAAACTTTATATATAATTTTATAAATATGTTTATATAATTTATATTTATGATTTCATATGATTTTCTACTTTATAATTCTCATTTATATCATTATGTTTTAATTCAAGAATTTCCAGAATAATATATATGTTTAAACACTTGAATAATAGTTTAAAAAAAATTAATATATATGTAGACATACAAAGGAGGGGATGTCGGCATATAACTGTCACTTTTTCAATTTTCAAAGGAAGTGTCTTTTCACTATTTATAACATTCTAGAAGCGTTGCAACCTTTCAAATCTTATAAATAAGGGTTGATTTTGAATCTTTTAACCATTCTTCTTCTCCATTTTCACCCCTTTCCATTTCTCCATTATTATTTCATATTTTATTGATTTCTACACTTCTACTCTGTCGATTGCTATTCTAAATTCATAAAACTTCTTCTCTTCTTACTCTCTACTCATTACTCTCTGAATTGAAGTGCTATTGAAGAGTTATGGGGCTTTTGTAATCATTTGGGATTGTTTGGGAAATGTTGTGTTCCCTGTAGCCCTGAAATCAAGGAAAGGAAACGGTGTTAAGCTTGTAGCCGTGAAATCAAGGGTGGTGGAATCGGTGTTAACCTTGTAGCCGTAAAATCAAGGTGATTGTACTTAGATATTGATTTAGTAATAAAAATTTGCGCAATCCAACGTTGCATGGGACAGGACGTAGGATTCATTCGAACCGGTATAATCCGGTGTGTTCTTTCCTTTTCTGCACTTTATTTTTTTATTTCCGTGTTTGTTTTAATTTTGTGTCTGTGGTCGTCTCTGTGGTGTGTGATACATATAGTAGATCATATTAGTTTTAGATTTGCCTAAATTCCTTAAAAACACTATTCACCCTTCCCTCTAGTGTTAGTTTTGCCTTAAGATCCACATTTTGTGTTCCTAACAAGCATGTACATGATGACTTAAACCAGGAAAACCGAATTACTTCTTGTAACAATTGTGAGTTTTCGATTCCTCATCCTAGAATTGCATTCCACTACCATGTGCTGGACAGTAACTAAATCATGTTTCAAACCATTATCCCACTTGTGTACAGTAACCGCATGCATCATAAATTATACAATTCTTATCATTTGGAGAGTTGCTCCATATCTTTTGCAAATACATCTAACGATCCATGTTTGGCCAAGATTTTCATTAGGAAATTATCTCATCTCACATGGGGTAATTGGATTTTCTTATCCTTTTTCATATCAGCATGGAATGTCCAATGTAAACAATATGTAATGAACCGTTTATGCAACAAAAATCATCTTCTATTTACTAATTCTGATTCGGTAGAAGATCTTTTCTTTTCAAAACAAGTTGCATAGTAAGCCGCAAATAAATCTGTTTAACTATATGTAGACATGTTCCTAACATCTAATTCATAACAAAACCAATCATGATTAATCCTCAATGGTCACTGTAATTAATAATCTGAATCATAGCAGGACCAAGCGACATCATCCTCTTACTGAATACAACAGATTCTAAGTATCCCCAGTAGCAATTCATAAGTTAACCCGTAAAATGTATCCAATCAACCGTCTAAACACCCATTTTCTAAATACTAACTCTCAAACTCATAAACGGGTAATAAAAAATTGTAACAGTAAAATCATATAACTGGGTTCCTTGATCTATTCGACATCACAATCCACACTCACTAGTAAAATGATAAATGTCATCCCAAAAATTTGACACTTAAGACTCCGTGGGTTATCAACTTGTAGTTTGTATAGTGATCGCTAGATATAAAACATGAAACTAGATTCAATTTACCATAACTCGACATATGTATTTGTCGTTGCTAAGCTAAATTCGCCGATGAAATTAGAACAATCCACCCGAAAATAAGAGTTGAAAATCCATGGCTTTTTAACCTAATACATGAAACACCCCACCTCCATTAAGATCACTCACAAAGGGAATGCCTTAACTTCGGTGGAGCGCTTTAGGTAAAAGATGCAGATAAATTACAAGACAGACAAATTTAAACAACGGAAAATAAAACTTTACTTCATTGATAAAACAGTTTGTACAACAATTGTTTTCCAATACCAGAGCATCTGTCTTAAATAACAAAATAAAGAAGCATAAAATAACATTTATATTCCCCAATGTAGCGTGAGCCAGCCATAGCAATGGAAAAGAGAATCCAAGCAAAACTTCGACTAATCTTCAAGCTTGGAAGGAGATGTGGTCCAAACTAAGCTGAATTATTCCCTCCCTGACTACCTGGGGGGAAACGAAAGAAAAGAGGCGAAAGCAAACTAGGTCAGACATAAGTCTGGTAAGCTCAGTGATTCTTAGCATTTAAACGGGGAAAAGGGTCATGACATGAATAAACTAAATATAAGACTAAACCATAGTAACAAGATAACATGGGATAAATGTGAGATATGACAAGGCAAGATAAACTGAATGTACTGATAAACTGAATGCACTTCTACTCCTTCTCTGCTTCGCGACTACACTGTTATACTGATTTCTATATCTCTGCACCACCTAACTAGTGTCCCAGCTAATAATCTATATGAAATGATCCTATGGTAGCGTGATCCCAATCCCCATAATTGTGGTTGCCTTAAGGTGTATGTCTATTATGGGGATTCCATTTATTACCTAGATCTAATCTAGGGTTTACTATCGAGCGCTTCTTAGATTCAACCAGGGTTTATCCTACCTAGGGCCACTGGGGTTTATGCTACCTATTGAACGCTTCTCGGATTCAGGGTTTACGAGACCTAGGTCCAACTTGGGATTATGCTACCTATCAAGCGATGCCCCCTAGTCTAGTACACACTACCCAGAACGATATATGTTCCTAGACTTTTCCCACGTATGTGTCGCGAATCGTTATCGATGTCTAGATGCACATGTCCTCTATATGTGCGACCCGAGTCCCATGGCAGGGCTAGTCAAGAAACACAGAACTCGGTCAGGAGCTTTCAGATATCTGCCGATTTCAAATGCTAAGGTCTGCTTTTACAGTGGCTATGGTCCCACTAGACCCCTCCCTCAACTAACAAATGAAAGGCACCCAAGAAAATCAAGAATGAGAACTGTACGCAGGCCCCTCTATGCCCCCACAAACCTATGGGCCAACCTCACCCATAACTAGATAGTAAGTATATGGTCTGTTGGAGTTCTCCGCCTTTCCGCTTCACGTATCTCAACTGACTCAAGATGGTAGGTAGACGATGAGTTGCTATCACAGGGCAAAAACTGGTCTCGCCGAATCACGTTGGTCCATCCTCGTCTTTAGGTTGCCTTATTATTGCAACCAAGGCATACCCTTGGCTCTTCTAATGCAGACCTTAACCTCTGTGAGCCCAGGAGGATCATCTGCAGCCTCACAGAGGGATACCAAGAGTACCCTCACGTCCCCTCGAAGCCGCGTGCTTCGTAACCCAGTTCGTTGGAGCCTTCTTCATGATCAGACGGACGTTCTCTCCTTCTCGTGTTCTACGTGGCTTTTTTGACTAAGGTTTATTACTTAGTTCTCTAACTAAGGTTTACTACTTAGTTCTCTTTCTCGTCATGTTGGATTGGTTAAGTGTCATCAGTCAATTCAAGTTAACTTAACCCATTCACTTGTCATGTTAAATTGGTTAAGTGTTATCCAGTAGTTCACGTTGACTTAACCTACCCATATATCATGTCAAATTGGTTAAGTGTTCCTTAACCTTACTTGTTCATCAGGTTATACTGGTTAAGTGTCTCTCATTAACTTAACCCCGGTTATTTATCATGTTATAACGGCTAAGTGTTCTAAGTTTACCTAACCCCACCATCTAGTCTAGTTAGCATGTTAAACATTTGCTTAACCTTACACACTTGTCTAGTTAACATGTTATAATGGTTAAGTGTTTTCTTGATTACTTAACCTCACTATTTCTAGCTTGATTGTTCATGAGCTTTAATTAATTAATTAAAGCACCAACCACTTACATTAGACAGGTATTGTTGTGGTTACTAGATGTGCCGGTCGGTTCCGGGCAGTTTTACACCACAACTCAGTCTAACCTCGGGTCTTCCTGGGCTTAATGCACTAACCTCTCACATTAGACAGGTGTTGTTGTGGTCACTAGATGTACCGGTTGGTTCCGGGCAGTTTTACACCACAACTTAGTCTAACCTCGGGTTAGGCATTTTCCTCTTCTCTAATTCACATATTTACTATTCATGTAAATTTTCCCTAAATCAATTTGGCCTATATTCATTTTTCATGCAAATTAACATACTTATATTATGTGCCCAAGACTTGATTTACCTACCAATTAACCCAACTTGCAGTTTATGCCAATTTAGATCTAATATTCCCATTTACAGTTCATGTCAAAACTAGATTTAATATTCTAGTTTACAGTTTATGCCCAAAACTTGGTTTACATGTCAATTACATACTTTGCGGCCAATTAACAATTTACTATTTACGCCCAAGTCTAATATGCATGTAAATTATTCACTATTATAGCCAATTTAGACTATGCCATCATATTTATTATGCCAACTAATTTAATTAAGTACGCCCAATCCCTGCATCATACTCGTACGTATAACATGATTTCACAAGTTTTCTATGTACTCGTGAAATGACACTAATCAAAAGGAATAGGGGATAAGAACAAGAATATATATAAAAGATTAGGCAGTACAAGAATAATGGCTCAAACAGGTTCGATGTACATAATAGTGAATAGGAATAAACTAGCCAAGTTACACACTAAATATGAGATCCACATAATCAAGGGAATAGGCATAGGTGATTTTGGTCCAACATAATGCCAGTTCAAGGTACAACATGATCAGTTATTTGTAACAATGGGAATAGTCATAAGCAACTAACTACAATAGTCATAGGCAATTAACCACAATAGTCATGGGCGACTAATCACAATAATTTCTTAACCAATGTCATAGGCAATGGTTTCATAGTTATGATTCATAGTCGTAGGCAATAATTTTATAGGCGACAGTTCATGGCCATAGTCTTAGACAAAGGTCTGATATTCATAGTCATAGTCATAGGCAATAGCTTCATAGGCAATAGTTTCATAGTCATAGTCATAGGCGATAGCTTTATAGGCAATAGTTTCATAGTCATAGTCTTAGGCAAAAGTCCTATAATCATAGTCATTGGCAATTAGCCACAATAAGTTCTAGGCCACAATCGAGAATCCGATCCAAAGGCATAGATAACGTTAGATTTGACATAAGCACGAATCAAAGATAATTAACTTGCAAATTGGTATAGTTCTATATTTTGATTCATTACATTCACAATTCCAATTACACATTCAAATCTAAGGAATAACCGAACTTACAGTGATCGGTTTAGAAAAGGAAAATAAGGTAGCGTTGTGGCGATTTGCTATGATTCGCGTGACGTTGCTTGAAGCAGAATGTCTATGGTCCAACTTGAAGCTTTAACTTGATTCTCTTTTAATTCTATTCAGTTTGGAAGAAGACGCTTTAATCCTAGTTTTGATTCCAGCAGAGTAGCGATGCCATTTTTATTTTTAATTAGAATAGAGGCAAAGTATAGGCAGAATGAAATTGTGTAGAGAGAAAGCTAGGTTTAGGGGTGTTTAAATAGGTTAGAGCTCATGAATCCGGTCAGAAGGGCGTCCAGTTGCAGAAAAATGGATCTGTCTACAGATCTGGAAAAGGTGGAGGAAGGTCGACCTCAGTGTCGACCTGTTTAACCAGGTCGACCCCCAGGTCGACCTGGGTCCTGGGTAGGAATTTTCCTGCCCAGCCCGGGTGTCTGTTTTGAATTTTGAAATTCGAAACTTTGAATTTCGGGCTGGTTTTTATTGAAACTTCTGAAGGTCATATCTTCCTCATACGGAGTTCGATTTACGCAAACTCAAACTCTATCTCAAGCAGAATTCTGAGATGAACGCAATGGCACAACCCGTTTCCCTTAATTCTTCTTTTAAATTAATTATACTTTGATTTGTTACTTTCATGTCTACGGAAAATACGGGGTGTTACAATACGCGTCCCTAATCTTAAAATTCAGACAAGCTATAAATTATTTACCGTGAATAGATCAAATTAGCATAGGGAATCTGTTTGTTCAGAAGATCGGTTTAGGACAATCAGGATCTTTAGCATAAGATGTTGGCGGTGAAATCGGTTTCACTGAAGCACCCATTCCCAGTGGCTTGATCCTCTGAACATCATATTGGTAGATCTGATCCATCGTTGGCAAAAATTGGGAATCTCAATCGAATTGAATAAGATTACGGGATAGTTGAATTGAGCTTTGCGAAATCTAAATTCGCAAGTCACCAGATTTTCATCCACGACTGTATAATCACAAGTGGATGACAGGTATTTGCGAATTTGTTTTTATTATGATGTTGGAAACTAAATGGTTTCATTTGGAAAAAGAATCACTCAGCTCCTCCCTTCATGGGAGAGAGGAGAGAAAACAGTTTTCTGATCTGAACGAGATCTAAAAATGAGAAAATTAGGTATTGATTCAAGTAAAACAGCGGGTGAACGAAAATTAGGGAGCAAAATGATTTTGGAAATTTGGGGTGAAAACGAAATGAAAAAGAAAGCAGGTGAATGAGAATAAAAGTGGGAAATAGAATTAACTAAGGTGTGGATTGATGGTTGAGATTTTGTTTTAAATGATGGTGTGGATCTCCGAGGTGTAAAATTTTATTAATTTTATTAATTTGAATACATTTATAGTTACTGCAACATCTTGCGGATATATATATGCTAACACCTTAGAGCGAATATTGTAATAGACAAAACTCATCATTGTAGCATTACATTGTAGCTGGCAACATCTTGTAATTTCGTTACAATAAGCCATCAACGGCGTAGTGTATTAAATGCACTTAAATCGTTCAACAATATCTCAAAATTGATTCATATGCTAAAAATTCCATTTTGAAAATACTTCTTAATTTCTATTTATTACACACTTTACAGAAATATATTCCTTTCCAAAAATATTACTATAACCTTTCAAATATATGAACTTATCAAATGAACTAATTTTAGATCAATAAATATAGATAAAAAACGAATATGTTTTAAAACTCTTAGAAATGGTTTTTATAATTAAAAGGTGAAAATTAGTGTCGATCCTTAAAATGAGATTTAATGTAAAGCAAGTCCCTGGTTAGAAGTATTTATATAGCAAACCTCTAAAATTAGCTTACTGTAGTTACGTAATTTTCGTATTTTCTATTGTTAATTTTTTTTCTTCATAAAATCCTAAATATTAAAGCAAGATAACTAGGAAAAAAATGTAGAAATTGTTTGTCTTCAAAAATTGTGGGTATGTCTTCAAATATTCATTGAAAACTGGATATTTGAGCAAACCAAAAACTACAAGTATACCTATAATTATTCAATAAAATTGTTTGTTAGAGGTTTTCCTAAAATTGAACTACTATTGATTTGTATTCTATTTACATTAAATTTTCATGAATTTTCTATAGTAAATGTGATATTGAAAATAATTTGAAATAAAATACTAAATTTTGAAACATTCATCGAAAATCGCATTGAAAAATGCAATTACTAGGTATAATTGTATGTATGTCAACACTTTTTTTTTAAGAAATACATGTATTACTGTAAACTTTGCTGAAGCGTCTTGTTCACTTTATTCATTTATTTTGATGCATTTTTTTGACTTTATGACATAAATTCGAAGATGAATTAAAACTGAAGTTAGTTTATAGTTTGAAAATATTTTGTGTCTTTTTTAACTTTAAGATGATTTTCCGAAAAAGGTACTAATTTACGTAAGTTTTTTGACAATAATGCTTTGTGTATTTTGAAATTTAACAGTGGTCTTAACCAAACTGTTCCTAACAAATTTCTTTTTTAAATTACCATCAAATAAATATTCAACTAATAAAAGAATTTTACTTTTGAAAATATTATTAAAACCCCTCATTTAACTTCTGGAAATACCATACTTTCAATTGCACTTAAAATTCTTTATTCTCAATTTTAAAACATTTTTTATTTATGAAACAAATTATTGTACGAATTAATTTATTTCTCGCCTACTTGATATTTATAACAAATTATATACTTCAAATAAATTTTAAAACACCGTACATAATTTCCCAAAGCTTTCAAAAACATTTTAGAAATGAGAAAATCATTAAATCGTCTGAAACAGAATTCAAGAACGAGAATTATCCAAAATCAACAACTATCAATATAATATTACTAGGACGGCGACTCGAATTTCATCGAGTTTTTGACGTTAGTTTACTTTGTACATATTATAAATGAATTACAAAAATCAAAATACAACAGAAAACATCTCCTTTGCATTTCGAACACCCAACAACAACAACAAAGCTCCACTATCAAACCAATTAACATCCAATATCACAACAATTATTATCAAAAAAAAAAATATGGATGGACACCTACAAGTCAGATTAAAACACCAGTTCAAGTTAGATCAAAGCAAATAAAACACCAGTTCAGGTTAGATCCGTTTCTCGCATGTCTCACGAGAGTCGGAGTCGGCGCGAACTCTCCCAATTTGTGACCTACCATACGATCTGTTATAAATAGGTAAATGTTCCTTTCCATTATGAATAGCGATTGTATGGCCAATCATTTTGGGTATAATGGTAGATGCCCGAGACCAAGTTACTATTATTTCTTTCTCCTCCCTCATGTTGAGTTTTTCAATTTTTCTTGATAAATGATTAGCTACAAAAGGTTTTTTTTTAGTGAACGTGCCACAGCTGATTACTCCTTTTTTTACATTTTAAAGATTGACATTCTATGTCCAATAGAATATCTCGATCTAAGTATGAAGGTAAGAATATATACAATAATGATGAATGGAAAAAAAAAGAAAATCCTTTAGCTAGAAAAGAGGCGGATGTAGCCAAGTGGATCAAGGCAGTGGATTGTGAATCCACCACGCGCGGGTTCAAGCAAATAACAAAACATGAAAGGCAAGAGCACAAAAGAATTTTATATTGGTTCGATGTAATCTTCGGCCTACATCCAATTTAATCACTTTTATTTGCACTCTCCCCAGGTCACCACAATCGAGTGGATCTCAGATTTACAATGGAGTTTAGAATGTTTGAAGAAGATAATAGGAATGAAGGAGAATCGAAAGAGTTATAGGTAGAAGAATCCGGATTAGATCTACTTTTAATTGCAGATAAGCCGATATTTATACAGAAACTAGAGGTATGGAATTCGAAACCCGCTTGCACCGAAGTTTAAAAAGTGAAACAAAATCGTACAAGAGAGCTTGAGATTTCCCAAACCGAAAGAACAAATCAATACCGAGTTGAATCCTCTACATTGAGTTATTTCTTTCAATGTAACTCTGTTTTTATTTCTCTTGGTGGCTTTTTCCATCTTTTACTTAAGTAGTTCCAAATTATTTTTGTTTAACTTTGAATTGATTCTAGCAATGCTTTGATAGCTACTTCCTTTGTTATCTTCTTATCAACCTTGGAATTGCTCGTCTAAATCGTTGGAAAATCACTCGACCATCAGTTGAAAGAGTACCGCAAATGGAGTGAGTTGATAAAACAATTAGGTACTAAATTAAATAACTTAGTCTCGAGTTATTTACTTAGCTAAATTTCCATCTAATTTTCTTAAGTTTAACTCTATGGCTCTTACAAACTGTTTCCAAGCCATGAATTCATTTATATCTCGATCTTCTATGTCTGATTGAAATCTTCTTTAGCTAAAAGTAGATTTACAATTGCCCTCTTTCCAAAAGTACGTCTTTCATTGGTAATGTGTGTTTTGCTCAAAAACAAGTTTCAGTGACCAGTCTTCAATAGTCGAGATCTTTAGTCTCCCACTGATCTAACCACGGTAAAACATCAGGAGATATCATATTCAAGACAGCATGTGTTCATCAAGGGTTCATCTTCGTTTCTTCAACTGCATGGTGTCCGGATCATTTTACCAAATCCTCATCCAGTCAGAGGCTTGGTCTCGCAAACCATTTATGTTCCAGTCTAGGACTTGGTCTTCCAAAATCGCTCATCTGATTTGAGGCTTCAATCTCTTTAGTATCTTACTAAATCTGATCCGCTCATTATTATGTAAGAGAACCCAATGACCAAGTAAGTTCACCTGCTCAATCTCCGGTGAACGGGCTTACTTTTATCCTCTCTGGGTCCTTGTTGAGCTCAATCTGCTCGCTCTATCACGAGGGGTCTATACGATAAGAAAACCCATTCGACCACTCTCTGATGGGGGAACTTACTTCCTTTACTCCAGTCTCATCTCTCTAGACGACGCTTGAACCAATCACTACCGCATACGTCTATCCAATTGTTTTTCGACAAAGGAACTTGCACCCTATATTCTAATTTTTCTTTTCCAAATAGGACTTAAAACGATTAGAATGCTACAAGTCCATCCACGTACTCTCTGATAAGGGCACTTACTCCCTGCACTCATATATCATCTCACTGAAAGACCCTTCAAGAGATAACCATATCGCATAAGTCCATACACGTATTCCCCGACTGAAGTACTTACACCCTATGCATGGTCTGCTATAGTTTGTTCCCTAGAGGCAATCAATTTGATGTGATTAATAACACTGTTGATGTTATTATTTTATTTGAAATAAAATATTTTGTGATGTTATATTTACTGCGTAATATAAATGTTAACATAATATAAGTCCTTAGAATATTAATACGGAATTATATAGTTCAAGTAAGTGACTTGAACATGAGATTATATAATATATTAAGTATTATAATACTTAAATGTCCCTAGTCAAGTTTTATTATTTATATAGGACAACAATAAAACATTGAGACTAGTATGTTGATTAATTGAAGATCACATCTCATTGATCATTTATATACGTGATATTAATGTATATTAATGTCAAGACAGAAATACGTATTGGAGAATAGCGTATTGGATTGACCCACAATGAGAAAACTACATGGAATATAATTAACAATATCATAAGTTATTCACATAGTGACAGTGATGTAATGATCCTCAAATCTGAAAATCATTATAACTTTATTCGAGGATATTTGTGTTTTGATATCATCAAAAGTTATTTTTAACCGAGTAGACGATAAAAGTGATTATTAGATACATCTCGAATCGAATGAAAATTATGAATGATCTAAATAGAATTTAACCCTACAATATATATGTAGAGATATCCATGGGCCTCTTGATTGAGTGAGACTGAAATGAACGGCCGTGCTTAAATATTACATTGGTTTATATAGTCTACTCATCGATCAAGATAAAACGACTAAATTATAAAGAGGATGATACGTTTCATGCCTGATTAACATAAAAATGTGTTTATTTCATGCTCTTATATTTTATCTTTTGTAAATAAATAAATGATAATTTGGGTATTTTTATGTGTATTTACAGATTGTCAAGTGATGCCTCTTTCATTTCAAATTAAAGGCCAACTACAAAGAAAAAGCTACTTCCTTATGTCAAC
Source organism: Allium sativum (assembly GCA_030737875.1). Lineage (NCBI taxonomy): Eukaryota > Viridiplantae > Streptophyta > Magnoliopsida > Asparagales > Amaryllidaceae > Allium > Allium sativum. Next base: position 548,595,734 of record CM060921.1, on the reverse strand, counting down.
ATTTTCTCAATCCCAAAAGAAGTTGTAGCTCACTGGTAAATGCATAGAGATTTGTACTGAGAGACCTGAGTTCGATTCCCGTCAAGCTCATTTTTTGCCAAAGAACGGAACATTCACACTGCCCCTTTGCTATGAAGAATATATGGAATAGTGATGTGTTAAATGTATACATTCTTATGTATGTATATAATGCATGCACTTAATAAGGATTTTTGAATTTTAGCATAATCCCCTCAAGAATTCAAATCCAATTAATCGTATTTAATTGCCATGCAAAAAGAAGGGAATGTTTTAATCACACATCTTCAATTAAACACATCCTTATCTTCTCACTGACTGTGCAATGCATCAAAAGGAAGGACATTAATTACAATTCTTCAATCAAGCAAGGAATATTCCTTCATTCTGGAAAGGATATTTTTCATGTATTTATTCTGTGGGCCTTGTATTCAAATAAGGGAGAAGGCTACATCCTGTATAAAAAGACCACTGTATCATTGTAAAGAAGGGCATTTTTTAATGCAATTATTCTGTATTCTGTACTGTCATTTAGTTTTAATAAAGTTCTCCTTTGTTCTAGTTTATTTACTTTTCTTATATAACAAATTTGTGTATCTACTCAATTAGTTTTGGGAAGAACACGAATTGTTAGTGTTATTTCTATTGCTTATTAGGATTGACCGTTGATTAGATTCCACGGCAATACTAATTTAATTTCTGTTGTTTTTTTTTTTTTTGTTTATTGTTCATTTCTAGTATTTATTCTTCGTTTTTGTGGTTGAATTTGGTATTGATCTGATTAGATTCAGGTCCATAGTAAATTCAATAGCTTTGTTTTCAAAACCAACCCCCAACTATTGTCTAACTCGCCCAAGAATAAATAGATAATAATTTTTAATTACATCTCCCTGTGTTCGACATGTATGCTACGCACCTGTATGCTTGCAGAATTTAATTTAAATATCGCGCTTTTCTAATTCATAGATTAGCGACGATCAAGTTTTTGGCGCCGTTGCCGGGGAGGTAACGTTAAATTTTATTATTTATTTAATTCTGATTCGTGTTAGTTTTTTTTTTCTTGTTTTTATTTTGTTTTGTTCAGTAGAAAAAAAACTCTTGATTGGTAGATTGGATATTATTTATTGATATTTCAATCTCCAAAAACAAGAAAAAAAAATCTTGCTAGTTTTTCTTTTATTTCTTTCTTTTTTTTTTCCTCAGTCTATTCCTTTTTTTACAAGTTCCTCTCTCTCTTCATTTAAAAAAAAAAAAAAACTTGCCAATTCTTTCTCAATTTGTTTCACGGCTTTCTTTCCTGTTTTTCAATACATTTGATTCCCTATCTTCTTTTCCAAACTTTCAAAAAAAAAAAATCTCATTTTGTTGATTTGGTATTGATAGTTGTAGCCATAATCTTCTAAATAAAAATAAAATAAAAACTTGTTTTTTTTTCTTATCCTCTGATTTCTTTCCCATTTTTGAATTCCATTCCAATTCAAAAAAATATCTGGTTTAGTAATTTGGTTTATCAATTTGATTGGTGCTGCCATCAACTAAACAGAGAAAAAAAAAGACTTGCCCATTTTTATTCAGTTTCTTTTTTTTCTGTCTTCATTTCTTTCCCTTCTTACCTTTCCAATACAACCTGATTTCTTTCTCGAAAAAAAAGATCTTTTCATTAATTTTTCCCTTATTTCCCTCTCTGCTTTTAATTCTCTCCCTTTTCTCACATTTCTTTCCCTTATTTTCTTCTCTGTAGATCCACGCCATTCAAAATTCACACCCATCCTCTACTACAAAGCCACTGTCTTCTTCCATTTTCTAACCCTACACCAACACGCAAACCACCACTTGCATCCAACCCTCCTCACGTCCAACACCAACAGCACCTCCCCCTTCATTGCCTCCGCAACTGCAAAGTCACCTTGCAAACACCACTTCACCCCAACATTCATCCACCGCCCATACATCTTCCTGCGCCAGCAAAAACCTCCCGGTCCTCCAAATCGCAACTCCTAAATCCGATTAAAAACCCAATTCGATTAGAATCAAGCTGAGTTGATTCGAGACCAGAAGAGCGAAAAAAAAACAAAAAAAAAAAACAAAGGAAGGTCTGAGTTGATTTTTTGTTTTGTGCGTGATTTATCTGGGTTGAAACATAAAAGAGAAGGGGTATCAAAGAAGGAAGGGATTTTCATTGTTGACTGTTTCTTTTCGGTCTCACTGTTCGTTGTTCTGTGTGTGACTTGCTGAAGCTTGTGTGTGTGGCACTGTTTTATAGTCATTTCTTTTGTGGTTGATTTGAAGAAATAAATTTCATACTTGTGATTTGCTTCCTGAAAAGTAAAGGAAGTGCGTTTGGGAAATCAAAGAAATAGGGGGCGTGATTGTCTCATAATTGGACTAGCGTGATTTTTTTTTTATTACAATAATTGGATAGTCAAGTCTGGTTCGTTCTTAGGGTTGTGTACGCTCATTTTGTGACCGGCTGAGTGCGTGTGATCTGCCAATTGGGTGCGTGAGTGTTGTCGCTTTGTTCTTGTCTCTTTGTCAGGTTTTATCGCTTTGTTTTGTTGGAGTCTACTTTAGCTTGTTTCTTTTGTTTTGTGTTTGGTTAGTCTAGTTTATTTTTTTATTTTATTTTCTTCTCAAACAAACCAAGAAAAAAAAAGTGTTTTAATTGATTGAGCGAGTGTCGGATTTTGTTTTAGAGTAAATTGTTTTTGTTTAGTTTAGTTTTTAATTTTATTTCTTCCTTCCAATTCAGTTCTTAATTTTGTTGTTTCTCTACGTTGTCTTTTCTTCAAAAAAAAAAAAAAAAAAAAGAGTTAGAAGCGAAAAAAGGCCCACACAACAAACAAAGAGATTCAAAAATCAGTCAACTTGCAAACAAAATTCGAATTGTTGGAGCGGTTGCACACCAAGTGGGGTGTGAACGCGCTAGCGCTTCCCAAATTCACTGGAGGACTGCCGATCAAGGTGAGAATTTTTAAAACTCTACAGGTGCTCTGCTGCAAAAAGAAAAAAATATAGACAATCGTTGTAAAAATTTCTACAGGGACAGCGGCTTGCAATGTACAATTTTTAATTTCTGCAATTATTTTGTGTGATTGTTGTTATTTCTGCATTTTTTTTTCATTCTGTTAAGGGCAATACCCCAATTCACATAAGGTGAGGGATTTCATCACCCTTTCCTTAGCCCACAAATTGCATTTCATCATAGAATCTGATTAATAATAACGGTTAGACGTTGGACTTAAGGGAGTCACGGGCTCATCTAGGGCTTAATTGTATTGTGATAGTTGATTCATTTGGAACGAATTATTTCTTGGTGTCTAGACTACGGCAGAGAAATAATCGTTTATAAATATTACGGTGATTCGTAAATATTATATCGATTGTTATTCTGAAGGTACTTAAACCTTCGGCTGCATTGCTAGGGTGATTCTTGGTGCACCGATAACTCCTGTCCGTTAACTGGCTGAGAAATCTTTTGATCTAAGTAATCAAACGTGTCACTTTATAATTTTGGGTTAGGAGCCATTAAGGACAGAAAATTTCATTGTAGCTAATTTCTGTGCGTGCGTCTAACAACAATGAGTGAAAAAAGTGTTAGCCAAAATAATTCTCCTAGGGGTTCTCAAATAAATCAAAATTTTGATACTGGGATGGATCAAAATCAAACAAATCAAAACTTGCATAATCTCAATATGGATAGACCCTTATCTCTTCGTGACCGATGTTATCCAACTAGGACCGTCCAACCCACTGTCATCGTGTTCCCACCAGCTGAAGGAAACAATTTTGAACTAAAACACTCTTTTATTCAAAGGGTACCAAAATTTACTGGGTCTGAAAATGCTTATGAATTTCTAAGTGAATTTGAATTGTATGCGTCCACAACAAAAATGCAACAATTGTCTAACGAATCGATCAAGCTAAGGCTAATCCCATTTGCACTACTTGAAAGCGCTAAAAGATGGCTAAATTCTCTTCCAAAACATTCCATAAGAAGTTGGGATGAATTTGTCACTATATTCTTGAAAAAGTTTTTCCCTTTCTATAAAACTCTTAAAATTCGAACTGAGATAAACCAATTCTGTCAAAATGAGGGGGAAACTTTTTCAAAATATTTTGAGAGATTCAACCAACTATTGTATAGTTGTCCTCATCATGGAATTCTAAAAGACCACTTGTGTCAAATTGCATATGAAGGGCTTAACTATCAATCTAGAACTCAACTAGAATCAATGTGTGGAGGAGATTTTATGTCTAAAACAGCCGATGAAGCTTGGCGGTTCTTAGAAGACTATTCTGAAAAGGACATGCAATGGGAATCGATTCGTGTTCCTATTCGCACTTCTACTAGAGGAGTGCATGTCGTGGGCCCAAGCCAAATTCCTTAGAAAATCAAACTCCTCAAGCCGGAGAAGGGTTACCCCACTATTACTCTCAGGACCAAGCCAATGCTATAGCTCAAAATAATCCTTACTCATCCACGTACAATCCTGGTTGGAGAAACCACCCAAATTTTTCTTGGTCAAACCATAATAATTCGGCAAACCCATCTCACATGCAACCCTTTATCCCCAACCCGAATTACCAAGCTTCATCTCCCAAGTCTCAAACCTCTCAAGCTGCACCTCAATCCAAACAACCTTATAGGCACCCCAATTTTCAATCATCAAACCAATCCTCTCAATCTTCTCAACCGTCACAAGATATTGTTCGATTAGAAAAACAAATAAATAATCAAGATGTTAAACTCGAACAAATGATGAATATGATGAAGGAACTAATGAAAAGTAATGAGAAAGGAAAGTTGCCTAGTCAACCCGAGGTGAATCCAAAATATAACTCTCGTACTCTAAATTCTTGTGAGGATGAAAACCACAATCCGGTCAACGTTGTTACAACCCTTCGATCTAAAAAGGGGATTGATAATAATGTTGGCAACCCTGACAAACCTTTGAACTCAACCCAAATACAAAAGCTTGATGATCACTTAATGGCTACAAATGCCAGTTCTTCTAAACCTCCATCTTCCTTAAATGTTGGCAATCCCAACAGTTCTTATCTTTGTGTCGGCAAACCCGACCCACCTTTGAAAATCAATGTTGGAAATCCCAACATTTCATCTTCTACACCCCTACCACCTTCTTCCTCGAATGATGAAACTGATCGTAGAGTCGAAAAACCTATAGCTCCATTTCCCCATAGACTCAATAATAAGAAGAAAGCGGCAAATTTCGATAAAATTTTGGAAATTTTCAAGCAAGTTCGTGTGAACATTCCTCTTTTAGACACCATTGAACAAATCCCTCAATATGCTAAATGTCTTAAGGAATTGTGTACACAAAAACGTGCAACTAATGTCCCAAAAACCGCCTTTCTGACTGCGAATACAAGCTTTATTCTTTCGAATCTTGCCCCAGTCAAGTACAAAGACCCTGGCTGCCCTACCATTGATTGTAAAATAGGAAACACTCACATCTCTCGAGCCCTACCCGATCTTGGTGCCAGTGTTAATCTTCTTCCTTATACTGTTTATCGTCAACTTGGACTGGGGGAGATTAAACCAACAAACATCACTCTTCAGCTAGCTGACCGATCTGTCAAAAAGCCATTGGGAATAATCGAAGACGTCTTAATACAGATCGAACAGTTTTACTTCCCTGTAGATTTCATAGTTCTAGAAACCGAGCCTGTACCAAATCCCAATGTTCAAATCCCGTTGATATTAGGACGCCCCTTTTTAGCAACCTCAAATGCTATCATTAATTGTAGGAACGGTCAACTTCGACTTTCCTTCGGGCATCTAACTATTGAGTTGAACATCTTTAATCTCAACAAACAACCTAGGGATTTTGAGATCAATGAAATTGACATGATTCAAACCACCGTTGATGAATCCTTTAACGACACTTCTGAAGCCATGAAAATGTGTCTTGACCATTTCAACTCCAATTTCGATGAGCTGGAATACGTTTCTGAACTAAATGAATTTCTTGAATCCACACTTTCTCCATCTGAATCTGACCAAAGAATATTGACCAATGTGGACACACACGAACATCCCAAGTTGGACCTCAAACCATTGCCACACGACCTTAAGTATGCATACTTGGACCCATCACAAACTTTTCCCGTAATCTTGGCCTCTGATCTTACCGAGGACCAAGAAGAAAAACTTTCGGAAATTTTACGGGAAAATAAAGACGCCTTGGGGTAGGAAATTAGCGATATAAAAGGAATTAGCCCATCAATTGTGGAACATCGCATACATTTAGTTGATGAGGCTAAACCCACCCGTGAGGCTCAAAGGCGATTAAACCCAAACATGAGAGAAGTGGTCAAGCAGGAGATAATCAAATGTCTAGACAATAACATCATATATCCCATCTCTGATAGTACTTGGGTGAGTCCGGTACAAGTTGTACCAATGAAGTCGGGAGTCACTGTGATCAAAAATGACAGTAATGAACTCGTCCCAACAAAAATCAAAACAAAATGGCGTGTGTGTATTGACTATCGAAAGCTGAACTCAGCCACACGAAAAGACCATTTTCCCTTTTCTTTTATTGACCAAATGCTCGAACGCTTAGAGGGACATGAGTACTATTGTTTTCTCGATGGATACTCTGGCTATAACCAAATTCCTGTTGCTTTAGAAGATCAACATAAGACCACCTTTACTTGTCCCTTTGGAACCTTTGCTTATCGTCGCATGCCTTTCGGTCTTTGTAATGCCCCCGCGACTTTCCAAAGGTGTATGATGAGTATTTTCTCTGATATGGTGGAAGAATTCTTGGAAATATTCATGGACGATTTTTCAATCTATGGATCATCTTTTTCCCAATGCCTCACTCATTTAGAACTCGTCCTTAAGCGTTGTAAGGAGAAATCACTCGTGCTTAATTGGGAAAAATGTCACTTTATGGTAAAAAGGGGGATAGTTCTAGGTCATGTCGTCTCAAAAGATGGCCTTGAAGTCGATAAATCCAAAATCGATTTGATTGCTAATTTACCTCCTCCTAAGTCTGTCAAAGATGTTCGTTCATTTCTTGGCCATGCGGGATTCTATAAAGATTCATTAAGGATTTCTCGAAAATTTCAAAACCTCTCTCGAATTTACTTGCCAAAGACGTAAAGTTTGAATTTTCCAATGATTGCAAAACATCTTTTGAAACTCTTAAGTCAATCTTGACCACAACTCCCATCATTCAACCCCCTGATTGGACTCAACCCTTCGAACTTATGTGTGACGCTTCTGATTTTACTATTGGAGCCATCTTGGGCCAGCGAATCGATAAACTTCCTCGAGTCATTTATTACGCTAGCAAAACCTTAAACGAGGCCCAATTGAATTACTCAACTACTGAAAAAGAATTTTTGGCAGTTGTTTTCGCTCTTGAGAAATTCAGACCATATCTCATAGGATCCAAAGTCATAGTTTACACTGACCATGCGGCCTTACGATATTTGCTTTCTAAAAAGGATGCCAAGGCCCGTTTGATTCGTTGGATCCTTCTTCTTCAAGAATTCGATATAGAAATACGAGATAAAAAGGGTTCTGAGAATGTTGTAGCTGATCATCTCTCTCGAATTGTGCACAAAAATGTTGATGACACCCAAATCGATGATTATTTTCCTGACGAACAAATCCTTTCGATCTCTAACACCCCTTGGTACGCTGACATTGTGAATTATCTTGTCACACAGCAAACACCCGCTGAATGGTCGAAACAAGATAAACAAAAATTTCTCTCGAAACTTCGAAACTTCTATTGGGACGACCCATATCTTTTCAAATACTGTCCAGACCAAATCATTCGAAGGTGTGTGCCCGATCATGAACACCAAAGTATTCTTTCTTTCTCACATGACCATGCTTGTGGCGGTCATTTTGGAGCAAGAAAAACTGCTGCAAAAGTATTGCAATGCGGTTTTTACTGGCCCACACTCTTTCGTGATGCTTTCGATTTTTGCTCTAAATGTAATCGATGTCAACGAACGGGTCGAATTACTAAGCGGAACATGATGCCTCTCAACCCCATTCTAGTGATTGAGCTATTCGATGTTTGGGGCATCGATTTCATGGGACCATTCCCTAACTCATTTGGGAATCTTTACATCTTGCTTGCGGTAGACTATGTTTCAAAATGGGTTGAAGCCATCCCGACCAAAACCAATGATAACAAGGTCGTTATCAAGTTCCTCAAAGAAAACATCTTTTCACGCTTTGGCACACCTCGATCTATCATTAGCGATAATGGCACTCACTTCTGTAATCGTGCTTTTGAATCCTTGCTCAAGAAATACTCAATCACCCACAAGCTGTCGACCCCTTACCATCCACAAACTAGTGGACAAGTAGAAGTTTCCAATAGACAAATCAAACAAATTCTTGAGAAAACCGTGAATTCCAATAGAAAAGATTGGTCCTTAAAACTGATTGATGCACTTTGGGCTTTTCGCACTGCTTATAAAACCAATCTAGGGATGTCACCATATCGATTAGTCTTTGGAAAAGCTTGCCACTTACCTCTTGAATTGGAGCATCGTGCTCTTTGGGCCATAAAATTTTTGAATTTTGACTTAGAGAAAGCCGGCTCACATAAGAAGTTGCAAATTTCAGAATTAGAGGAATTAAGAAATGAGGCGTATGAAAATGCGAAAATCTACAAAGAAAGAACCAAAGCCCAACATGACAAAAACATACTTCGTAAGGAATTCAATGTAGAACAAAAAGTTCTTTTATACGACTCTAGACTTCACTTGTTTCCAAGAAAACTCAGATCTCGATGGACTGGACCTTTTGTTGTGAAAACGATATATCCTCATGGAGCGGTTGAAATTGAAAATCCTTGGGATGGAAAAGTCTTCAAAGTAAACGGTCAACGACTGAAACCATTTTTGGAATACGAGCAATATGACGAAGATGACCCTATCGATCTGCATGAGCCTGATCATCCACCATGAAATCAGGTGGTACACGTTCTTTTTCTTTTTCCTTTTTTTTTTCTACCTTAGACAGTTAGGACACTGTCTCAATCAAGTGTGGGGGGAGTCTGCATTGCATTCTTTTGATTTTTCTTTCTTTCTTTTCATGTAGGACCATCATACATTTTATATCGTAGTAACATACCATTTTTTTTTTTGGAAAATACGACTCATTTTCAATTGATACAACAAAATAAGTTTACAATTTTTAGCCAGTTGATAGTATTTTTTTCTCTCAGCCAAGTTCGAATTTGAAATATAATGAAAAGTTTAATTTTGAGGGATAATAGTGTAACCGGTACATAGGGAGATTTTTAGGTGATGGCCATGAAATCTATTCTATATTGTAGACTTTGCTTAAATAAGTGGAGGACTTAAAATGCTTATAATGGCTTTTCAAACCTTTAAAACTAAGTTGTGTTAAGTTGAATTCGTGTAACTCTCTTTTTGTGCTTATAAATTCAATAATAATAATAATAATCCAAGGGTATCCAACATTTCTTGTATATCGAGCATTGGTGTGCAAACCCGCCAAGCTCTATCCGACATGTTGTTGACAAAGTCAGCGTTGGAATATCTTGGTCTCATTTTATGAGATTGGACACCTAAGGATTACCGACACGTTGTTGACAAAGTCAAAGTCGGCCTGCACAATCCGCCAAGCTCTTTACCCACTCTCCGTTAGTCCGCGAGGCAGTGCATGGGTGGTAAACCTTGGTCTTCTAAGTTAGGTGTATGTACTTAATCATAAATTTTAAAATTTTATACAATAAAGAATAAGCGATGATGCCCAAATACTTCTTGATTTTATTGATTTGACTAGCCATACATGAGAAAATTAGAATACCACTTTACAAACTGTGCCAAGCAAACTAAGAATCTATTTCATGGCTGCACTATGTTATTGACCGAACTAACTGGCCAAACTGGAATTTAACATTTGAAAACTTGATATATATTGAAAATTTGGGACAAGTTGAGGTATCTAAAATAAAATCAACTGATTAGAAATTATTAACTTAATTTGTTGTACCACTTTCCTGAAATAAGTCGTGTTTTCATTTTTCATTTTTATTTTTGCATATGTCCATTGCATTCATGTAGTTTCATTAGAATCATAGCATACTGCATTTGGATTTTGTGGGTAGTATCCGCTGAAAACCCTCACGAGACACCACTCGTCCTACTAGGGACACCTAGAGGTTTAACGGCTTGTTGCATACGCTCAATGCAATCGGGTTTCCTACGAAAGTGTGACCTATCTAGTTAGTTTTTCATTTCTTGTTTTACTCGAGGACGAGTAAAAAATAAGTGTGGGGGTATTTGATTAACATAAAAATGTGTTTATTTCATGCTCTTATATTTTATCTTTTGTAAATAAATAAATGATACTTTGGTATTTTTATGTGTATTTACAGATTGTCAAGTGATGCCTCTTTCATTTCAAATTAAAGGCCAACTACATAGAAAAAGCTACTTCCTTATGTCAACACTTTCTCAATCTCGAAAGAAGTTGTAGCTCACTGGTAAATGCATAGAGATTTGTATTGAGAGACCTGAGTTCAACCCCCGTCAAGCTCACTTTTTGCCAAAGAACGGAACATTCACACTGCCCCTTTGCTATGAAGAATATATGGAATAGTGATGTGTTATATGTATACATTCTTATGTATGTATATAATGCATGCACTTAATAAGGATTTTTGAATTTTAGCATAATCCCCTCAAGAATTCAAATCCAATTAATCGTATTTAATTGCCATGCAAAAAGAAGGGAATGTTTTAATCACACATCTTCAATTAAACACATCCTTATCTTCTCACTGACTGTGCAATGCATCAAAAGGAAGGACATTAATTACAATTCTTCAATCAAGCAAGGAATATTCCTTCATTCTGGAAAGGATATTTTCATGTATTTATTCTGTGGGTCTTGTATTCAAATAAGGGAGAAGGCTACATCCTGTATAAAAAGACCACTGTATCATTGTAAAGGAGGGCATTTTTTTTTATGCAATTATTATGTATTCTGTACTGTCATTTAATTTTAATAAAGTTCTCCTTTGTTCTAGTTTATTTACTTTTCTTATATAACAAATTTGTGTATCTACTCAATTAGTTTTGGGAAGAACACGAATTGTTAGTGTTATTTCTATTGCTTATTAGGATTGACCGTTGATTAGATTCAACGGCAATACTAATTTAATTTCTGTTGTTTTTTTTGTTTATTGTTCATTTCTAGTATTTGTTCTTCGTTTTTGTGGTTGAATTTGGTATTGATCTGATTAGATTCAGGTCCATAGTAAATTCAATAGCTTTGTTTTCAAAACCAACCCCCAACTATTGTCTAACTCGCCCAAGAATAAATAGATAATAATTTTTAATTACACCTCCCTGTGTTCGACCTGTATGCTTGCAGAATTTAATTTAAATATCGCGCTTTTCTAATTCATAGATTAGCGACGATCAATGCCTCAAGTTTAATTCTGGATATATTGGTTAAAAGGATTATATTACGTTGATGCACTGGTCACGGAAAGGTTGTATCGAATCGTTGATATTATTATAACTTGGGTAACAGTGATGATGTATTATTAGATGTTGCTCACTGTTTATAATAAATATTGTTTAAATTATTGTTATCGCTATAATAACCTACAGGGTCACACACTTAGAACGTTATATGAGGTAAAACTATTCTTTGGTTAAATAAAATATTAGTCAGTTGATATTTTATTTTGACGTTGGAATGGGCATATGGGTTGGTTCCTATTTTTTGGTTAACGTTTATATTATAAAAGAGGCCTACCTTCCCTTTTATACTATATACACACGAATACCATGATTAAAAAGGAATACGATTCCTCTTAAAATTAGAAACCTAACCTTAATGTCATGGCGGCTAGTACTGCAATTCCTTCTTCATCTTTGATTCGATCGAAGATGAAATTCGTTCGTGTGGATACCAGTAGAGGTGGAGCACTTCAGCTGCACTAGATGGCAACTCAAATCAGTGCAACCAACATCGGATTCGTGAATCTAAAGACGACAGGTGGTATGAATTTTTGATCTATTATTTTCGATCTACTATTGTAGCATAGATCCTTACGTTTTATTTTGTGAAAATTGTTAAAATCTTGCTCAGTTAGCTCCAACAAAATGCAACTCTAATCCCGATTAGATCTAAGAACACCTTCACGGTCCCTACTCTTCCATCGAGACTTCAAGCGATTAAAATCAATCATCATAACCAAGTGCATTTTAAAATTCAAATATGTAAATCAAACCAAGCAAGCAGAAAGCATAGATAGTCATCTAAAACATCTTACACAAAGCATGCCGGGAGGCTAATCTAGGTCTTGTACACGCGTACGAGGTCTGAGATTGTTATTGTTCCAATCACTCGCAAGACATCCAATAGCGCATCTAGAGACCGATCTAAGCCTCATACACGTGCAAGCGCTATACGGTTACTATTATTGTAATCATTTGAAGTAAAAAAGGAGAACATAGACATCGAACCCAACCTCGATCATTCGATCATGGGATTTCGGATCCTCGGATCAGATCCCTAAGCATTCATTACAAATGGTGGTTGCTATGTTCGCCCCATCACAATTCGTTTCTCACATATTGTTGAAGCTGGTTACTCCGAACCAGCTTTCGATCAAGTCCCAAAGGTATCTACACTTATTTGGTTTGTGTCCCCCCATTCGTGCAAAATGCAAAACTTTCTAGATTGTGTCTCTCGATTGATAGGCTCTTTCCTTACCGACTTTCAGTATGGAATAAGCCCACAGTATCCTGATATATCCTCTCAGGCGGTCTTCGTTAGCTAGGCATAAGAAGAGAACTTCGATGCCCTCTTGACCGTTTTGGTTCTTCGTCATCATTACCAATTCTTTGTTTTCTTTTGTCTTTTCTGTATCCCACTCGAATAATCCTCTTACCACCCACAGCGGTAATTTCAACATTCTTAAATTCGACGTCTTCCTAACGCAAACACAAATGATATCACTCCATGAGATTCATCTGTGGATCTCTTTCCAAAGCAAGTTTAAAGTCAGTCTTGCTCATGGCCCCAAACACAGCCACCATTAAGATTATAGATGGACTTGAATTATAAATTACAGCAGCTGCGTTAAATCTTGTAATTAGATTCTCAAGGTTTCTCCAAGCCTTTGCTTTGCCGTAGATAGCATCGTTATGTTCATTTGTCATGTTATTTTTCAATAGTTACTTTCAACTTTTAACAAAGCCATGCACGTACTTTTTTTACATTACACGCACACAACAATCTTTTCCAAACAACAAAATTCCAGTTTCATCTTATGATCTGACCAAATGGGAAACTCTGCATAGTACCATTTCTAGCAATCCCATATGCCATATATATGTCAAAAAGATTAAACTACAGTGACTAATCAGAGAAACAAAGAACTTTAAAAGGTCCCAATATCTAAATTTATACTAAATACAACATACCGGAAAATACCAGAAACAAGATATACATTAGAAAACTAAAGCACTCAAAAAACAAAGCTTGCCTTGTTCTTTAGGTAGTTTTCCAATCAGTATTGGTATTTGCAGATGCATACAGCATACGCAGAAAAAAACCAGTGTCGTATTCATTGTTTTGTTTCACTGATGCTCGTGATTACAGGCGGCAACTTATCTAAAACCCACTGAGGCGTCTTTTTCCCAATCCATAGAGCTTGAGAAGAGTCTTTGTGCCTAAAATCAGGATACGTAGGTTTTCGCTGCATCAATACCATACAGCACTTAGTTTTTAGTCAAGGTTAACATGATTACATGCAGCTACGATATCAAAAGTAAAAGGTAACAGAGAAAATTCACACCTTGCTTGCACGATTATCCCACCATTTATTTGGATTTGACACGAGATCTTTCCAAAGGTCCTCTGTACCATAACTAACATCAGACGGTACTTCGAAAAATAACAGGTTAAGAGTATTGATAATTTATCAAAGCAACCGGTTTGTATATCTTTTTGAAATTTTGGATAATCTTAAGCGATTTCCTGCAATTTTATAAATAGTTTGGGCTACAGCTACAGAGCTTCTCAAAACAACAATCATATCAAAGTTCCAATGCTGCAGGTACATAATTTCACTTGTATCCAAATCGGTTGTATCGATAACCCTTGTTTAACTGCTTTTTCTATTTTTGTATTACATAATTCCATCATATAGAATTAATAACACTATTCAACCATTGCAAATGATCAAAGTCTTTCACAAGGAAGACCCTTAAACAAAGTGGCCTATATGATATCGGAAAAAGATCCACGATGCAAATCTCTGTATGACTGAAATCAGTCAGATGTTGATCTATGTCTTCAATGGCACTGGATGTAACAAAGATTAATCCTTACACTTGACCATAGGAAAGGAATCCAATGAGACTAGAAATTCAAGATGCATGCTTATCATTTTTCCAGGACTTTAAAACCAGAGTAAGTCAAGGATTGCAGTAAATTAGTGTTTAACTGAAGCAGCTATAATTTGTATCAAGGACGAATCCGAGTTTGAACTTTGCTCAAGGACAGCTGATTTTTTTTCTTATGTCTAAACCATGGTATAAGGTATTGGATGGCGTGCAAAATCTCAGTACCAAATCCAAAAACATCCAAATATCATTTCTAACCAAGCAGTATAATTATCCAAGTTCGACTTGCCTTCTTCTTCATCTTCAATGGCTTTGGGCATCTTCGTCTCCTTAGGTCGACAGAGCTACATCGAGACGCCATCACCTTTTTTTGGCCCTAGCGTGTGCTTGATTAGTATGTATCTGGCTGTTGGCTTGAAATATACCAAGGCTTAAATATGTGTTTGATTATTACGAGGGCAGAAATATTAACTAGTATTGGGCTAGTATTAGCTAGAAATTGTGCTGGGCTGGTATTAGCTAACATTGCACTAGTAGTAGTTAGTTTCATTTAGTATTTAGTCCAATTTTAATTTAATTTTAATCAGTATTTAGCATAATTTAGTTCCAAGGTTTAACTTAATTTAGTTTCAATTGAAATCTAGTATAATTTTCGTTAACAAACCATTGAAAACCAAGACAGGAACTGAAACCAAAATTAAAACTACTTAAATTTCCAAAATCGTCCAAAACTAACATATTTTCAACAGAAACCAAGCCCGAAACCATGTTCGCAAACTTAGTCTAAACCACACTTTTTTCTACTCAACCAGAAGTTGTCACAAAGTCAGAGAGGAAGATCACCATAGAACAGATGAGTTTGAAGGAGTGCTTCTGAACTGTGTGTGACCTTTAAAAGTAATACATGAAAGTTGTGCTCCAGAAACAAAATCATTTTGAAGTATCCGCTTAAAAATAATAATAAATAAACTTATTAATACTGGTATTTTGGAGCGCACAGGTTCGAGCCCCGGCCTCTTCACATAATGTGAGGGAAAGGCTGCGCGCGCTAATCGACCACCCCCAGAGCCCGGAAAGCCGTGAGAATAGTACCAGATGGGAGACTGTCTAGGAAGTCCTCACGCTTGAGTATGGGAGCCTTCGGCACTGGGTATCCACCTATTAATACTGGTATTTTGGCATGTCAATGCAAAAGAATATATAAGCACATCGACATATATAATCTGGGTTGGTCCTAGGAGTTTTGATACCTAAGGTTAATTATAAACCAATGCCTATATACAATTACTTATGATATGAAAATTATATCAAATAATTTTCTTATTTACCCTTCTAGCGTTACTAGATTCTTACCTCCACATTTCTACACTATTACAACATTGAAAAATATAATCTATAAATAATAAATGGAAGTTATACTCAACAATATTATTTTGAAGTGTCCCCCTGAAAATAAAAATAAATAAACATATTAATACTGGTATTTTGGCATATCCATGCAAAAGAATATATAAAAATAGTAGCACATATAATCTGGGTCAGTCCTAGGAGCTCTGATACCTAAAGCAGATTATAAACCAATGCCCATATACAATTACTTGCGAGGTGAAAACTAAATCAACTAATTTTCTTATTTACCCTTCAAGCATTTTTAGATTCTTACTTGCACATTTCTACACTATTACAACATTGAAAAATATAATCTATAAATAATAGGTAGCGAAAAGTTTAGATGTTTTTTTGTCTTTTTTTTTTTTTTTATTACAGGTACTCGAAAAGGTTGTAATCTGATTTTTGCAAAGTATTTGCATTGCATACAAGTGTTGGTTAAAATTTTAATAAATATCATTTTAAACCTTTATAGAACAAATTTATGTACAAAAAACATAGCAAAATGAATATGAGACGAAAACTATCTATGTAGAGCAACATAAATTCATCAAAATCATTCATAGACCAAAAAATAATAGGAATTAATGAATTAACTATCCAAAAATGTTATCTACAATAATAATTTATCAAAAATATTTTCAAAATAAATTGAATAAGGGTTATCTTAATCGATCGATTTGAGGGGAAAAAAAAAATCCAGAAATGGTAGCACTCAAGTTCATGCTAATTTTGTGAAATTTGTATAACATAAAGTCAATTATCAACTTAATTACGATGGATATAAAATTTCAAACGTTGATGTGATTTTTTGAAACTGGCGTATTCAAATTAGGAAATTATTCCATGAAGAATGAAATCAAAGGAGACCTCCCATCCTCAATGCTACTGGCAAATTGCATTACCGCCCTCTTTTTTCATCTTCTGCGATGAGCAATCTTTTTCCCTTTATTTTTTTACATGGCTGCGTGCTTTGTTTTATGCGGCTGTGGTTTTTTTTTTTCCTAGATGTATAGACATTTGAAAATTTTGTACCCTAACCACTTTGAGGCCCAAAGCATCCGTTTTAGCTGCTTTATGCAAAGGCCGGATCTGCATACAGTTACTAAATTTACAACAAGTGCAGAAATATTAAACCAAAAAGCATGAAAAATCTCAAACTTGGAAGACTTATGAAAAAAAGCCTTTTAATATAAACAGAAAGTACCAAAAGTTCCATATTTAAAAAACATATAGAAAAGGAACATCTAGTTGCAGTCATTGTTTTAAAAAACCCGCCTCGATACTCGACTCAAGGCCCGCCTCGAGGAAATAAGAGATAAAACGCCTTGAGGCTTGTTTCAAAAAGCTTTTTACCTCTAAAGCTTACGCCTCCAACAACTTGAGGCATACAAAGCGCATAAAACGCACGCTTCGCGCGCCTCAAACAGCCGAGTCATACGACTTAAAAACCTTTTAATCTTTAGTTGCAGATATTGACACGGATAAATGTCATTAAATTTTAATTATTTAATGAATATAAAAAAAAGATAAAATTTAAGAAAATAAAAATTAGCATTTTAAACATTTCAATTTCAATATCGACAAAATCAAGTAAGTTGTTTATGAAATAATGATCATGAGCAATGTAATGAATTTTCTCATTATTATTTTAAGAACGTTTTTCAATAAACTTTGTTAAATCTTGAAATAAATTTTGCAAATCGATTTGAATTGATAGAACGTATCAAAATTGGAGTTTGATGTAATCTTCAAATAGTTTTAAGAAATCAAGTTTTGAATCATATGAGTTTCGATTATTTATTTTTAATCTATAATAAAAAAAAATACTGGGTAAAAGTCGGAACTTAAATCATTTGTTTTTCATTTTTTGCATTGGTTAATTTAAAGTGCCAGAATTTCTTTATTTGTTTTGCGTTTTATTTTTACCCAAAAAGCTTACGCCTCGCCTCGTAGGTCTGAAAACACCTCATGTACGCCTTTCGCGTTTTAAAACTTTGGTTGCATAGCATCTGTTGTCTACACAAAAAACAATCAACTACATTAAAGCAGTATTTAAATTTAAGATAAAATAAGAAGAAAAAAAAAATTGAACATGATGCTTAAAAGTAATTTGCCTACAACAAATTATTAAATTTACTAATATTTTAACCTTAGAGCAGCGCTAAGTTATCGCTTCTTTATATTCACTAAAAAAAAAAAAAAAATCTTCCAATATGAAATAAATTATACTTGGTTCAGCTATATGTTGAAGTTCATCTTTGTGATATGATTACACATATATGATTTTATGACTGAAAACTACAGTTTTCAAACCCAAATATTTGAAAATGGTCAATATTTCGTTATTTTTGATAAAATACAAATTGCTCTTTGGAAAACTTGTACTGAAGTAATAAAAAATGTAAAACTCAAAGTAGAAATTATAAAGAAAATGTAATATTAGGAATATTATTGACTATTTAGAATTTACATATTATTTGAGATTAGAGTTCTACATATTATGTTTTTTCTATTGTAATTTCGAGTTCACTAGATATATAATTTTGTAGTTTATAATTTATGTAGAATAAACCAGTGTTTACGAAAGACACCTCAGATGCATCTCAATGCGAAGCCAAGGCAAAATATTCCAGGGTTTGCTGTGAAATGTGTTTTTGCCCCGAAGGCGTACATCGCACAAGCCTAAAGCATGCAAGTCACAATTTCTACAAAATGTACATTTCACACGTCTCACGCTTCTGAGGTATACGTTAAAATAATTATCTTTACCCATAATCAAAACTAAGTCTAACAAAACTTTAAAATAATTATCTTTTTTTTTTTTAACATGGTCAACTGGTGACAGGTTATCGGTTTTGATGGCTCAAACTCATGATCTTTGATTTGTTGTTTGAACCATCAACCAACTATGTAACCATGTTGACCGAAAAAACTCTAATCAATTCATGGCACATATGAAAAAAGATTTAAAAAATAGGAAGTAATCCTTTTTTTTGTGAATTCAATTCAAACTGATTAAGCAAATTTTTTAAGTTGAAATTGATTTCTGATTTCAAATGAATTAAATATATCGATTTATGTGATAATAAAAGAATAAGGGAGGAAGAATAAATAATAGCTTACATGTTCTTATTGTTGCTTTTAATAGTCTTTTTAAGTTTTCCTTTTTTTCTTTTTCTTTTTGGTTGTATTAAAACTAGCTCTGTATTGTACGTGTTTCCAACTTGAAATTGAATACTATTTCTGCTGTTGCTTGTTATTATGTGCCTTCAAACAAAACCGTGTTTAGTCAAGTTTATTCCATTTAGGAATACATTTTAATTATCTATACACAAATATATGATGTATTTTTATTTGAAACACTTCGAATGTTACTTATTATGGTCTTCGGTATTATTATAGTATGCTTAATTCTTCGATAAGCGTCTCTGTACAATATATGCCCAAAAACATACATCTTAACACCACAAGACTTGCACCTCACATCAGGAACACTCAGGCTTAATTTTAATTTCAGTACAGGAAAAATTTGCACAGGGAGCAAAATGCACGGAAGAAACTCGGAAGACACCAGGTAGGACATGGAGCTGAAATTACAAGCTGAGTAACCATGGCTGTTACAGCTACACCACACTTGCTACTAATCTTTGAAGCATGACATATATTATATGTACATAATTCCTAAATATGGGGCCCTCTCCCAGTCCATATCCGTAGGCCATCACCCAGGTGCCCAGGGCCGCGCCTAGGAGCACTGAAACAGCCTGTGTTTGTCCTCGCCTTTGAAATTTCGTTAGATAGTCCAAATTTTCAATTCTACAAATATATTTAATCTTAATGTTTCATAGGGCAAAAATAGCTAAATCATACTCATTAGATCATTAATGTAATCGTTAAATTGAACTTGTACTTTTTAAAATCCAAAAGTCATTTTGAATTTAAAAATAATGAAACATGTAACATAAATAACAGATACCTTCTTTGATGCATTTTGGGTCAGCAACAGCCGCAGAGGTAGCTGCATCATAGGAAAAGGTAGATTTCATGTTCCGAACAACCACAACATTATAATGTGGTATTATGAGATTAATAATAGCTGACCACAGAAAATTAGTAACTCATAACAAACTTTAGTTTTTACAGTTATCCTAAATATTCTTTGGACAAAGTATGTTTGAACAAATTTCATAAAGGTAACATGTGTACCAAAGGTTAGCACTGAACTTTTAATCATAAAAGTTATATTTAATTCCTCTAGCATAATATAATTAAAATATCCACAAGTCTTCTGAAACCTGACATAATCCTTCTACAATTTGAATGTACCCAAGCTCAGGAATCACCAAGAAAGGTGAGTTAGAATACACAGCCATTCGTAATAACGCACAAAAGTTATGGAGGTTGAAATTACGGTTTGGTAAGGAATAGTTCGTTAAGGGGTTTGGTAGATATGATACTGTTGAAATGTTTCAAATTGCCATAACATATTCTATGAAGGCACTCTAAAACCTGACTTCCCCTTGTCTAAAAATAAAAAATTTATATTCCAATAATTTGATTCACCCCCTCTTATTTTGTTCCATTTACGTATCTATACCATAATTAGGTCTGTTGTACAATAAAAGAAATCTATTGTAATTAAATGATTTGAAAAGTTTAGAATTATATGTTACCCTTGACACCATTTCCTGTGTTTCTCCGTTCAGTTGTGTTATTAAGTTTTGATAATGCCCAATCAGGTGCGGAACTAAGCCATAAACCTGTCCCTGTACTTTTATGTTTAAAATCTGGGTACTTCGGATTTACCTGCAAAATATATCAGTTAATTTTCTTTACTACTGACAGTGAAATGAAAATTCACTCGGAATGTATTGCAAATGGAAGAATACATACCCATTCTAATTTAGCCCCACGATAATCGGACCACTGGTCAGGATTGTCGATTAGGTCAGCCCATAAGCTATCACTATTATTGGATTTATATACACCAACTGTTGGAGCTGATATAATAATAGAAAGAACGCCATCAACAGGCTGCCCAAAACTTCTATGACAACTGACATATTTCATTTTATTTTTACCTAAAGGCGGTGTCCTTGCAGAAGGTAACTCATCCAACTTTGAGAGAACCCAGTCAGGAGTAGAATCATCAATCCACAATAATTGACCGCTTTTTTTGTGTTTAAACGAATGCTTAAAATTTTCCTAAACAAGGTACAAAATAGGTATACCAATAAAAATATCAGTGTATGGTTTATGATAAGATAACAAGCTAATAACTAAAGGTAACTATGTCACACCTTGCTTGATCTGTTATCCCACCAGTCATCAGGGTGGGCGAAGAAGTCATTCCACAGTTGGTGGCTCGGTGGGTTTTCATCATTTTTAGCTTTAAAGAACATAATTAACTTAGTAGGGACGTTGATTTTATTTGACAACCATAACAAGCTAAAACTGAATACAATGGCATAATGTTTTGTTTATCAACAAAAGGCAAGTAATATCAAGAAATGAGGGTATAAATACATAATATGTACAATGACTTCCTCTCACAATCACTCTCTATTTTTATCTAGATGTAAATCAGTAGCTTAACAGCCTTATTTGAAGGAGACAAGAGTTTCCAGATTCTAATATGAGGTAGTTTAGACATAGTTTATTTAGGAATTAAAATGTTAGTTCTGGATTTCTTTATTTGTTTTTGCAACTCTCAAGAGACCTATAACTGACCTGTTTGAACTTCCCTTGACAAGTTGGAGTTTATACATCAGATATGCAATATTTTATACAGTTTGAAGCTCAAAAAAAAAAAATCAAGCTCATATGCATTTAGCAATGCACGTAGAGGACACAAAGGACCAAGAATAAGGTCAAGAAGAAACTTTCCTTCCATTAAATCTTAGTCGCTCGCATCTTCAACTAAGAAGCCAAACTTGATTAACCATATAAAAAGAAGTTAATAATTTACGTTAGAAAAGAGAAGAGAACACTTAGTTAGTGATGAAAATACCGTATTGAAATGAAAGGCAAAATATATTTCAAAATGGGAAAAATATGCAAATCAGAAAAAGAATGAACTCAACAGACTGTAGAATGAAATCTAAGCCAAAGTTTGACTACGTAGAATGAAATGCAGAGGAAAGAGGATTAGCATAAACTTTTAGAATTCCACAAATTAATTATATATGAAAGCCAAAATGGCCACGATGAAGTAAATTCATGATATGTCACTACTTCATCCAAGCGCTTAGCTATTAAAACAAAAGGAACTCTATTTATACGCACACAAGTAAAAGAGAGTGTTAATGTGTGAAAGTAACATTAGTAACCAGATTATGCTGATAACTTAAACTTCCATATTTTACAACTCTATGTATCAAACTGATGAGATATAATGCAAGATGGTAATAGGCTTGGATGATTAGGGAACTTGACTCAATCAAGTTATTTTCTTCCATCAAGAAGTACTGAGCATTTGTGTATGGACCCAAAAAAGAGGAAGGAGAGAAGCGGCAATTGAAAAATCAAACGCCATTTGAGATGGAATAGTCTCACATTCACTGCATAACTTGGATATATAGTGTATGTCATCTGTCAACTCACATTCATTGAGAGAAGATAGTTTGGTCCAATTGCTGAAACTCAGCAGAAAATACCACAAATATATTTATTTAAGCAAGTACATATATTTTTACATAATATCTATATTAATAGTTATAATATGTTTAACGCCACACTTTTCTGGTGTAAACGTGAACTACTGAAAATGTCACTCTACATATATTATTAAATCTTAATGTTCCTTAAATTTAGGGTCTAGTTAATACTGCTTGGAAATAGGATCTAAAATTTGAGGTAGTGTTTGGTTTATTTTGTGTTTTTGAGTTTTCAACACTAATTCCGAAAGGTGCGAAGATTTGAAGGATAGCTGAGGTGGCGGACCAAAGGTGGAAGGGATGATAGAGGGGACGGATGGACGGTGGATATATGAATTTGCTATCGCTCTTCCGTTGTTTCTTAAAGTACGGAAAATAATAAAAAGACGTTTTTTTGTTTTGTGTGTTAACTTCATTTTGTAAAACAACCGTTTTTCACGATATGTGTGCACGGTTCGTACTTTTGCCGTTTTGCGTGCATGAAAACCCAAAAATACAAATATAAACCGAACACACCCTGAATTTTTATTAACCAAATCAGAACACATTCTGTGAATGTCATCACTCATTTAAAGTAGGATCGAATAAATAATCATTCTTTAGAATTCTCATTATTGATTAATGATACCAGTACACATGCACGTCCGATGGACGTCCGCACAGAAACTGTCCATATTTAGTATAAGTTTTGATTTGGAAAATCGCCGCTTCCTCTTTAGTATGTTGATTTAGCGGTGATGCATTTTAGTACATACTGGTCACAGTATATTTCATTTAGACTACTGCGTCAATGGTCTGTAAGCTTCTCCATTGGTCTGTAAGCTTCTCCACTGAAGGTTTTTGAAATATGGCTATCAAAAGTGGCTAATCAAAAAATCTTGTGACATAGTAGCCTAGTTTAACAGAGTTAATATTGTGGAATATTTAATGTTAATTTCATCAATTTGGATCTTCGACTGGTATAGTGTCCAGGGAGTGTAGATATTTTGGCATGAACAATAACAAATGTAGAAGTATGTGAAAGGACTTGTTTTTTTGTAAAAGCACCATTTGGATATGGCAGGATGCATTAAATATTTCGAGTAAATATCGATTACCGGAAATCCATTACATATCCTATGTGAAAATTATGGTTGAATTTTGATATAATACCATTGTTAATGAGCTCAAACAGAAAGAAAATTCACTAAAAACATTGCAATTGTAATAGAAATTTATGCATGACGCTTCTTTATAAGTAGAAAAAAATTAAGAAGATTTTATTATGAAAAAATGCTAAGAGAGAATGTACAATACATCAATTGTTGCTGGGTTAATGAAGATTCCATGGCCGTTGGCGATAGAACTTCATCTAGTCTAAATGGAACAGTTATGCATATGAATTAAACAATTAAATATTCATCTTTTTTCACCTAACAACATGATGTCATTATAAATAGTCAGGAATTCCCATTAACAGTATATACATATAGCCATAAGCTTCATTCAATAAAATGTGGAAAATCGGAAAGTCCTTGCTCCGGTTCAGTTTGATAAGATTGACATTTATAAGGAGGTTTTATTTAACATGTGGTACGAAGACATAAGAATATTAAACAGGTATAGGTTATTAAAAAAGCTGGTAAACAACCAACTGATAACAATCAGTGGGTAAAGAAAATTATTAATGAGGTGCATTAATGGAATTATCATCATTTGCATCATGCATATAATGATACAACGGTCCACAAATCGTCAAGTTAGCAACTGTTCCGATTATTTATTTCATAATACTCGCAATAAAGCTCTAGCTATGTGTCAGCTAATAATGAATTTTAGCTATCTAATCATAAATGTTGACATGCTGAAACCATGTGGGTTATAGCCTTTATGAGTTTTATAATAACAAATGCCTCTCTATGATTACAAAAAACATAATGATAAAACTGCAAATTAGTAAGCAAATTATCACATGCGTGTCTATATAACAATAAATTTCTGTTGCATAGAATCTTTATTAAATTTTTATTAATAGTTGTAATACGTTTAGCGTCTCACTCTTGTGGTGTAAACGTGAACTACTGAAAATGTCACTCTACATATATTATTAAATCGTAATATTCCTAAATTTAGGATCTAGTTAATACTGCTTGGAAATAGGATCTAAAAATCGAATTTTCCTAACCAAATCTGAACACTTTCTGTGAATGTTATCACTCATTTAAAGTAGGATTGAAAAAGTAATCTTTCTTTATAATTATCATTATTAATTAATAATATAACCAGAAATTTAAACTAACAAAAAAAAAAATAGATGTTGCAACTTTAAAATATAAACCCAAACAAACTAAATATGATTTCAACACAAAATATGGTTAAATATTTGTGCAAATAATTTTCTTTTAAACGTGTTGAATATATACAATTTGCAAAACAATTTTTTGTTATCAACGCTAACTACCAAAATACCCTATTTTCTAATATCACTAGAAAATGGATCTAACTTCTTTTATAAACTCAAAATTCTCCTCGTCAAATATGACCAAATCTTATTATCCCTTAGTAGAATCTAACAAATAAACCTACACAAATATTACCAAATATTAGTGCCACTTAAACATTGGATATAGCAAATAAATTTTCACAAATTCAAAACATTCTGGATCTAACTTCTTTTATAAATTCAAAAGTTCAACTCGCCAAATATGACTATCCCTTAATCACAGAATCTAACAAATAAATATCTACAAATATTAACAAATCTTCATCACATAGATAAAAGATCTAGTAAATGATTTTTCTTTACAAATTCAAAACTTACTTCTACAAATATTACAAATCTAATAATACTTGAAATAAAATCTAACAAATAAACTTTTTTACAAATTAATAAAAAAAAAATCAAGCTAACAATAAATTAGACGTTGCGAATATGAAATAAAAATTAAAACTAATCATGCATGATTTCAGCAAAAAGATAAATGTAATTCAACCTTTCTACAAGTCATTTCTCTAAATTATGTTAAACATATTCAAAAATTCAAACCGTCATTTACGAATATTTTAAAAATCTTAATATCATTTAAAAATAGAATATAACAAATACAACTCTTTTACAAATTAAAAATGTTAACCTACAAATACTATCAACCTATCAATTTTTTATGTTACTTAAACATGATCTGCCAAATTAATCGTTAATTAACAATATAAATATAAAATTAACACTAAATAAAAGTTGCAACTCAGATATTAAATTTAAACTAACAAATGATTTCAATGCAAAAATATGATTAACTATTTCTACAAGTCATTTTCTCTCGAACGCACTAAATATATGCATTCTATAAAAAAAAAACTCATAGCGAAGCATGTGCCATCATCATGAGTGAAGCGTGTGCCGTTACACTTGTGGATACCAAATAATTTAAAATAATTAGATAATCCGCCATACACTAAATAGGTTATCAGGCTTAACATTTCAATGTTAACTTCATTAAACTTACCTTGTAAACGGAGAATTCCAGTTCTATTTTTCTTTCAGTTCTGGTTTTTGAACTTGTTAAGTCAAATAAAATGAGCATTGAGGTTAAATTCACAATAAGCAAAATATCATAAAGCTAATGTCAAAAACCCACTACACATGATAATTGTAAAAATAATTATACTTCATGTTTACCGTTTTGCCTTAGGCTGGTTGCATTCTACTGTAACTGTATGCTTATCAGAATCGCAGAACACTTGCACATAATAAAGTACCAACTTAACTCAATAATAAGAAAAGCAAGCAATTTAAACCAAAATATACCTGACGAAACCAATCCTTCTTCATCTTGGTCAACTACTCTTTTACTTTGTGTTTTTTCAGAAACCTTTTGGACAAAGTTTACACTACTGGCCAAAACCTACATCATCATGACAGGTTATCAGACCATAACAGTTCAGAAAATAGGCATCATAATGCCATATGTGGGTAGCAAGCACACACAAAATAGGGAAAGCCTCGTAGAAAACAGACTTTTGGCACAGAAGTGGTAACTACTATTAAGCTTAACAGTAAGGTATTCGACATGAAAGAGTATATTTCATAGTGATATTTAAACCAAGGTGATATTTTTCAATGCTAATTGTAAGAGCATAAAGGACTTTTTTGGACATCAAAACATCATATCTCATACATACACTTAGTAATCCTAGTATCCTAGATTCCCAAATCAATTCATGCAGCAGTGGAACGACGACGACGACGACAACAGCAATAAGGAACTGCTTGCAAGAACCTACTGGCCCCACGGTCACACAGTGAACAATGGAAGGATGCTAATAGGTAATTTAGGCAAGCAAGTAATTTCTTTCTTTCCATACATAGCGATTTTGATTTTGAAATTCGACTTATTGACTCGGAAATTTATAGGTGGTATAAATGGTCAAAGTCTAGTCTGATCTACATCAGAATCAGACCAGTACAACCAGAATTTTTGGCAAGCCTGTCACAAAATAAAATATTGATTATAATAGCACAATAATTATAATATAATAGTAACTAGTAAGTCAACTACATAAATTCGCATTTTGTCATAGTTTTCTATCTTGAGTTATATCCTTAGTCAAATATGATTTCTTTAGGTCACTTTTAATGTGATCTTTCCCTACCAGTCTTGGTCTTCTCTTCTGTCTATTTACATCAATTCAGTTATTACTTCTTCTAACTGGCATCAAACCAGGCGAATATAACCTTAAATATAAGTTAGAGAACCCAGAACAATGCTGGTAGGGCCTTGCCTTGATAAGGAGAAGCAACTGTTCAACTGGAACCATAGTCAAAAATCGAAGAGAAGTGGACATTTGGGAAAGACTACCGAGTGTTGCATTTTTGGAGGCTCCAATTTATGCTCCTTTTAATAAAGAGGAAACAAGCCAATGTTGAACAGGTTCAGACTGTTCATTGATTGCCATTTATAAATAAATCGACGGACCTGCTTGGACTTTACCTATTAAACTTGGCAACAAAAGGAAGAGCTATAATTGTTTGAAAATTGCTTAGATCAGTAGACTGATACGAGTTAGACTGATGACTGAATATCAGGGCAGTCAACTGCCAGGTCCAGCTAGTCAACTGAAATAGGCCCAAATGACATATTTGGCAACCCAAATGATCTAAATATGTGTAAAGACAACAGGAATTTAAGTATGAAGGTCATGATGGTCGATATGGTGATAGAAGTCATCGGGTATGATGTGACAGACAACCATAAAGGATTGGTGCAACGATAGGCAAATGTGTGGGCAAGTAATTCGAGCAAGAGCCGTGGGCTTGGACTAGCATGAGCTGTGGGTTTAAAGTACAATGAAGAGATCCACTGCATGGGACGACTAGACTTATAGTTGTGCTAAAGATTCCACTTCTGTGTAGTATTCTTTGAGCTTCAAAATAAACCTTAGAACTGTTTGAAGTACGCCCATAGTGATCAAGGCGTGCGCTTAGGCGCGCCTAAGCGCAAAAAAGCCCAAGGCTTGCGCCTTTTTGCAGTTTAAGGCGCTTTTTTTGCTTAATTCAAATTTTTGTTTATAAATAGTTAAATAAAAAATCTGATTGTTCAACAAATTATAAAATATGGTTTAAAATTTAAATCTTATTAATAGAATATGTAACTAATTGAATGAAGTATAAAATATGGTATAAAAATTAATTTGTAGATAGTAAAATAGCATATCAAACTCATATAAAAGACACACAAAAAAGCCTAATGCTCAAAAAAGCCCCAGGCTCAATGCTTGCCTTTTTTTGTGCCTTAGCGCCTTAGCTACTATGAGTACGCCTCATACTAACGTCTGACAGTGCAGATTATATACACACCAAAGAGCCCTTTAGTGGCAGCAACCATCATTACTGAATGTAAACTGATTGAGGTTGCATGGAACACTTGTGCGACAGTGAGATTGGATGGGGATTTCATCTTACCATACAGACTCTCAACTTGTAAGAATGGATAGAGATCCAAATACTTCATATGTTATACGTTATGGTGTAATTATCCGATTACATCTTTGTATCGGTATGATTTACTCATACATATTGTTAAATGGACCAAGGCTAGAGATCTCATGACGCAATTGATCTTGGAGTGTAGTATAACCTCAGTCAAATACTTTATTAATAATAGCATATTCACTGTATTATGTATTGTTTGACAGTTGTAGCACTACTGTTTATTGTGTTGACTCGTTGATGCAAGTATTGTTATCATGGAGAGTGACTAGTCACGACTAGTCGAGGTTGAGGCATCGACTTGCAATCTGTAAGTATTTAGGGCGACTGGAACGAAATACATCGACTAGTCAATCGACTAGGCGGAACGACTTACCGACTAATTTCATTTTGGTTTGTATTTCCTTTAAAATTTGCAACCTATTAAATTCTATGCATCAGCTTATTTTCTTCGTCAACTTTTTTTTTTTTTTTTTTTTTTGACATCTTGAATTGAAGCTTGACATGTACAAAATACAAGACAGTAGCCAACGGCCAGGGCATATACATTTCTTTCATTATTTCATGCACAATTAAAACATGCCCTCTTGCAAAATACAAAGCAGCCATCGACCTGGGCATTTAGCATCTAAGATACGTAGCTTTAAAATGTGAAAACGCTTTAGATATTGAAGGCTAGTTTCCAATCTGAAGAGTGCGGTTTTATAAACACTACATCAATATATATTTGACACATCATTTATATAACATGCTGCCCTCGAAGAATCACTTTATATTGTTGCCTGTCACTAATATTGCTGCCTATCTATGGTTTCTGTCATTTTTTATTGTTGTCTATCCATATGTATTGGTTAGAAATTTAGAATAACATATATGTGTAAATTTATTTATCGACTAGTCTACGACTAGTACACTAGTCGACTAGCTGGACCTCTGTTGACCCGACTTACTGCCATAGTAACCATGGATGCAAGAGATGAAGCAAGTGAGGTATGACATTAGTTGGTACCTCTAGGCTTTTTGCTCATGTCATATATGTATGTATGCTTAATGTATACAGTATTTTGCGGTAGTTTCCCACACACCAAACCTATGTCTAGTTTTGTCTTTGTTAATTTTCTTTTATGACATCCTTCGAGTATCCTCATGAGTAGATTGAGAGTTAGGTGTTTTGGGAAAAGCATTAGCAGGTTGTTGGACTTTAGGAGCCCTGGAGAATGCTTTTACATGCCGAATTATTTTTGTTTCATGCATTATAGATACATATTATTATTTAAGGGAATTTGCATTGTACTCTATTTAAAAAAATTGGGAAAGGCAGTGTACTATGATAATTAATGTGTGTGTGTGTGTGTGCATGCATGCGATATATTATTCTTCCCTTGTGAATTGTACCACACACTTAATGATGCTTTTCAATTTAAATTTAAATTTGAATTTAACTTGATGGTCCTCCACTTACAGCATTTAAGACTCGAATGTGTTGTTTTTGACATTGACTCTAGTCTTGTAAATTGCGGGTCATTATAATTGACATCGGGGCTTTAAGTGAGGAAATATAATTAGAATAGTGTGCAAAATTCATCCTTGGAGCAAGAAGTCCATAGCAAATGACATATTGAAATAGTGCACTCACATTCTTGCTTCATCTGCATACGCCATACAATCCAAATATTTCAACCATCTATTATAGTTATTGATGTATCTAATTCACAGATAAGCATCCGAATCCCCAGAAATACAAAAATTGTTGCAACAAAGAGTATAAATGTGATTGTTGCAAGCGAAGCTGAAATGTTTGCATTGTTCCATAAATACTTACATGCTATGATCTGAACCACCCTACCAACGCGGGTAATCCAAAAGTTTCGATCAGTGTAGTCAAGGCGAAAAAGCCCCAAAAAGCCCCAGGCTGGCGCCTAGCGCTTTTTGGCGCCTAGGGCTTTTTTGAGCGCCTTGAGCATGACTTTTGCTGTTTTACAGAGAAAAAAAACTGCACTTAGAAAATGGCATAAAACTTCATTTTGGCTTTTAAAAAGTGTTTATAAATGCAATATTGAGATTAAAATATCACACCATCATCATAAACCAAACAAAGAAGGCATAAAGCCATTCACTTTAAGTCTACAAACGATAGAAATAGTTAAAATAACGAAATTACAACATCATTACTTAGTCCTAAATAGAGTTTTAAACTTGCATAATTTTTTAATCACTCAAATAGAGTTTTAAACTTGCAATAGTTTAAAAAAAAAGCAGCATTTGTTCAAAACAAAAAGCTGCATTTTTTCCAAAAAAAAAAAAAAAAAAAATCTGCATTTGTTTTACAAAACGACTACACTGAACTTGTTCCAAAAAAAAAAAAAAAAACTGCACTGATTTTTAATAAAAAACTGCATTTGTTAAAACTAAAAAAAAAACAGCATTTTTTCGAAACTTCAAAAAAAAAAACTGCATTTAAGAAAAAAAAAGGAAAAAAGAACAGCATTTGTTTTGAAAAGGAAAACCGCATTTCTTCAAAGAATCGAAAAAAAAAAGAACTGCTGTACAAAACCGGCTCGATTTGGGCTGAAAACAAAAAAAAAAAAAAAAAACCTAAGAGAAGCGCGCTTTTTTAGGGCTTTGTCGCCTCGAGCGCTTTTCTAGCGCCTTGACAATCAAAAAAGCCCTAGGCTGGCGCCTAGGGCTTTTTGGCGCCTAGGAGCGCCTAGGCGAGCGCCTTGACTACACTGGTTTCGATAGGAGACGAAATTAATGAGGTTGCAATCCTTCCCACGCAATCGACAATGGACTCCCTCGAAGTAGAAGAAAAAATTTATTTCAACCAAACACGTTTGTAAAAATTAGTTTTCATTGGCTTGAAATCACTAAAATAGTATGTTGGCTTAGCATCTAGGTATTGTCGAGAATTTCGACTCAAGACCGCTCAAATCAAAAAACCCAGCGCCGCGGAAGACGAGAAGTGCAAAAATAACCAATCAATATATCAAAATTTCACAACCCAATCCACAAGCCAATCACAATCACAGAATAAGAGAAATAATAGAGCAATAACAATAAACCAAATCACACAGGGACTTATAGTGGTTCCACCGACGTCTTCTCAGTGTACGCCCGCTTTGAAAGAGAACTTTTATTAATATCAATAAAAGAGTACAAAAGATTGATTACAATGATCAAATTCACCAGAAAATTTTAATTTTTTGTGGAGAAAAGAACTGAAGAAGATTAGGGTTGCCAAAACCCTAACTAGAATAAACTTAGGTCTTAATCTCTTGATTAGCCTCTTTCTTTGGTACATGCCCTTTTTGAATTTGATGTAGCGGAGAGAATAATATGTAGCAATTACCAAATTGCTTCTGGACCCTTCACAAATCAGCCTGCAATATTTCAGCCTAAAACAGCTCAAAATTCGCCTCAGACGTCTGTCGTGGAGTGAACAAATGTTTGTTTAGAGGCTCGGGAAAGCACTCCCCAACAACATAGACGTCTATCCACTTTGCCTCAGACGTATGTCATATTTTGCTTCAGCACAGACGTCTATCCAAGGTGACAGACGTCTGCCCAGGTGATAGACATCTGCCCAGGTGACAGACGTTTGTTGCAACTCTCGGGATAATTTTCCTGACAACTCAGACGTTTGTCATGCCTAGCGACAGACGTCTGTCGTTGTACTCTGCTCGAAATTCACTTCAACTATGTATGTGAGTATAATGCTTTTTCTAATTATTAAAAATTGGTTCGATAAAAGATGATTTCAAATACAATACACATCAATTTTAATATGATGTAAGTTAACCTATCATAGATAAAGTCAGTTCTGAATACAATACAAATAACAGAAGACACGTTAATTTATTACAGTGCAGCCAATTTGAATATAATGCAAAAGGATTTAAATACGATGCAAGTCATCTTGTTATGGCGCAGCCAATACTTCCAACGTGATGCAAACGAAATTTAATACATTGCAGGTCTAAATTAATATAATGTGATTCAGTTTTCAATATAATGCAAACCAGTTTGATACAATGCAAGTTAGTTTTGAATATAGTGCAAGACAGTTCAATTTATTAATTCGTTTCCTTTGTTTTTCAAATTTTCGACTTGATCTTCATATAAGAATATGAATAGTGAATTGGTTTGAATAAAAAATTAAGGGGTACCTTGATTTATTTATTTTTCCTAATCGAATGGCTCAATTTATATTACGATGATAAGCAAGGGATCTTTGATCCTTTTTATTTTATTGTAGCTAGCTGCCTCTAACAAAAAGCTTCTTTGGCTATATGTGAAGTGATATATGGATGAAGTGATGATAACCCCAAAAAAAAAAAAGAATAAATATGGTGGTAATGAAGACAATATCCCGTCGAACAATATCAAAGTAAACAAGGTCAGATTCAAAATCCAATCATCGATCGGTATTTACCTGAAGGTTATTTCGAAAATCTTTGATATGTTCAAGCTTATCTTGGGTTGTGTGTAGCAATGCTTCTGTGCTAAGTTGTCCAGTAACATAAACAAGATCTTTTTCCTTCAAATGTAATATAGCAGTATGGGCTAAGTCACCATGGAAAACAACAGGGATCCTGACAAAATAGAAATGTATGGATCATTCTTACTGTAAAAAAAAGGCTGAAAACAACAACAAAGCCATATATCCCAAACAAGTTGCGGTTCGCTAGATATGGAACCCAAAATTAAATTAAAATAAAATAAATAATGATGATAATAATATATAAAGGGTTTAAAATAACCAAACAGATAAAAAAATCGTCTGAAAAGGCTGAAAACAACTTCATTATTTTATTTTTTATTTTTTTTGAAAGAAACAACTTCATTATTTATTTGAACTCTGAAGGACAAATTATGAAAAGATGGCGATGTCTGCTGAACATTAAAGGTCCATTTTAAAACATAACTAACTTCAACAACAACAAAAAAACATCATATAGGTTTTAAGATTTTTAATTTGTTTGTGGTCATCGGAACCCCTTTATTAGATTACTACCAACTAAGCATTATGTATCTGCACCCAGTCCTAAAGTAAAAATACCTGATCAAATTCAACTTCTATTGTGTATGTTTTGATGCTGAGAATATCCCCGAAACTATCACTCTTTTGAGTAAAAATAATTAACCACTCTTTGAGATACTTAAAACTAGCCTAAAATACTAAAAATACACCTTACTTTATAAGGATGTCGAAAAGGATAATAGCGGCACTGAAAACAAAATCTCCAGCCATTTAGAATTTTTACCGATAACATCAAAACTTAGGCACCATATATATAGCACTCTATAGCACCCATATCGTATCACAAGCTACACCATTCTAAATCTAACATAATTTTTTGTAGATGTTCAATCAAGATATAAAACATCTATGTAAAATTTGTATGTGTATATATATGCATACACATATATATATACACACACACACACATACATACATACATATAGCTCATGGCACCCCTTTTAGCATCAGTATGTATCGTGCGTTACACCATGCTAAATCTAACATAATCTTATAGATGTTCAATCCACATATAGAAGATTATCTACGTAAAATTTAGGCTCATTTCGACATTTATAGCATAATATGTTTGATGTTGAAATTAAACTATTCAAATAACTGTTTGAATGGTGCATAATCGGGTTAAGATTTTGGAAAGTCTACAACTATGAAATGAGCCCAAACCTTGCATAGATGATCATTTATATGTGTATTGAACATCTACAAAATTTTATTAGATTTGAAATGGTTTAGCTCACGATACGATAGGCGTGTTATAAAGGGGATGTTGGCATGCTGCAAAACAAGTGTGTCATAGACTCATAGAGCATTCTTATATATATATATATATATATATATATATATATATGAAGATACATATATGTGTGTGTGTGCACGCGTGTAAATATACACACACATACACGTGCGCGCACACACTAAATTTATGTTACAATTGTCAATGCGAAAAAGGCCCAGGCCCTTGCCTAGCGCTTTTTTGCGCCTAGGGCTTTTTTGGGTGTTTTGAATGGCATTTTTTTTCAGTTTTCATCTAAAAAACCGCATTTAGAAAATACAATAAAACACAAATTTTATTTTAAAAAGGGCATATAAAAGCATTATTAGAAGAAGAAAAAACACCATACGATTAACATAGATCAAACTAAGAATGTGCAAAGTTATTCAACTCAAGTTTACAAACAATAAAATACTTAAAATATAGAAATTAGAAACAACACTACGTAAAGCCTTAAATAGAGTTTTAACCTTCCATGAACTAGGTTTTTTTTGGATGACTCGACGAAAGAAATTTATGATTTTTCTTTCCAACTGGTTGACGAAAGAAAAGCAGCCTTTTTATATAGAATACGCTCTAAATCAACAATCAAACGAACATAATATTCTTAGCATGTTGGATTTTGGGTTCCTATTGAGCCAAATGCTGAAATTTTCACTTTCTACTCAAATGTTGCAAAAAGCGCGCCTTTTTGGCGCTTCACAAGGCGAGCGTCTTGGCGCCTTTGAGGCTTTTTTAGCGCCTCATGCATCATAAGCGCCTTGAAAGGTAAAAACGCCCCAGGCTGGGGCCTAAGGCTTTTTGGAGCATAGACGCGCCTAGGCGAGGGCTTTGATAACATAGTTGCCAACTAGACATTTCAAAACTAAACATAAATATGAAGGAAGGTGCAGGCAACTAAATGCCCATTCAAGATACAGACAAAAATATACAATTATATTCCAATTCACAGACTACAAAAATTCTCAAACAATAATGTCTGACATATATTTAACATTAACTTTATGATCTTTGGGAGATCTGATAAAATTTCGAGTTTTGAAGTGATTTTATTTTCACAATTGTCAAATGACAATGAGATATTTGGATTTCTTTTTCCCGGGTCTCAATTTATGCTTGTTTATAGAAATGTTTTTTTGGCACATCAAAGCAAATTAGCTTCTAACAATAACATTCAAAAGTCAGTTTAGGCTTAACCAGATGTTGATTATAGGTTCAGCAAAACTCATCAAATTGTTACTTACTCGAACAAAATTTAACATCGTATATCAGAGGGAGATACAAAGTTTGTTGAATGAAAAAAATTAGAATGGTCTACTCAGTGTTCACGTAATAAATTGTTTGCATATATAGATAATGATGGTGGCGGAATTGCTACCGCTTTTAAAGCACTTTTTCTTTTACAGTAATGGTATATGGTCCTTTTTTTTTTTACAGTATCGGTACAAAAATTTATAATTGTAAAAAATTACCAAATTATGTTTGCCTCAATGGTTGTTCTCCACTGTACTTAAATTTGAGTCAAATAATGATACCAACGTTTTTTTTTTTATTAAAAAAAAAATTAACCAATAAAAGTGCTTGTTTCTTAAAATTGAATTCTTCAATAACATACATAAAGAGTTCAATTTTCGAATTTCGTTTTTACAAAGTAATGCATATTCAGTTTCCTCAAAACACCAATGCGCTCGTGCTAGTTAATGATTTCGCATTTGCAAGCATCTATTCAGCTTAATAAGTAAGGGGTTAGGTGAATACTGAAACCACATACCGCAAGCGAGGCAAATTCTTCTTCTTCTTTTGTTGAAGAACAGTAAAAGCACATAAAACTCCATCAGGTAATGAACTTAGCTCAATTGGATGCTCAATAGACCCAACGAAATGAACGGAGTTTGCGACCTTAGATTGGTACGGAATCGTCGTGGGTTTTAGGCAATTAACGGATGTCGGGTGATTACTGGACTCACGTTTAACTGGAAGGGTTTGAGTAACAGTCTCCGTTGAGAACGACCGAACGGCGGCGATGAATTTAGGGCTCGCAGAGGAGGAGAGAAGTTGTGAGAGACGGTGGGTAAGAGTCATTGTTCTGCAATTCAAAAGAAAACCCTTATGCGGAAATTCTTTTAGTACCGTCGAATGAGGGTTCGGGAACAGCGAACTGCGATAGCGTCGGATGAACCAACTGTACAATAGTCAATGATACATACTAGTACATCTGTTGCTCTATCCGAAACCATTTTCGAATGGCTAATTCTATTCATACACCGATAATTCCTTAACATACACCGTAAAATGAAATAAAATAGCATACACCAAAAATTTCTTTACATACACCATGTCTTTCACAAAATTGCCCTTTTATACTGTCATCGCCTTTCCTCTTTAACCTTAAAACTAAATTACATAAAATTGGAAACTCATTGCAATATATTTACCTTAAATTAAAAAAAAAAACTTTAATTTTTAACAATAGTATTTTAAATTATTTGATTGTTTTATTTTTAAATCAATTTTAATATTAGATGATGGA
This sequence comes from Allium sativum, assembly GCA_030737875.1. Lineage (NCBI taxonomy): Eukaryota > Viridiplantae > Streptophyta > Magnoliopsida > Asparagales > Amaryllidaceae > Allium > Allium sativum. The sequence goes on along the minus strand of CM060921.1, from coordinate 548,558,963 downwards.
AAGTTGAACTTAGCTTTTTAAATATTTGAAAGTTAAACTAGTTAAATTTTGGTGCTAAATTTATACATGATTAGATTTGAATGTAAGATTGAAGAACTTAGTACTTTGTATAACATTAATTTTAGTAGTTATCTTTAATATTTAATTTTTAAATTTAATTAAAGTGAAAACTATTAAAATTGACTGTATGTAAATGTTGCTTGTAATGATATGAATATATTTTAATTCTAGAAAAAATATAAATTTAATTTAACTAGTAGTATATATTAATTTATAATTTACTAACTTTAGAAGAGAAATTATATTAAGTACAAATAATACAAACAAGGGAGAATTGTATATATTTTGATTCTTTAATATTGATTCGTTTTTAACAAGGTCATTTTGGTCTGAGATTTTATTTAAAATCTCATGGTGTAAGAAAAGCAATTTACGGTGTTTGAATAGAATTTGCCTTTTCGAATATCGAATATCCGTATCAGTGATATCGGATATCCGTATCGGTGGATATGAACAGATATCGGATAATTATACTATCCGCCAACGATTGATAAATCATGAAATATAAATGAAAATTTACAGTAACATAACTGTTTTTCAATTTCTTTGATCACTAAAGTGTTGAAAATAAGCATATATGATGAAATTAAATAGATTTAAGTAACTAATATGCATTTAATGCATACGATATAAACCTTCGACTTAGTAAAGCAATAAATAAATCTGATTCATTGTACTAAAATACATATAATTTTGAGCATAATGTTAAAAATATTCGGACGGATAATTTTCGGATGCGGATATCTATATATCCGCATCCCTTTTTTCGGATATCGGATAATTATCCGCTTTTCGGATACAGATGCGGACGGATATCAGATTTTTCGGGTACCCGCTGCCAGCCTTACGTACAAGGGCGTACCCAGAGATTCTCCAACGTCTGAATTTTGGTGTGTTTCTCGGTGCACGCTAATTAAATCAGCGTTTGAGGTTGGATCTTGGATGCATATAAATTGCTATATTTCATTTTGTCTTCCATTCCCCCGCAATTTTTTAATTTTTTTTTTTTTAGAAAATGCATTGAGATATATGCATGTATGATCAAAATCGCAAAACATACAGTTTGACCGTAGACAGATGAAATTGCAGGTCCATTGCATATTGCTCCTAGGTCTGAGACTACAATATTTGATTTATGGATTCTACATGAATCACCCGATGGTTACTCGCATTGTATGCCCACGGCTATTAAGGCCGTCACGGTATGATTTCAAACAGTAATATAATTAGTAGTGTACAAAATAATCGTCTAGCACATTATATAATACAGCCATGTTGGAGTGCTATTTTATGCTATATTAACCACGAAGGCACGAACCAATGTCCTTTTATTAGTCTCACTACCTCGGCTTTCGTGATAATTGGTCAATGTGTATATCACTTTTTTACGACATACCACCTCAGATTTTATTGGATAGGTTGCGCATCATTCCATTCAGATAGTTTCTACAGAGTAGACATACCTAGTCATTTGACTAGCCATTATTAGTTGTCTTAACCGAGTGGCAGTGGTCCACCACACGTACATTTCATTTTTCATATTCAGAGCGTGGTATTATCCCAGGCGATTTTTATGTATTCTTACAGGGATTGAGATATGGGGTGTAGATAGAGTGTCGTATCCGTTTAACTCTAACTACAGACGCCTGATACGTATACCTTCGTTTAGAGTCGTTGCCCTTACATATATATACAGGAGTATATTTTAGCGCATAAAGGTACCGAGGTTATGAGCGATATTGTATTTCGGGCTTTTCTGTTATATCTTTTTGATTTGACACTCTTTTCGAACTAAACCAGTACGGTTTGATTAGGGCGTCTAACAATGTTAGCCGATATAAATCATACGTATATTATAGACTTAGGCTCGTCCATATTGGTTTGTCTGTACATCGCTCTTGATTCTTTTGCTCTCAAAGAGACGGCTCAGGTGTTTGGATTTTGGTACATGTTGTTGTGATGGTACTATGAGTACACGACAAACATGCATCTCCGCATTGTTGAGGCAGCCAAGTCATGTAGCTGATACGTATTTTACATGCATGTAACAATAAGAGAGTATCCAACTGGTATCGCGTACGCCTACCGGTGTTAGGCACGACTTAACGAAGGCACGGTCTCAGCTTGTTCTGAGGTGCAAGGCCAATCTTTTACGAGCATTGTGGGCTTCTTTCTATATTTCACAGATATAGGTTGGTATGCTCTATGATGGTCATCCCCTCTCCGTTTCATACCAATTTTATCTTTGTCGTGTTATTCTGCTCCTACTGGCATATCTTCTTATTTGGTACTTGAAGACCGGTGTAACTACCAGTCCAAGGGTGATTTGCGTGTACCCGGAGATCCACTTTCTTGTGATGATATGTTCGGTATATGTCGAACTATTGAGTTGCAATACATGTAGAGACTTAAACAGGCAGGCTAGATGGATACGAAGACATTTTTATACTGAAAGATGATGTTGATACATAAACTCCTCAATGCTACTTGTTACCGGATTACAGTCTAGGTGTGAATTCCAATCATATGGGTTCACATTTAGTTACTATTATATAGTTCATCCTTGATCATTTACTTTTAGTCTCACCTCATGATAATACTCGCAGCAGCTCATGGGTAATGATTTTGGTGATTATTTTGAAGCATACGATCTCAGCATTGATTTGATCGTGGAGCCTATAGTATATCCACCGGATGAGGTTATTGCTGGTATCCTCACCCATTGACTTTACCCGCCTTATGAGGTAATTAAACTAATTGTTATAATAATTACTTATAATTTTCTAAGAAACACAAATTGACTGGGTAATTTAAGGATAATGTCAAGGCATATGTTATTAACATTCAGTGTTGGTCTTTTGTCCTCCCTCCGTGGAAATCGTTGACGCATATAACTGACCAGCCTAGCTGCTACACAATTAAATAATACTTTTTTATTATAGCATTCACATAGGTTGCACCAGCATACACGACATATTGTCACTATTCAACATATGGCGCTATTTCATTCTCAAATTCTAGGCCAGCAACATTAGACGGAGATGCAGACGATGAGGGTCAAATGCATGCGATGTAGGTTCAGATGTAGGCACAGATCGATGAGCTACATGCTCGGTTGAATGCATTAGGATTAGAGGTGCTGGAGGTGTCGGTGGTTCAAGGGGTGTCAAGGGTGGAAGTTGTTCCAGGGGTCTTCTATCCATTCCCCGTAATTGCACCATTTTGCCAATAAGGGACACGATTGGATTCTACGACCTATGTTTTCTCCATCTACCCTAATCATAACTTCAATCGCATACCCGTAGTAGCAACAAACTGGGTACGAATTGACTGCTTTTACAATAGGAGATTGAATTTTTTATGCCTGATTCTCTTTTTGTTGTTGATGTGGTTGAACATTCACTTGTTCTCGTAGAGGTTGGATAGCCCCATTAGTGGTTGAACATCCTCTGGAAATCTAAGTTGGTCAAGATCCTGGGAATTCACCATTAAGGTTTTTGTAGTGTTGGTCTTGATAATTGATATTCCAATCGTCATCGGTATGTGGGCTATCGGTAGGAACGTGGCCTGCATCAAAGTCAATAGATGATGACCAGGAAGACATTGCTATGAGATGTATAAGAATGATGGAGTTGATAAGTATAAATAAAAGCTCTTTTTGTTTATATAGAGTTTGTGAACACTGAAGTGGTACGATGTCTAACTTGTCTCGTCACTCTTCCTATGTAAACAACTTGGCTATAGTGTCTATAAACAACATGGTTGCAGTGTCTACCTTGTCTCGGTCATTGATTGCCTACAAACAACATAGCTACAGTGTTTGTAAACAATGTGGCTACAATGTATACTTTGCCTCAATCATTGATTCTCTATAAACAATGGGGCTGCAGTGTTTGTCTTATCTCAAGCATTGATTGTCTATAAACAACATGGCTCACAGTTTATACTTTTCAAACTTGGAATTCCTACTGCTTATAACTGTTTCCTTTTGTTTTCCTAACTTAAAACACTGTTGTACTAAAATGTCCACCGTTAGTTAGTTTTCTTCGAAGTTATTTATACTCGTGAAAGCATATATTAAAGTTGATCACAGGCATGAAAGAATGCTAAGTACATATGTGATTGTAAGCTGTGAAATGTTTTGAAACATAGTGAAAGAAGCTTCCAACAACCATCATGATTGTCCCATAAGGCGGTCTTATTTTGAAGTTCATAAAACATATAGTGTTTTTATGATAGGTTGTGACTAGTACAGCGAGATTATTGAGCATGTAAGAAGAAAATATTTTTCAATCAAATCTTTCTATTTTTAATTTGCATTATGTGTCAGAGTACGGAGTGAAATTCGTAGGTCACGAATCATTTGAACTTCGTTATAGGTTGTTCACACGGCTAGGCTCTAAATAAGCATTAATACTACTCTAGGCTGTTTGTTTTTTGTAACTTTGTTTGTTGTTTAAAAGTTGAATATTTTCAGCAGTTTATGTAGTTTGCTTTCGCATTGTATAACGTTTGTTATGAAAGTACTGCATATTCAATTTAATAAATTCTTTAGTTTTAGTTAACAAACTACCTAACCGCGATTTTTCTAAAAATTTGATTTTGAAATACCTCAAAATTTTCGAGACTAAATCAAGATTTGTTGTTACTACCAAAATTAACACTGAGACAGGCTATCGACGAAGGGGTCACGAACCGTCACTTGCATAAAATAACAATTCGAAAGCAAGGCAACTGTCACCAGCAACAATAAAGGAAGCTTGAAGTTGATGAAAAAGGGGGAATACCGACAGGGTGACCCCGACACATAAGGCAATCAACGGAAACTCAAATCCAAAGGGAACCCGTAACCAAGAGATAAGGGGAGCGAAAGAGGTGTTGGCATTAACTTGATTAATGTCGATAAAAGGAGGAACAGAAGTATTTAAGGAAGGAGGGGCCTTCCGAAAGCTAGTTACCGGGACTAAAAAGAACGTATAATCAACGAAAGGCAGTTTCAGGAGGCAAATAATTGCACTCCGCAAGCATTCCTTCCGAAAGACTAAAACCCAACCCGGAGGACTATTGAAAGCAAACCCAACTTTCTAAAAGAGACAAGTTATCCACAGTAATTCACTCAGTGTCCATACCAAAAGGGGTGGTGGATCTCATAACAACACGCTTGAAGCACGAAGGAAAACTTCATGAAGAATTAATAGCAAGACTAAGAGCTCATGACCAGAAGCTCTTAATCGGAAGCCAAAATCCTTACCTAAAGCTATCCATACCAACAGGCTTGGTATCGATAAATGGATATAGGAATAACATCAAAGAGGAGCTTCAAAAGTCGAGACTATCCCTCTGAAAGCCGAAGACCGACACCTCGAAAGCAATACTACCTCCGTCAATAAGGCCAAAAGAGCGGCGAGAGCAAAGCAACCAGAACCGAAAGAGAAAAGCTGCCGACACGTGGCTGTTGCACCCGAAAAACGCTTCTGCTAGCCCAATAGCAAAAGGGGTCCAAATTTATCTACAAATAAGATCCTAGGGGTCTCATTTTCGAGACCAAATTCTCATTTCTCATTCCTGTACTCTTTTCTTCTAGAGTAAACCCTAATTTCTAAATCGATTTGGGTATTTTTATTGTAATTCCTTATGTACTTCAAATCAAAGATCAATAACGAGAGGATCAACACTTAGCATATTTCTTATGAGCTTCTTATGAGTTTTCTTAGTTATTTCCTACACAACATACCTTATGCTTCCTACATGGTCTCGGTTTCCTACTCAAGTTTAAACCCTTTCGCAAAAGTCATTGCAAAATCCCTTTTTACAAGCCATTTAGCCTTCTACCGAGTGTTGTGTTTAGGGAATCCTTATCCCAAGGTAACTGTTGGTTCTTAGGTCGCGTTAGCATGATACTCACCCCTTGAGGGAAGAGTAACTATTCTTTCGGACTTAGGACCTTGATATCTAGGAAACGGTGAACTAACTCAAACTAGTAGGAACTAAATAACCCCACTTTCCCTTTAGGTCCACTTTCGTAGACCTACTCCGGTGTTGACAAAAAATATCATTAACATTTTGGCGCTAGAAGGAGGGCTTGAACCTTCGACCTTATGGTTAACATCTCATATCTAACTGTGTTGTTTCATCCCAGGTTGGACTAAGCTTTGAAGAAACAGAAATCATGAATATAAGGTCTATATGAGTAATTAATAAATTTTCCACGATTACATCAAGTATTAATGAGCCATGGGCAGTCGAGAGGGTTAAGTTAGAAACCTTGCATACTCAAGATAAGAAAAGAGATGTAGAGCCTTATGATCATGATTAGTGGAGCATTAACCCATTCCATTTGGGACCAACCCCGATCTTTGCCCTAAGCAATTCTGCAATAGAGGAATATAACTCCTTCATATTAAGGAGGCCATCCAAACACATGCTAGGGCAACGATATTTGAGCAAAGGATTGAAAAAGGCTCCGATTACCTTGCCGCAAAAGAGTTTAAGAAGGTTATGCCCTTGTCCTAGGACATAGCTAAAAGAAAGTTCAAAAACAAAGAAAAGACAATGGAAGCAAGTAATAAAAAGGCTAAGTTCCAACACCAAAAGAAAGCCTTCGAGTCCAGATTACCAAAAGGATGTGAGCGTACTACGTCAACTAAGGGTATCTGCTTCCTGACTAAGTATGAGTTAAACTTTTGGCCACCATTAAAGAAGAAACCCAAGAACGAAGCTAAGTTGGGAGGACCTTATTGCTACTATCGTATGGTGAATGGACATAAAACCAATCATTGCAGAGTCCTAGAAGGGATGATTATCAACTTTTGGGGCCAGGGAAAGCTACACAGATATGTAAAGAAAACATAGCCAACCACAACAATAGATTCTTTAAGAAAAGGATTGTCTACATAATTACGGGTATGGAAACCCTCTCAAAGCTCGAAATGACCAAAGGAGGGTTAAATCATAAAGGGATAAAAACCCTGGTTACCGCCAAGTTGGCCAGGGAAAGGCACCCCCCAGAGGGGGGGTGATGTGTAAGCCTTTCTTTGCGCTCAAATCAGAATGGGCCAGGTTAAAGCATCAAAAGCGTAATCCTCCGATTCATGCCAGAAATGATCAGGACGGAGCAACTAATTAGCACGCTCTACCTTTGCTTACAGAAGAGTACGTCATGCCTCTACTATGAACTAAGCACGTCCTGCCTCTGCTCGTAGAAGAGCACATCCTACCTCTGCTTATGTTCTGCGTTACCCGCAGAAGGGAACGCAAACCCTTATCATCTTCTATGATGACCGGGATAAGGCACCCCTTGGAAGGGGTGGAGTGTAAGCCTTTATCACCACCTACGATGAGCAGGGTAGAGCATCAAAAGAGTAAGCCTTAATTCCACGTCTACGATGACCTGGTTTAAGCATCTAAGCCCTTATCATCACCTATGATGGTCGGGGTAAGGCGCCTCCTGGAGGGAGGTCGGGTAATTAAGTCCTTGGGCCCTACTTGTGGATAATCTAGCCAAGCGCACCGGACGCACATGTCTAGAGAGTGGCCAACAAAGCACGTACATTCGCTGCTTTGATAACCAAAAGCCCAGGGAGTGGGACAAGAAGCACGTACATCCTCTGCTTCCTAAATCGAACACAAAGGAGGAAACAAAACTAATTGCCAGAAATGGATTTATGGTCTTCTATTAAATACCCGAATCTGGGTTAGTTCGGGGTTTCTGTTAAATATCTGAATCTGGGTTAGTTTAGGATTTCTATTAAATACTAGAAGTGGATATCTGGTTATATTAAGTATCCTGAATCTAGGTTGGATCAAGACTTATATTATTACCGGGGGGTGGGGGGAAATTCCCGGACTTCATTCAAAATACTCTAACCCGGAATATGGACCAAAGTTTTTAATCGTTGCTAGAAGAGGCGTTCTAGCCACCTCTTGTTAATACCCTAATTTAGGTTACGAAGACTTAAATTTTCATTCCCAGAGAGGGATTAGCTAAACAAGACTTGGAGGGAAATCCAAAGTTTATTATTTAAAGGCTTTCGAACGAAGATAGTAATCTTCCATGTTACTCAGGGAGATTTCTTAAACCTATTATGTACAAATCATTATTATTTCTATTTAATACAAGCAAAAATTCACATGACAAGTGATGCACACAGAATTTACAAGTTTATTTACAAGGACTGCACCATTGACTATTCAAATATGGGTACGTATACAATACAATTACAAACACAATCAAGTATCCTGCTCCCCTTCATCCTCGAGTAAAGAGGGATTGATATTATGGTGAATCGCGATGCTTAGAAGCTCGTTAAGTTTCGCACCTTTCTACTAGTCTCACTAAAGTTGTCAGAAGGTTTGATCTGAAGCTTCAAAGCTTTGTCAAAGGCTCTACACATAGCCCTTGGAGACTTATTGTCTTTCTCTAACTCAAAGATGTTCATACGTTGATCGTGCTTTTCCCCATGTAAAAGTCTGGTTTGATCACTACAACAGAAAAGGTGTTCTATAGCGGCACAGAACCGCGATTAATGAAAAATATAGTGGTTCGATAACTGCTATATTACGATATGTTATAAACAACTGCTGAATATTTATAACGCATAAATCACCGCTATAAAAAGGCATGGTTGTATAGCGAAATTTCACCGCTATGCCATTTAATTACAATAGCTCATTGTGACCGCTATAATACATATAAATCTCAATAAAAAACGAGAAATTTTATAACAATGTTTTGCCGCTATAACACAACTATTCGATAGCGGTTATATGACGCTGTTAACTGGATCTTTATAACACAATATTACCGCTATAACATATTTCTTCGATAGCTTCTATGTGATGCTATTAAATTAGCTTGTTATAGTATTGCTAAATCCTTTTACAGCTTACATATATATCTTATAGATTTAATTAATAACAATCAAAATTAATATTCATAACAAGTTAAAGAGTAATGTATGAATGACAAAATATAATAATCAGCAAATATAACGCATAACTCATATTCATGACAACAAAATAAAGTATCAACCAACAAAAAAAATTTAATTCATGAGTTAACAATTTCAATACATATATTTTCAATTCTCAATGATGTCAACTTGATTACACAAAAGGCAAAACATAGTTCATATTTGTTTGGTTAACACACAAAAGACAAAACGAAAAACTCCAAACCTGAATCTGGTCCATGTTACTTCACAATTCATAGTACACAAAACAAACCTCCCTCTATCTTCACAATAACAAAGTTCAGATTCTGATCCACGTTCTTCGACAGAAACGAATCATTGATGCGTATCAGAATGAATATATCAAATATATCAAAATGGACACATTTAACACGAAAAAGCATGAACTCTAAAGTAGATTAACCAATAATTGCAGTAACACTAAACACTTTAGTTTAAATGTACGGAAGAGACAAGAGAACCTTCGTAGAATTGATATATAAAAGAACCAGATGTCATAACATTCTTATAAGAGAACCAGATTTCACAGCATAGCCTATGATGATGAATCCATAACCTTAAATAAAACTTAGTAGAAAGGCGTCAATTAGTTCACTCTCAGCAATGTTGTCTCAACGTGAACAATAAAAGAATAAGGGTGTGTTCGCCGCAAGCGGAAGCGGAGAATTTGAGCGGAGAATGTTAGCGGAGAATGTGTTTGGCGCGTTAAGCGGAGAATTTGAGCGGAGCATTTAAGCGGAGTATTTTATTTTTATTTTATAATTTAATTATTTAATGATGAAAACCTAACAATATGATTAATGCAAAATAACACATTTAACCAAACATATCATTTCAGTACATAATAATATTTCATACCAGTTCACTACATAATAATAAAACGAAAACATACAACAAACTACTAACGTCTGCGGAATCTAGAAAGATGATAACTCATGTACCCCCATCAACTCCATATCAGGCAAGGTCTCAGCCACCTCCAAAATAGATCGGTCGAGACGAAAAATCCCAATAATCTCCCACTTGTCGACATCAGTAATGGGCGAGAGAATGGCATAGCATCGGTACACCACCATGGAGAAATGCTCTATTTGAACAAAGGCCGGTTCGGGAGAAGTGGGTTCGCGAGGAGCCGCCGTACTAGATGTGGCGCGCGTCGACTGCCTCCGTGCAGACTGAACCGTTGGTGGACTATCTGTGGGGGCCGGGGGAGCAGGGGGGATCCGATAACTGCAAGTGTCTGCGCCAATGCAGCCCCTAAAAGGCTGGTCCTGCTCACGAAACTTCAAAGATGGTTGTCTCCTAAATTTATGGTACAAGCGTGTTGCCCCATGCCACCAGTCGTCTGATCCATCCAAGCGGTCCTGCGAAGCATCCCAAAAACTGTCAGGTATCTATAACAGTGCATTCTATGAAGTCCAGACCCTCTTTAGATTAACCTATTTGTTTTTTATTTGGGTCTGAGTCAACTCGTCCTCAAACATCTCATTGAATTCAGTCTGCACAGCAGTGAGTAATATGTTGGTTCCTCGTAGATGAATATTATTGAGACAAATATTTATGAAAGCCTCAGTGCGGTCCACTGGCCATAAAGCATTCGCGGTGTTGGAAGATCCAGAAGCAGAAGTAGAAGAATGTGCCATTTGACTGGAAAAAAAAAATAGACATAAAAACCTAAACGTGAAAAGAAAAGAAAAATTACCTGAAGGAGGCAGAAGGAAGCAGCAAGAAGAAGGAAGAAGTGAGGAGAAAGAAGGGGGGTTTATAGGAGAGGAGCCAATGACTCAAAATTGAGTCGTTGGCTCGACGCGTCCAACGCATCGAGAGCCAATGGCTCAATTTTGAGCTGTTGGCTCAACGGTCCTAAAAGTATCGTTGGATAACGGACGCATCGGACGCGTCTGTTATCCACTCAGTCCGTTTAGGACCAAATAACGGGGCCTAAAAAAGAAAGAGGTGTTCCGAGAGCCTTGAAAAATTCAACTAACGTAGGCATGCAGTGCATGCATCTGAATCCTTATATAATATATAGTGCCCTAAGCTATTCAGTTCAAAAATCAAACTTCAAATAATATATAGAGCCCTGAACGGAAATTTTAGGTGTATCTTTCATGCAATAGCATAGCCTACAGTTTTCACCTCCCCATGGATGTAGAATCATTCATAGAATTCAACAACACTCTACTATGCGCTGGAGAACATAAACATAAGTAGAGGCGAATAACGTTTTGCATTCATCCATCTCCGTAGATTCTACTATAAATACCCTAATACAAACTACTACTAACATCATACCTAGAACAAACCACAGATCAACACGACTCTACATACAAATGTGATAATACTGGGTAAGGATAGCTTGATGTTATGATACCTTTCGTCTAAGTACTTCTTGACAACTCCGGAATCTGGAGCAAGACTAGTTTTGATCCAAGGTTTGACCTAATACAAAATGACAAAACTTTCAGAAACCTTTAAACCTCACTGATTAACATGCACGAATCATCACTAGTATGTTGAAAGTTCCTAAATTGAATTTTTTGAGTCAGAAAATAATTACTAAAACATAAAAGGTGGTCATAAGATGAGAGGGAAGTGAAACTAGAACAATTCAAGATGAATTAGTTCTGGTAAGGACATGGCGGAAGGGGAAGGGGGAAAAAGGAGGAAAGGGGGAGGGTTGCATTTGGGTTTGTTTGTTGCTACACCCATGTTAACATAATCAAAATATTTATAGGGTGTGCTCTTGAACAATACAAAAAAGAAATCCGAAAAGGGAAAGTTAAAAAGAAAAGAATGCATTTCAGTGGAATGAAATGGTATTTCAAAAAGGATCAAACTGTTTCATTATTAATTATAATAGTAAATGTTTGAAATGGTACCTGAAAAGGGAACAACTATATTTTGGAAGGGGATCAAGATATTAATAAGTGTTTGAAATGGTGCAGAAGTGTTAGATGTTATCTGTTAACATTAACGATGCATGATTTGTTCAGATCACTTCAAAAGAAGCAAAATGATGCATCCCTCCAGAGGCCTCAGACACAAAGTCAACACAATATGCACATTTCTCCTATCCGAGCACAACCACGGTTTATTTAAGACGATTCACACCAAGTAAACATCCAATCTTCATAACTAGTTGAATGTATCAAGTTTTAAATTCAAGCTAAATTCCAAGTGACTCAATTGTTAATCACAGAAAATACTAGTAAATCCAAGGTGGCAAAGTTAATCTTGAGGCCAAGCTCGCAAGCCTTCTTAACAACCAAAGCAGCTCCAAGCATTACGTTGGGGTTTGATGTATTTGTACATTGCTACAATAACATCTCCATATCCCATCTGAGCTGGTTGTCCTTGAAATTTAAGATCACCCACCTTGGACTGTGATTCCTTTGGAACAACGAACCCCTATAATATTTCAGGTTAAGATTTTGTTCAGTACAACTATAGATAAACACAATAAAATGGTGACAAGCATCTACAGTAACATAATCCAGACAACGTACATAAGTACAAGAAAACAAAAGAAATACAAAGAACATAAAAGCAATAATCTATCTATCCATTTTTTAGGAAAACAAATGCAGAATGTCGTAAGGTTAATAAAAATGTTACTCTATTGAAGTATAACTGCAAAATTGGACAAGGAAATGAATACTTGTACTTATACAACACAATCTGTATTGAAACATACCACACAAAGATAAGGAGTATAGATAATGTATCCCCTTATTCTATACACGACATTCCTCTACTAGTGATGCAGATGTAAGTCTTTATACTTTACTGTTCTCATTAGAGAGATTGATTTTTTTGTGTTTTTGCGGTCTTTTCTTCTCTAGATTTCTGGTTTATGAGACTTTATGACTTACAACTTTGTTTTAAATTGATATTTTAAATGTCAGCAAGTTAGATAATCAATCACAAATCAGATAGCTCAAATCATAAAGTTACGAATAATTAGTAGAAATTACGAAGAAAAGAAACAAAAGAAAAGGAAGGCCTTACAAATAATCATGAAAAGGAGATGAAAAGGATGATTATTCATCGCCTGAAATATGAGTCACCAGGTATATGTTAAAAAAGAGAGGAAGCAGAGCCAAAAAAGTAATCAGTCACCCGAAATCACATGTCTGCCCATCGAATCCCCACTTCCAACCCCAATGGAACCCATCCTTTGCTAACCATCCACCATTACCATGGTAAGCTTATGAACAGATATATGGTTAGTGCTTGGTAGAAACTATGGCATCAGTTAGTCATAAAAAAAAATATCAAAACAAATCTGTGTAAACTTAATGTCTAATTGATTGGAATAAATGATGCGGAGCAACCCTAACTACTGATAAAAAATATGACTATCAGAGAGTTGCTTCAAGATTTGAAGTTCCGACCAAAATCCTGAACTTCCGGTTATTCCATTAGGGCTTCAACGGGGGACCAAACTGAAACTATGGTTTAATACTAAATAAATAAATATATAACTACTCTTCAAATTACACAGAAGAAACTCAAACAAGAATTATTTTGAATATTATATGTATGAAGTATGAACATTCAAAATCTGAAATTAACATAGTAGAAGAATCATGAGACATATAGATGTAACTAAAAGTTGAAAATGGAGTAGTGCATAGATATTTTTCAATGTTAGAAATATTTATAATTAATCGTGTTGTTTGTTTATATCTGATTTTCCAGTTAAAGATAGCTTATGCATTTTATTCTGGTAAGCTAAACAAATATAGGTGTAACTATATGAAAAAGATTTAACGAAATCCAAAACCTAAATTGAAACTGAAATACAAAAAATTAACGTATTAGATCAAATTCATAAAATTACAAAAAAACTAAGACCAAGATTCAAATCGCGATCTCAAATCTTAGTTTGCTTATAAAACAATAAGTGCCAACTCATTGTAGGGTTAGTCATTGTACTAAATATAACCATACAAGAAATATAAATATTCAAAAAACACCTTTAGAAGAGCCCGCATAAAATCGTTATCTGTTTACGGTATGCAACACAAGTTGTAACAGTTACTGCCTTGTACCGCGGGTAACCATACTGTTCCAGTGTCCATCCAGTCTCCTCTGTTTAGAAAATAAACATGTAACAAGCAAATATTTAGTACAAATTAAAATATTTGCATATACCAAGTTCAATCGACGCAATCACATGTCAAAAATGGTTACATATCAACTAGCTGTTAAAGAAAAATGTTGGTTTATGTATGTGTGTATTATTATTTTCTAACACACATACACATACATACATACACTAATACACACTAATCCAGACATAAATATTTATGTACTATGTACTAGAAAGCAAGTAAAAGGCGGCAAATAATCACCATCCAACATTTGCTATTATTAGTATATTATACTCCCTACCTTTTCGTTTCTTCCCAATTTAAAGATAAATATTTCCTTGTTGCGTTTAAGGGTGAGCACCATTTGATCCTTTAGTTGTTCATGTTTCAAAACTATTTGGACTTTCAAAGCTTTTGTATACAAATATGTTGAGTTTACTGCATTTAAGGCTAAGCATAAGAACCTCCACAGGAAATTCCTTATTTCCCCTAAGTCCATTCCTATCCAAATGTTTTACAGCGACTACCTGTAAACCCAAATCATTGCAGCATCAAATGAAATAAACAATATGTGAATTATTATTATAATACAGAGATGTATGCCCAATAAGGCACAATGGTTTTAGTTTTATTTTCCATTTAAAAACGCAAAAAGGAGAATAAGTGGTTACTTGCCATTTTCTAAGTAGCCTTTATACACTCGTCCAAAACCACCTTCACTTAACAAGCAGTCTTCACTAAAGTTTTGAGTAGCAGCACCAAAGCTCACTTAATGTGAATGTTCTAGCTGAAATGCAGGCTGCATTTCCATTTGCGTTCATTATTACATCTCTCCTGGTCTCCGAATTACTTTTTGACTTCAATTTATCTTCCACATACATTTAGTTTAGATTTTAGAAGGCAAAAAAAGATGATAATGAGAAGTGCTAGTTCCATTAGAAATGGAAATCCAAACAGCAAATTCATCATAGGAGAAACAAAAACAAAAAAAATATTTCTGCCCTTGCTTTTACCACTTCACAAAGTTAATAAGATAATTAAATTCACTTGAAGCCGATTTGTAGAAAATGATCAAATGAACATATCACGATTTCAAATCACAACAATGTAAATGCAAACCAATTTAAAACGCACCATTTGAAATAAGAAGAAAACGTTTCTAAAAGGTTTTCAAATACATCCATTCTTAAATTAAGCAATACATAAACTGGGGAACGGAAACCATATATTAAATACAGGTTTAACATACAAAAAGCTCCAAATTCCATACTAGGAGTAAGAGCATGGTTGACAACTTCTTGTTATTAATCAAACCAACTTAATTGTAACTTACTTGAATTTTAATTTTTGAAAACTTCCTATAACTAGCTTGTAAAAGTACGTTAGACGAAAATTTGAGAAAAAACCATTTATTTCTCAAAACTTAGGGAAAAAATCTTCTTAATAGCTTTAACCAAACAAATGGTTAAAACAACTTTGCGCTTCAGTATTTTTCAGGTACAATTACTCATATGAATATTTTCATTACGATCAAACATCAAATTAAACTTCACACTGCCAATTAATCTTCAATAAAAAATCCAAGTCGAATTTCAACCAGCACAAGACCTAAATGCTTATTTAGGTCATTCACAAAGAAGTACTAGAATCGGCTCGGAATCTAAAAATTTCATAGAATCACACAAATTTTAACTAACAACTTTACATGAAAATCGAACTCGCATACCTGAATCCAAATTGAAGATAAGGTTCTAAACACGCGAACCCGCCCTAGCTTTAATAGATCGATTGAGGAGACTGGAGATGGAAGGAGTTTGCTTTCTTCGATCGGGTGAGGATATTGGAGAGAAACGGCCGAATTTTTTGGTGAGGTGAAATGGTTTTGGAGGGATGGGAAATGGTTTTGGAGGGAGAATGAAAATAATTTGTGAGGTTAGAGGGATTGTGACGGGAGCGTTGGGGGGAGACCAGTAAATAATATCGTGAGGGGGCGTTACAATAATTAAGGTTAACAATAGCACTTCATACTAACGCGTTACTAAATTGCGTTATTAATATTATATTTTGTTATAGTGGATCAACATACCGGTTAGTACGACTTGATGTATCCTAAATTAATTTGGTGTAGTAAATACTTTTGATCTCAGTTATCACTCTCTTACACCACTCAGAAACGACCGATTCTCCTAAACCTCGAGAGGCGTCCTTCAAATAAAAATACTTTTGAGAGGCTGAGGCCCCAGGCTCAGTCGTGGCGCTAGGAGGTTGAGACACCATTACAATAGGAATGTTCTTGAAGGAGTATTCCCATGTCTTACATTTTGTATTAACATTATTTAACTAAATTTCCAAGTTAGTTACGCATTGGCATAAACCTCTTAATTCATCTTCGAAGTCAATAGATGGTGTGGCCTTTATATACTTCTTCAATCCAAGAATAATTCTATCCTTTCCCTCTAATTGGTCTTTCAAGGCATCTATTTTCTCATTCAAATGCTTGATAGATAAATCCTGAAATAAGATCGTTCTCTCTCGAGATACAGAGCGTCCCTCACTTGACCTACCCCTTTTCTTAACAGCTAGTGGTACTGCATCTTGAGACGGGAAGGTTTCATGTTAACCCACCTACTCATAAAAATAAAAAGTAGTTATGCATAAGTCTTTTACCCACAGGAGTGGTATAATGTTTTTAGATAGAATCTTTGCACGAATTTTATTCAAAACCAACTTTTAATCGCTTTGATAAATGCATGAACCAAAAAGAATTACAAAACTCCAAGCTTGCTCCTCAATACAATTATTGTTTACATATCAGCTCAGCATGTTCAATCCTAAATCTTTTTAAAATCATATCACGATCTTCACCCAAAAAGTTAAAGAGAAGTTAAGGGAATTTCGTATAAACATTCTTAAGATCTTTTAGAAACCTTCTCCCCGAAGAACATGAGATGATGTTGTCGAGAGTTCCTTTTTCAATCTAGAAGTCAAGCGTAACACGTCTTCGAGGTAAACAAGGGTCCGTCATAATGCGAATAGAAAAATCAGCAACCATAAATAGCGAGTAGAATTACTAACATATTTCCACATTCATAACATCAAATTTACAAATACTCCTCATGTTCATGCATGACCGACCTTTTAAACAGTTCAGTAATAAACTTATCCTTGTTGTACTTAATCTTTTCTAGGGGAAGGTCCCTAGGAATTGAGTGAACTCTTTCAAGTTTCCAACAGTCCCCGGGATGTGGGTCAATCCCAAACTCATTTAGATAACGTCTATGGAGGCGACGTATTAAACCCCTACTATGATCCCTTAGAAAAGAAAAGTCTACTGTTATGTACTGTTTAAATTTCATACAAGAAGTTAACCAAAATATCTCTATCCTCAATCAACATCCAAAATAAGGTCGTCAACTCCTTGTTTTCCTCCCGAATGGCTTCCCTGTGCTTGCGGGCTTTCTTTAGTCTGGGCGCAGCTTTGTGCTTCTTGTAAAACATGAGCTTAGACATGCACTTCTCCAAATCATGATATTTTTGAAATAAAGCATTATAATCGTTTAACAACCTTCCTTTCTCTATATAGGATCGAGTTATTTCCCTTTTATTTTTTATCTAATTCTGCTCTAAGTCATGAGACGGTATTTATTTTGGTCTATGCAATGTAATGACAGGAAACTAGTTACCCCCATATATTCGAAAAAGGAAAAAAGCATTGCAAAAAGCAAAAGCTATACCTAGGAAAGAGGAACCTCATGTTGGGTAAGTTGTTCTCTTCCTAATGCATCGGAAGTACCACCTTTCTTAGTTGGAGGAGCGTCAAAGTCTCTAGGAGCACGAATACCTACAGCATCAGGACTGGACCTTGTGGAAACAGATGAAACCCCAGCCATTGCAGAAGGATCACTCCCATCCTTATCATGCTCATATCGGCGGTTATCGCCACCATAACGATTACCATCATCACCTCTATCATCATCAACAAAAGCTGAATATTCCTCTTTATCACCAGAGTCGTCAGAAATGTCCTCAGTATATAGGAAATCCGCATCTTTGAGCTTGTCCTTCTTTGGCATCTTAACTCCTTGCTTATGTTGGATCTAGATTAACCCTAGAGGGGGGGTGAATAGGGTTTATTGAAAATTAAGCGAGATATAAAAAAAATATCAGATCACAAAATGCAGTAGAAATAAAAAGCAAAAGGAAATGACACACAGAGATACCCAGCTTCGGCAAGACTCTGCCTACTGCTGCATTCCTAAAGTTTCTACTAGGTGATAGAACAGATCCCGCTTAAAAGACCATGTAAACTTGCGAACCCCTCGCTCCTATTCTAACCCTACGCTCAAAACTCTAGACTGATCGATATCTCCTCAATCAGATTTCCCCGAATTACAAGTCCGTAATCCGTAACCCAGATTTTACAGACTCTGTCTACTGTCAGTCAACACCATGAATGATTCCCCCTAGATTTTACAGATTCTAGAACTGTTTCAGAATGATTTACAAACAGAAAATAAAACAATACAAAATAAAAATAAAAAGCTAAGACAAGATAAATCCCTAGTATTTTATAACAAAGCCTATTCCCCTTTTAAATCAATTTGAGCCCGGCCCATTGTATTATCCCATAAACTATGCTTCAAAGAAATCGGCCGTAATGGTGGAATTAGGGTTTCTCTTGCTTTTCCCAAATCGCAATCGGTTGTTTGAAGAAGTGATTCTCTGTAGCTTTGATCAAATTCGTGGCTTTGCTTCTGGAATCAAATCTCTGTTGCTTCGAGTTGGATTGTTGCTGATCGAAAATAAGTAAGCTTCTCTGAGAAATTTCTCTGTTTGTTGCTCTCGATTTTTGTTGTTGATTTTTCGATGACATGCCAGTGATGATAGGTGTAGTTTAAATAGGATTTTTTAATCCCTTAAACTCCATCTGATTTCGCATATGTGATTCGATATGATTTGGCTTGATTCCCCTTTTGATTTGCGAGATTGTTGCGATTTTCCTTTCTGATTGAATTCAAAAATTCTTGCCATGTTTGAAATCAACCTGTTTGTCTACCACTTTGTATTCCATGCATGATTATCTCGACAAATTCTGGAAAAGAATAATATATGGTCTCTTGAACATTTTTTGCACATCTCGCCATTAATTGAATAACTCAATTCTGGAAAACAATATAAATTTGTGGTATTTAATATGACTGTCCCTTGCTTGAATTGTGCTCCCTGATTTTCACGGCTTTGATACAAATGAGAAATTTTGGAAAATTTTGATTGCTGCCAAATAGCAGATTTCTTGTGTGCAAATTCCTCTTTTGGCTTCGAAAAAGATTTCATGTCCCTTGAATAAATCAATGCTTGATTTATGCTCTACTATGAATTATACTCTTTGAAACCACTTGCTGAAAATACTTGATAAAAATTCATAAATCAATTCTGATTTATTTGCCAAATAAAAGGACTACTGACTTGCTTAAAACAGGAATGAAATACTTGCCAAAAAAAATGTTCTTGACCAAATCTTGCTGATTTCTAGAATTGTTTATATCGTTGCCCAAAGACAGATTGCAAAACAGTTTTCCCCATTTATTACTTGCATGATTTAAGCTCAAACTTATTTGCATCATTCTGGACAATTTAAATTGCTTTGAATGACATTGAAATCTCTGATTTGAAAAGTATTGTCAACACTAAAAATTATACTTAGCAGACCTTTAACTCATGGCTTGTCAATCTGGCTCGACACTTTTGTGAATAAACTTGGATGCTTCACCTGTGTGATCTATATTCCAACATTGCTTTTAACTTGTATTACAATGCTTCGCTGGTCCATATAAAAACTGAGAAACACATTCATCATTGCTGCAAAAAAAAAACATTACTGCTTGGTCAACTTGAAACTTGTTTTATTGATTGTGCACTTCAAAAGCATTGCTGTGTAGATAGCTTGACCATTTCATTGATGTTTGACTTGTAACTTGCATGTATAATTGTGCTTGGCCATGAACTGTATGCTTGGCCACTTGTACTATGCTGAACTCATGCTGCACACATATTGATCATGCTGATTTGTTGATCTTGAACCTGGCTTGTCCAAGTTTCATCTCTTTGCTGTCTCGACCATGTATACCTGTCATGTACACTAATGTATACTGCATCTATTTGTTGTCATTCACCATGTATTGTAATTTCACCATTCCTTTGTGCTTCAACCAATTTGCTGTGTTGACCATGCTGAATCAAACTGATTTGACTTTGTTGACTTGTACTCAACTCCATGTGCTTGAAACTGCTCCATTAATTTTTGTGTCTGCTTTTAACTTGTTGCATTTGGCACTTTGTTGCCTCGACCATTATTGATTGTGCACTGAGTCGAGACGGTTCATGTGGCTACTCCTCAGTTGCTCGCTGGATTGGCGAGGCAGTGCACACGTGTATATTTATACACGTGTGTATATGCAGCCATCAGAAGAGATTTCTTGTCCCTGCACTGTATATATATACTGTCTGCCTTGTGGTATTTACAGTGTATCACTGTGAATATCACAAGCTGTCTAGACACAGATTGATGGTTATACAAATCCGATCAAGTCATGAAAAGTGATGAGAAACACACCAGAAATATGAGGCAAATAAAATTTTAAAAAATAAAAATTATATTTGTAAGTATTCAGTTTAAATTCCTGTTGCAGTGTACTGTGTGTTTCTGTTTTCATTTGACAGGTAAGAAGATGAGACTGGACTGAAGGCTGTGAAGACAGAAGACAGAAGATTGAAGCAGCAGTGTATATAAGAGTCAGTGAAAGAATGAGTCTGTATATATATAACTGAGTGTTGAGTGATCTAGTAAGGAGCAGTGTATGAAAAAGAAAGTGTATAATGAAATGAAATGTATCAGTGTATAATGAAATGAAATGTATCAGTGGATTTGTACAAATAGAGGAGTATAAAATATATATTGTTTGATATTGAAATAAAATATTCTATTTAAATAAAATACTGTGAATATTTAAATTTCTGTACAGTTGTATTTTATTTAAATAGAAATATTATATTCATGTCTGTTGTGTAGTATATGAAACGGTACAATTATAAACACATATATAATAATATATATTTGGTTGTTATCATCAAACAAAAATCATATAATTGTGTATACAACACTGTTATATACAACAATCTCCCCCTTTTGATGATGACAAACAAACATAAGATTTTGAGCATAAATGTGTTTGAAAAAAAAATGAAATATATGTTACTCCCCGTATTTGAATGCTCCCCCTACAAGTGTGCATGAGTGAAATAAATGAATTGAATAAATTTTCAAAATTAAAAATATTTATAAAATATTCACTCATAAATCAAAATCTCAACCCATTCTTCCCCTTTTGTTATCATCAAAAGTATACAGAATTTAAAATATAGATGAAGGATGACTAACAAATACAATATCAGCTTAAGAAGAGGAACAGTTATAAATCTTAATTAGTCAAAAAAAAATCATAATATTCTGAGAACAGGTGGCATATTTCACATTTTAGAGAATGATGGATTTACGATGAATTTTATATAAAATGGAGAGAGTTTAAAAATATGATATTTTCCAATTATTTCCAAAAGAATTTTATAAAATTGAGCTAAAAAAAACAGTGATGGATTTGGACTATAGTTAATAATTCAATTTAAGTGACAAAATCGAATAATCTCAAATCCCAATACCTATCAATCAACAAATCATAATACGTCATAAAATTTCAACACATTTCACAGATTAGAAAGATGGATTGATAGGCTCGTTTTTATATACACCAAGGAGAATTTCATATTAATTTCAATTTAGCATATTATTTCCTTTTCTTTTATCTTTTATTTAAGAGCACCCTAACTACGCATAACCAGAGCTTGGATTTTTAAATGAGGTATGTCGCAGCTTAAATTATAAGTTGTCTCTTAACCATGCATGACCAGAGCTTGGATTTTTAAATGAGGTTAGAGACACACTTATGTATTAATTATATTTATCATTTCATATTTGAAAGGAAAAGCTCCTCGGTATATAAAACCAATATATGGATGATAGAAAATGTGGTAGGTACAGAAATGGGCTGTGAAATAAATTTTTTAAATTAATTATATTATGAAACATGCTTGACTGTACTGGAATCATTGAAAATTTTCAATTATCACTAATTCTGAATAATAACATAAACACAATTCCATCACAAATATTTTCACTGTTTATTCAAGATGATTTTTTTTTATATAAAAAAATTTAACTCTCCATATTAATATAATATCACGATGGATGGTAGACAGATGACAGATAATGAAGATGGTCGTGAAATAACTGCCAGTTCAAAGATATTATAATAAATATTCAACTATCATGAAAATCCAAATAAAAATCTCCTCTTGTTGTGTATTATACTTCAGTCATAATTCATCACAATTTCAAAATCCGTTAATAATTTTGATGAATTATAAATACAGTTCAATTTTGGATATTGATTTCAATTTCTGAGTGAATAATCAATAAATAATTTAAAATTGAAAATCAATTACAAGAGGAATATGAAGATCTATACAAGACATGAGGGATTAAGAAATATATACATGATGAGAAAAAAATTCAACACTTTCTAATCTGATACCACTTGTAGTCTCTATTAATGAGGATTTTTAAAATGACACTGGTGGCTAAACAAGGGTATCTTAATCAACAAAAAAAAACTTAATTACAAAAAGCAAGTAACTCAAGCACTCATATTCCATTTATCAGAGCATGGTATATATTTGATACCAAAGCAGGCAGTCACCAAAAATATTTACAAACCAATTTCTTTTAATCAGAGCAGCATGATTTCAAAACAAGCATTTTTCAAAACAGTATCAGAGCAGCACCAAAATAGTTTCAAAGCACACTTGTCAAGACATTTCTGATGGTCACAGAATATGATTCACGATCCAAGATTAAAAATACCGTTTATTTTAAATCATTTGAAGAAAATGAAAATATCAGGATTTAATAAATCAATCACACCAATTTATAAATTTTTGATTCGAGATACGTGTGAAATTTAATAAATCAATAGTTTCAAATGATTTTAAACAAACAAATATTTAAATCAAATAACCATGAAATAACAGAGAAATTCAAGACCGAATTGTCAAAGAATTTTTCCAAATTGTTTCTGACAAGCCCAAAGAAAAAATTTAGATCGTTTACATCAAGTTTGAGAGATATTCATGATCCAAAAACTTAAGAATAATTTATTTGAAATCACTTGAAACAATGTGAAGTTTGAGATATAAAGAATTATTCACACAAGATTGATAATATAAAATTTAAGTGGTGTATGATATTCAAAATATCTAGAATCTCAAATGATTTCAAACAAAGCTAATTTTAATCATAATAATCATGAATAACGATGAAATTTCAAGATGTATCACTGATTCAAGACAATTTAACATATTCAAGCCAATCTGAAAATTTCTGAAATTATCACAACTGATAAATAACAGAGTGTACTGTAATGAGTATAATATTTTAAGCATTTCCAAAATTAATTGGTAGAAGCTCAAAACAACATAAGTGTGTGAAATTTCATTAATTATTCGGATCTTCAAAAATTTAGAATTCAAAATAATAGTGTTCAAGATATGACATGAATACATCAACACTATTATGAATTCATAAATCAGAAAATAAACTTCAAAACAATTGCAGATATTTACAAGTTTAAAAATTCAAGATCTAGAAAGAGTATAACATCAGAGTTCTATTTAAACAAAGCAAATTTCCAGAAGATCATGATTACTGCAATTGGAAGTTAAGGAAGCCCAAGAAGTTACAATGATATGACAGTGACAAATCAAAACAAAAACAAAAATAGAAAGGATAGAAGAAAGAATAAACAAAAAAAAATTACAAAGTTGAGTTCAGAGATTATGCCTGAAATCCATGTAAACCAGAATCTCCGACTCAGCAATCCTGGCTGGAGGAACTGTGAATGATACAGAACCATAAAACAGTTTGAATTTGAATCTCCTTTGAATAGCAGTTCCTCATCCACCTCCAGTACCTAAGTGTTTAGGGGATTGAGTGGTCTAACACAATTAGTGAAACCACTCACAGTTGTGTGTTGGACTTTCGGTACCCAAACTTGTTTAAAAAGCAACCCATCAGAATTTATCAAAGTGCCTTTAGGGATCCGGATCTGTTTGAATTTAGACGAATTCATTTTGTTTCTTTTTGGGGTCCAAACAGAGTTGTTTCTAAACAAGTTTACATTTTGCTTTCAATTGAAAAATCCTTTGAAATTATCAAAGTTCAGATTATCAAGTCGATTCTTTTCAAAGAAGGTTGAAGGATTTTTAAAATCTTTTGAACTTCTCTTTTCAAAAACATCAAATTTTCCAAAGCCGAGTCCACTTTTGTTTCCTGAAGAAAACTGATTTTTCAACAACATATTTAAAGATTTTTCACCGCTAGAAAATTTAGTCAATGTTGTTTCAAGTCGTTGAATTTCATTTTTAAGGTCACTGTTTTCTTTCATTAAATCTGAACAATGATTTTCAGTGATCTTACTCTTTTCAAAATCAGTTTTCAAAACCAAATTTTCATCACTAAGCAATTTAATTTTGGTTTGGGATTCAGCAATTTCAAATTCAAAACGTTTTCGACTCTCAGATTCAAATTTCTTAAGTTTTTCAATCTCACTTTCTAGCTCATTCAGAATAGAATCAGTTTTCAACAAGCTTTGTTTTTCAGCAAAAATATATTTGGAATTTTCAATCGTCTTGAAATTGTCAAATTCTTGTTGCAAACAATTGTTTGTGCTTTCAAGCTCTATCTTGTTCTTTTTTAAAATCAGAATTTCGCTCTCAAGTTTTTGAATATGTTTATTTTGATGAACAAGATCATTTTTCAAATTTAAACAATTTTTGCAATTAGAATTTGAATACTTCTTGACATTTTTAAGCTTTGATTCCAAAAGATTATTTTTGCAAATCAACTCAAGTTTTTCAGATTTCAGAATTTTATTTTTAGACTTTAGTTTCTCAACAGATTCAGTTAAACCATTTAAGCGAGAAATTAAATCTTTACAAGAAAGATCTCCAGTTGAGTCTCCATCTGGATTTCCATCTGTACAACCTGTTAGGCACAACTCTGAAACTGAGTTGACCTTCTGGGGTTTTGAGCTGTTGTCTTCTTTTCCATAGAGCATGTTGAGAGTTGTCCAGATTTCCTGCGCGGTCAAACAATGGGAGATAAGACTATATTGTACATCATCAATATAAGAATATAGGATATGAATAGCACGAGTATTAAATCCAATATCATTCCTATTTACAATATCATACCCATTTATAACACTATTCCAACATTTAATATCAACAAATTTTAAATAAGATTTCATTTCTGATCTCCAATTTACAAAATATGTACCATTAAAAATAGATGGAATACGACTGGACTGACTCTCTAAGGTCTGACAACAAGAGATCACCATTACTCTAGAGTTAATAGAAAACCTGCTCTGATACCACTTGTTCTCGCTTTCTCGAGGATTTTAATGACACCCCGGTGGCAAACAAAGGTACCTCAGAGACTGATTTCACGTCCTGCCTCTCGACATGGACAACCACCCACGGACATGTAGGGATAAGAGTCACTACTTCGCCACTAGATCATAGAGTGAGAACTCCCTATCATGTTTTAACCTTATACCAGCTCTGATACCACTTGTTGGATCTAGATTAACCCTAGAGGGGGGGTGAATAGGGTTTATTGAAAATTAAGCGAGATATAAAAAAATATCAGATCACAAAATGCAGCAGAAATAAAAAGCAAAAGGAAATGACACACAGATATACCCAGCTTCGGCAAGACTCCGCCTACTGCTGCATTCCTAAAGTTTCTACTAGGTGATAGAACAGATCTCGCTTACAAGACCATGTAAACTTGCGAACCCCTCGCTCCTATTCTAACCCTACGCTCAAAACTCTAGACTGATCGATATCTCCTCAATCAGATTTCCCCGAATTACAACTCCGTAATCCGTAACCCAGATTTTACAGACTCTGTCAACTGTCAGTCAACACCATGACTGATTCCCCCTAGATTTTACAGATTCCAGAACTGTTTCAGAATGATTTACAAACAGAAAATAAAATAATACAAAATAAAAATAAAAAGCTAAGACAAGATAAATCCCTAGTATTTTATAACAAAGCCTATTCCCCTTTTAAATCAATTTGAGCCCGACCCATTGTATTATCCCATAAACTATGCTTCAAAGAAATCGGCCGTAATGGTGGAATTAGGGTTTCTCTTGCTTTTCCCAAATCGCAATCGGTTGTTTGAAGAAGTGATTCTCTGTAGCTTTGATCAAATTCGTGGCTTTGCTTCTGGAATCAAATCTCTGTTGCTTCGAGTTGGATTGTTGCTGATCGAAAATAAGTAAGCTTCTCTGAGAAATTTCTCTGTTTGTTGCTCTCGATTTTTGTTGTTGATTTTTCGATGGCATGCCAGTGATGATAGGTGTAGTTTAAATAGGATTTTTTAATCCCTTAAACTCCATCTGATTTCGCATATGTGATTCGATCTGATTTGGCTTGATTCCCCTTTTGATTTGCGAGATTGTTGCGATTTTCCTTTCTGATTGAATTCAAAAATTCTTTCCATGTTTGAAATCAACATGTTTGTCTACCACTTTGTATTCCATGCATGATTATCTCGACAAATTCTGGAAAAGAATAATATATGGTCTCTTGAACATTTTTTGCACATCTCGCCGTTAATTGAATAACTCAATTCTGGAAAACAATGTATATTTGTGGTCTTTAATATGACTGTCCCTTGCTTGAATTGTGCTCCCTGATTTTCACGGCTTTGATACAAATGAGAAATTTTGGAAAATTTTGATTGCTGCCAAATAGCAGGTTTCTTGTGTGCAAATTCCTCTTTTGGCTTCGAAAAAGATTTCATGTCCCTTGAATAAATCAATGCTTGATTTATGCTCTACTATGAATTATACTCTTTGAAACCACTTGCTGAAAATACTTGATAAAAATTCATAAATCAATTCTGATTTATTTGCCAAATAAAAGGACTACTGACTTGTTTAAAACAGGAATGAAATACTTGCAAAAAAAAAAGTTCTTGACCAAATCTTGCTGATTTCTAGAATTGTTTATATCGTTGCCCAAAGACAGATTGCAAAACAGTTTTCCCCATTTATTACTTGCATGATTTAAGCTCAAACTTATTTGCATCATTCTGGACAATTTAAATTGCTTTGAATGACATTGAAATCTCTGATTTGAAAAGTATTGTCAACACTAAAAATTATACTTAGCAGACCTTTAACTCATGGTTTGTCAATCTGGCTCGACGCTTTTGTGAATAAACTTGGATGCTTCACCTGTGTGATCTATATTCCAGCATTGCTTTTAACTTGTATTACAATGCTTCGCTGGTCCATATAAAAACTGAGAAACACATTCATCATTGCTGCAAAAAAAACATTACTGCTTGGTCAACTTGAAACTTGTTTTATTGATTGTGCACTTCAAAAGCATTGCTGTGTAGACAGCTTGACCATTTCATTGATGTTTGACTTGTAACTTGCATGTATAATTGTGCTTGGCCATGAACTGTATGCTTGGCCACTTGTACTATGCTGAACTCATGCTGCACACATATTGATCATGCTGATTTGTTGATCTTGAACCTGGCTTGTCCAAGTTTCATCTCTTTGCTGTCTCGGCCATGTATACCTGTCATGTACACTAATGTATACTGCATCTATTTGTTGCCATTCACCATGTATTGTAATTTCACCATTCCTTTGTGCTTCAACCAATTTGCTGTGTTGACCATGCTGAATCAAACTGATTTGACTTTGTTGACTTGTACTCGGCTCCATGTGCTTGAAACTGCTCCATTAATTTTTGTGTCTGCGTTTAACTTGTTGCATTTGGCACTTTGTTGCCTCGACCATTATTGATTGTGCACTGAGTCGAGACGGTCCATGTGGCTACTCCTCAGTTGCTCGCTGGATTGGCGAGGCAGTGCACACGTGTATATTTATACACGTGTGTATATGCAGCCATCAGAAGAGATTTCTTGTCCCTGCACTGTATATATATACTGTCTGCCCTGTGGTATTTACAGTGTATCACTGTGAATATCACAAGCTGTCTAGACACAGATTGATGGTTATACAAATCCGATCAAGTCATGAAAAGTGATGAGAAACACACCAGAAATCTGAGGCAAATAAAATTTTAAAAAATAAAAATTATATTTGTAAGTATTCAGTTTAAATTCCTGTTGTAGTGTACTGTGTGTTTCTGTTTTCATTTGACAGGTAAGAAGATGAGACTGGACTGAAGGCTGTGAAGACAGAAGACAGAAGATTGAAGCAGCAGTGTATATAAGAGTCAGTGAAAGAATGAGTCTGTATATATATATAACTGAGTGTTGAGTGATCTAGTAAGGAGCAGTGTATGAAAAAGAAAGTGTATAATGAAATGAAATGTATCAGTGTATAATGAAATGAAATGTATCAGTGGATTTGTACAAATAGAGGAGTATAAAATATATACTGTTTGATATTGAAATAAAATATTATATTTAAATAAAATACTGTGAATATTTAAATTTATGTACAGTTGTATTTTATTTAAATAGAAATATTATATTCATGTCTGTTGTGTAGTATATGAAACAGTACAATTACAAACACATATATAATAATATATATTTGGTTGTTATCATCAAATAAAAATCATATAATTGTGTATACAACACTGTTATATACAACAGTTTAGCCAAGTTGATCCTTTCCATGACCCTATCCCTAATGAAAGGAGGAACAGAGGTAAATTGCATCTTAGGAAGGCTTCGAAAGTTATTAGAAATGGCATGAATTAAAGCATCCATATAGTATTCAGTCTTAATCTAGGGAAGATGATCCTGCAAAAAATCAGAGGTTCTGCCCTTAGCCTCATAAATTATCCGCGCCGCTTGAGAGAGCTTATCATCCTTCTTCTTGAGTTCATTGGCATTGCTAACAACATTTTCTGCTATTTGGTGCTCAAAGGTTGAAAGTTGGTTAGATAAAAGACTCTTCGCCTACCTCTCTTTTTAAAGAGTTTCTTCGGCATTCTTAAGAGAAGCCTTCAACCTCTCACACTCATCACTTAAAGACGAGTTCACAACCAGAAGCTGAGTAACCTCATAAGAAGATGGGAAGATGTCGCTCTAGACAAGAGCCATCTTTTAGTAACCTAAGAAGGAAATAGAGTATGATCAGCCATCATGAAAATTGAAGACAAGGGAAGGGTTAGGAAGAAGAATCTATAGCGAAAGCTGCTGCTCGAATAGGTGCTGATAAAGACCCTCCCAGTCTGAAGAAGTGGAAGGCAACGAAATGTCAACAACTTCAGGGGAAGAAAGAGCGAGCTTCACAAGTTCATCAAAGCTCATGGTTGGTATGGGAGACCTTAGAGGGTTGACATGTTGAGAAATAGAAGTTTGGATCATGGCATGTTTGTCCTCTTCTAATGTACTTGGAAGGGTTGACGGTAAAACAAGACCCTCACGCTCACGACCAAAGATACCTTCTGGAGAGGCGGTAATATGACAATAGTAGAATCGATAGCAGAGGATGTGGAACCAAGAATTTCTTGTTCAACAATCTCAATAACAACATCTTGAGGGAGAGAAACAAAAACGTCATATTTCAATCTTTTAGCTGGTAGCTCAACGGTCGATTCGGCCAGCCTCTTGGTAGCAACGACATTAGAATGATCTAGATCATCGATGGGAGTTGTAACTTCAGAATCCAATCCCCCTGGTCAAAAGCAAATACAAAGGTAAAATCAGGGGTGAAAATCTTATAAATTAAAGTTGCTCCAAAAAGAAAATAGCAATCCCAATCAAAATATTTGGAAACAAAGGAGACGAAATAGTGAACACGTTCGAATCCAAAGTCAAATGCTTGGATCCTAAGAAATGAATAGGTGGTCTCCCTAGGATTTTTCCCCATCAAAGAAATGGTTATATTGACGTCATTTGTCCAATGTCAGCAAAACTGATCCACTTCATGGCTCTTCAAGCGCTTTGGAAGTAACTTCAAGAGTGCGAGGCTCACTCTCCGTTAAAGCAACCCTCTTGGAAGCAGGATCTGGGAAGAAATCAAGGTTAAACAGAGTCTAGAAAAAGTATGATTACTAATGGGAAAACAAGGAAACTCACCAAAATATGCAAAATTGCCTGAAACGCCAATAGGGAATTTAATGGAAAAGAACCGACTCTCCCAGGATTTAGTCTTGCTAATGTTGTCACTAATGATTTTCTTCACAGGATTGGCACGCAAAATGGGCGAGTCTTCTCTTTTCGAGAATCATATCAAATGTTGAATAAGGTTGGAAGTAAGAGAAGCCTGGCCTGACTCGAGTGCCAAAACTTCGAGACATAAAAGTAAAGTGTAGGTATTCGGCAAAAGTTGAATAAGTGCAATTCCTAGGTCCCGTAAGAGTCGAGAAATAAAAGTCAGGAAGGGAAAGAAGTCCCCATGCCAAATGTGAATGGCAGAATATGTGAAGTAACCTTCTGGAGGATTTCTGATATTGTCCCGAATGGTGGCAGGGATGGCATCCACATCGGACCTCCAAAAGCTGTTAAGGATGGCGTTTACTTCATCCTGAGAAGTAATGAGAGACTCCTTCAAAGTAAATGGCTTTTTCTTCCGAGAGGTGCTGGGAGCACCAGACGTTAAGTGGTTAAAGTTCTTTTTATCAGATATCATGTTGCCAGGTGATATAATTTCATAACACATGCATTAGCAGCACATCCATTTACACTAAATGGGTAAACGACATTAAACCCTACTAATGCTAGGAATTTAAACTATCACATATCAAGTTAGCTCTAAATATCAATCTAGGCAAAGTTCATGTATGGTTTACGTTCCCTTAGAACAATTAAGCCCTTAGTGATGATAAAGTTGGTTGCCCCGACACCAAAGTCAAAAGAGCAAATGAAGGGTGTCGGAAAGACTAAACTCTCGAAAGAAACTGGTAGCAGTTAAACCGGGACCAAGTGATCCTATGTCATCACCAAGAGACTGATTAACCTTTAGGTCCGGTACATGTAAAATCAAAGTTGAAATGTTATGGCAACGAAACTCTTAAATTTTACCGACACCGAAATCGAAAAGGAACCAACCCTTCGACAACCCTTTCAGATGATTCGCCGCTCTCGGACTAATCCGACACTTACTGCTAAATAGATACAAGAATTGGTGTCTATAAAATTGGAGCAAACGAGCCGATAATAGTGGCAATGGTTTCATCGGCACCAGAGGCATATAATTTCACTTTGTAATAGAGAATAACTTTCTTTATGTAAATTTTGCATTTCGAAACCCCAGGAAATTACACTGGGAAGATAGGACATTTGTTCGGTCTGACATAAATCCATATCTAAATTGCCTATGATTGAATAACTCGTATTAAACAAGTAAAAACCTGATCAAATTTAAATGCTTGGCTTAAATTTCTACTTATAACTGAAATAAGGATACTTATAGAGGATTGAATTTGAGATTCACGAAAAGCTTGGGTAA
Source organism: Allium sativum (assembly GCA_030737875.1). Lineage (NCBI taxonomy): Eukaryota > Viridiplantae > Streptophyta > Magnoliopsida > Asparagales > Amaryllidaceae > Allium > Allium sativum. Next base: position 548,527,193 of record CM060921.1, on the reverse strand, counting down.
TTCTTGAAGAACAGTAATCTGGTTTAATTAATTGATTTTGCAGTTAAAAGGTGAAGGAGAAGAAAGGGTAATACTTATGTCAAATCACCTTTTTAATCTAAGTCGTACAGGAAAGAACCGATCAACGAGTCTGATCGACAGAGATCAAGAGACAGGGAGTCAAAATGCCGAAAGAACGTCAAAGTTTGACTTGAAAAGTCAAAATTACCCCTTCACAACGGGGAAAATGGTACTACCAAAATTAACACCAAGATAGGCTATTGGTGAAAGGGTAACGAACCGTCATTTGAATAAGAGAACAATCCGAAAGCAAGGCAGCCGTCACCATTAGCAATGAAGGAAGCTTAAAGCTAATGTAAAAGGGGGGATACCGACAGGGTGACCCCGAAACAAAAGGTAATCAACGGAAACTCAAATCCAAAGGGAACCCGTAACCAAGAGTTTGGGGAGCGAAAGATGTATCGGCATTAACTTGCTTAATGCCGAAACAAGGAGGAAGGAAAGTGTTGAAGGAAAGAGGGGCCATCCGGAAGCTAGTTACTAGGACTAAAAAGAACAGATAATCACCGAAAGGAAGTTTCAGGAGGTAACTAATTGAACTCCGCAAGCATTCCTTCCGGAAGCCAAAAGCCTTTCCTAAAGTTATCCATACCAACAGACTTGGTATCGATACAAAGGAGATAGGAATAACATCAAAGGGGAGCTTCAAAAGCCGAGACTATCCCTCCGAAAGCTGAAGTCCGGCACCTCGAGAGTAATACTACCTCAGTCAACAAGGCCAAAAGAGCGGTCGAGAGCAAAGTAACTGGAACTGGAAGGGAAAAGAGGCTGATACATGGCCGTTACACCCGAAAAAGGCTTCCGTTTGCCTAATAGCAAAAAGGGTCCAAATTTGTCAACGAATAAGCCCTAAGGGTCTCATTTTCGAGGCTGAATTCTCATTTCTCATTCCTGTACTCTTTTCTTCTAGAGTGAACTCTAATTTCTAAATTGATTTAGGGATTTCTATTGTAATTACTTATATACTTCAAATCAAAGATCAGTAAAGAGCGGATCAACACTTAGCATATTTCTTATGAGTTTTTTTAGTTATTCCCTACACAACATACCTTATGCTTCCTACATGGTCTCGGTTTCCTACTCAAGTTTAAACTCTTCTGCAAAGTCATTGTAAAACCCCCTTTTTACAAGCCATTTAGCCTTTTATCGGGTGTTGTGCTTAGGGAACCCTTATCTCAAGGTAACTGTTGGTTCTTAGGTCGCGTTAGCGTGATACTCACCTCTTGAGGGAAGAGTAACTATTCTTTCAGACTTAGGACCTTGATATCTGGGAAACAGTGAACTAACTCAAACTTGTAGGAACTAAACAAACCCATTTCCCCCTTAGGTCAACTTCCGTAGACCTATCTTCGGTGTTGACGGAAAATATCTCTAACATTTGTCACTTTCATTTGAAAGTTGTATTCCAATAAATACCGAAGAATCTTGTTTTAAAGGATTCAGACTTATTTTGGATCTTATATATCAACTTGAACTTGATATCGAAAAATTACGAACAACTACTATGCGACGAGCTCGATTTAATTAAATTTAATTACTTCTTTCAAACTCTGTAAGTAGAGGACGAGCTGAGTTGTCTAACTCATTCAGAAGTTATATTGCAATATCTAGCATAAACTCTTGTTTGAATACATTGTGTTATCAACATCGAGTCTTACATCACTAAGAGACAAACTCACGTGACTATAGTGAATGACAATAACATGACACTTAGCTGGTTTTTTGTTTAGCTTTTAGTATTCATGAAAATTCAAATTCCAAATTTTAAAATATTCAATTTAATAAATTCTTTAGTTTTGGCTAACAAACTACCTAACCGTGATTTTCTTGAAAATTTGATTTTGACATATTACAAGATCAAATCAAGATTTGTCATTTTCATTTGAAAGTTCCAATGGACACCGAAGAATCTTGGTTTAAAGGATTTCGACTTCTTTTAGATCTTATATCAATTTAAACATCATATCGAAAAATTATGTATTGGCACTCGTGATGAGCTCGATTTAATTAAAATAATTAGTTCTTTCAAACTTTATAAGTATAGAACGACTCGAGTTGTCTAACTCATTGAGAAGATATGCTGCAATATCTAGCACAAACTCTGGTTTGAATACATTTTGTTGTCAACATTAACAAGTTTTACATCATTGGGAGACAACTCACTGGCTATAATGAGTGGCACTAACAGGACATTATAGATGGTTTGACTCCATCTACGAACTGCCATGTGACATGTGCCATACGTTAATGTTTTCAACCTATACCATGTGTCGTATACCATGTACTAATGTTTTTAACCTATACCATGTGTCATATGCCACATGTTATTGTCTCAGTCATTCAGAAGCCATGTGATAGCTTGTCATGTACCATTGCTAATGTTTTCAAACTATTTCTTATATAAGCTCATAAGCTTTCAAAGAATGGCTCATCTCAATATTACAGTAAACAAAAAATTGAATTCATTAACATTTCTCGAGCGCGAAAAGCTTTTGAGAATGATTCTAAGGAAGAAATATTCTTTGGGAGGAAGCCGATCGAAGAATTACATGAAGTTATTGATATATGTTATCAATCTTGTGGTTCCTCATTAAGAAAACATGGTGGATCAGTACATGGTCGTCAGTTTATTAATTGTAATCAAGCTGCATTCTATGGATCTCTTATGTAAGATTACTTTAATATCAGTTGCATGTATGAACCAGATACGTATAGAAGAAGATACCAAATAAGAAGAGAAATTTTTAGCGGGTATTCAAAACAATAATAAATATTTTAAGTACAGGTCGAATGCTTCGAAAACACAAATACTTAGCAGTGAACAAAAAGTGATGGCTTCAATAAGAATGTTTGCTTATGGCGCCCTTGCAGATGCATTGGACGATGAATACCAATTGTGGATATCATAACACTTGAAATCTTGAAAATTTGTGTCGATCAATTGTAGATGTCCATGGGATTGAGTACTTAAGATCCCTAAATGAAGTCGATGTTATGCGGATCAGATAAATGCAAGAAACTCGAGGATGGCCAGGCATGTTGGTATTCTTGACAATATACTTCGGAAATGGAAGAATCGCCATAAGGCGTATCAAGGTTCTTACAATTGCAAGGAAGTACGACTGGCTGTCATTCTAGAAGCCGTAGCATTGTATGATTTGCAAATTAGCATGCTTTCTTCTAAATTCCACATTCTAGTAACGACTTAAACGTTACTGAAAGATCGTATCTATTTAGTGATCTAGCTCAAGGTCAGGTACCTTCGGTAACATTCAACTTTAGGAAAAACACTTACAATCATGGCTATTACCTAAGTGATGGCATTTATTTGAAATGTAGCACCATTGTTAAAACATGTCCAAATCATATAACATCGAAACAAGCAAAATTTGCTACGATTCAGCAAGGACAAAGAAAAGATGTATAAAAGAGTTTGGAGTTCTATATGTTAGATTTGCAATGATCTGTGATCCTTGTCGTTTGTGGTCTAGCAAAAAAATGTCAACAATCGTATTTGCTTGCATTGTTCTGCACAACATGATAATTAAAGACTAGAGAGATATGAATGAAGGACAATGACACTATGAATATGAAGGTGTGTCGCAACCCCCAGATGTATTTCAAGACAACACCCTTATAACAGAAGAGGCCATCAACATTTATCTCGACCACCAACTTTCATTTAGAGATGCACAATGACACAATAAAATATAAAACGATCTTATGAACCATACATGGAACCACTTTGGCGATTCTCAATTCCAATGGTAATATATTTATTTATGGTTGTATGGAGTAGTAGTAATTTATTAAGAGAAAATGCCAATTTCTTCAAGATGTTCTTTTAATTGATTAATAACTAGTATTTATGAAACTGAAATCAGCAGCTATGGAACTAATTAAATAGGTCTGACAACCATTCCATTGATAATAAAATAATTACTACATCACTAATAATAAAACAAATTGCATTTGAGGAAACTTAGAAATAAGAATTTGTTTTTTGATCTCCATGTACTACTATATTTGAAATTCATCCATTCCCGTTAAGTCTTTGTCTATTATTGCTTGCTCATGTCTTTATTGTTCTATAGCCTTTTTTTTGTTCTATAACTAACTTTTGTATTTCAATTAGCAACTTCTACTGCTCAATATTAGCAGACTTGCTCATTGCTTGTATTTTCTTCTAAGCTTGCAGAGTTCTATTTTGATGTCCATGTTCGAGCATTTCATGTGTGACATCAAGTTTTGTACCCATGACAACATCAACGTTTTACTTCCTCTTTGCATCACCCACCGATCAACAATATTCGTTGTGTCTTTGACTAAGCTCATCAACTTCGTTTTTCTGCTAATGAGAATCTCTTCCAGATGACCCATATGAACGAGATGAGAAAGTTGATTATGAAGCTTTTTTCTTTTCCTTTGCAAAAGTTTGAACATCACTTAGGCTCTTAGTAGTATCAGAGTTCCACTTTGACTGACCAGTGTAATGCTCATAATAATTCGAAAACTGGTAATAATATGGTCTTTTAGCCTCATTTTTCTTGCTAATAGCTTCTTAAACTCCTCATTTGTCAATTGTTTCTCACAATAAAAAATTGCATTAGTTCATAAAAATATAAAATTAACCCATTAACAGACGTATGAAATAAATAACATACCAAATGCTTCTCTCCTCCAGCTTTCTTTATTTTATAAATCTTTAATTCGTAAAATGATGTTTGGCGATTTATCTTTAAAGAATTGTCCCTGAATCGCCGACAATATTCGTGTATTTTTAGGATGCTTGCCATAGGATGTATTATTTATTTTATTTTTTCAAACTTACCACATGAATAGTCGTTTCTCGTAACTGAATCCTATGAATAATAACAGTGTATATTTTATAGATTGAAGTCCTCCTCTCTTACCCACGAAATGATTGATTGTTCGCTCGGAGGAGTACCTTGGTGGTTCTTGGTGTCGCCTTAGAAAACATACTTCCGAACATCATCAGATATGTGAAATCTCCAAATAGTTAAGACATTATTTAGTTTATGTTGCTTTAAGGATACTAAATAAGAAGGAAGAAAAGTTGAGCTGTAATTTTGTAATGTGAGAGATGGTAATTAAAGGTCGAAAATAGATTCGTTGGAGGGAGAATATAACCATTTTATAGCTGTTAAGGAGAGAATATGACTGTTAATTAGTCATTGGAGTGGGTGGGTACAGATTGAGAGTGTTGATTAAAAATAGCACTCTAAATACAGTGTAGATTTGATCAACACCTTAACACATAATGCTAGGGCCAATTCAGAATACTGAATTGGCCCTTGAAGATATTTAGAGGAAACTCGATTGTGGGACACTTCATTTTATGCACTTTCGGATTCATAGATGTAAATTTTCCCTATTGGAGATGCTCTAAGTATTCTAATTAGCTAGATACAACAGGATGCCATGCTTTAGATTCAAGTGATTTGGTCACATAATTCATCCAAATTAGAAATATTTTTCATCAAAAGTAGTTAATTTTAGCATAAAAATGAAAAAATTAATGGGTAAATCTAAATTTCTAACTTATCCATATTCAAAAGGGGAGTCCTTTTTATTAAAGACCTAAAACTAAAATTGATTTACTTGCCTCTTATTTGAGCAAGCTTTTGAAAATCGCTATGAATAATGTAATATGTTTAGTGGCATTAAATTAAAACTTCTATTTAAAAGCGGTGGAAAATAAAGAATTATAAAGTGAAGTGCATAACAGGTTTTTATACTGGTTCAAACTTTTCATTCTACATCCAGTCCAAAACCCCTTATGCATTAAAATATACCCTCACTTAAATCAGAGGAATAGATATTACAAACCGCATGGGCTGCCAAACAGGAATTTGTAGCTAGCTAAAAATCTTCTATGAGATTTCGACTATAAAGATTGTATAAGTATTTGACTTCATATGCGTTAGATTAGCACAGATGAGACAGTATACTACAAACTTCCTATAATCTTCTTTGGAAGTGGTGTAACATATATTCATGATGAATTAATCACTCTAAAAACTTACAAGTGATCAATAGTTTGTAATATTTAATTTTTTGAGCAAAAAAGAAAATTTGACTAGAACTAGAGTTAAAGAGCAAGAAGAATTATATATTGGTTCACAAAATTGTTTGTTATTTATAGAGAACGAATAGTTAAAGTCATTAGTTAAGAGTAGTATCAAATAAAGGTTTGCAACCTTTTATGAAAGGAAGCGACTATTCGCGAAGAAGAAGAACCCTCAATCGACAGGTAGTGGAAAGTCAGTCGACTGGTTTTGATCAAATTGCGGAGTTTTTGAATAAACAAAATATGGTATAAAAATCAATTATTCTATTCGATCGAGAAAGTACTTAAATCGATGGAATTGGCTTTTGGTCAACTAGTTTAAAAAACTAGTCGAACAGTCAACTGCTTTTGTTTCAGAAAATCATGTAAATGGATGTGTACGTATCAATCAATTGGTTACCCTTATTCAGTCGACTGGCCTGCATACTTTGCTATTTTAAATGAAATAAATGTACTTATTGTAACGCCCCATTTTATAAGTCCTAGAGTTAAGTGCTAAAGATGATGTAGTCATTTATAGTATTAACTTTCGGTGATCGAGAATGGATATGTTATTGAATCACAACATCAGGGAACATGGGAATATGAATTTTTTTGAAATAACATTTGTTAAAATATATTCATTAAATTCTCATTTACAAAATTTCATTCAGATCATAATATACTTATTACAAAATATAATCTCTAAGAGAGACATATGAAGACGTTCCCTTGGTTGATCAAAGTTTTAAAATAGGCAATATCCAATTTTGCTTTTACTTACGTCCAATATGAACAAAAATACATATCAAAAAAGAACCTTAAGTATTCAACAAACTCCTCCTCATCTTTGGAAGTTTATTTGTAGAAGAAGAACCTAAAAAACTTTTTCTCTCAGCCTACTCATATGAGTACCCGAAAGTTTCAAGGAAAAACAAAAACTTCAGTTCAGTCAATAGACTAGTGTGAATAATAATTTATCTACCTGATTCCAATGGATATCTGGTGAGATCACACCATTTAGTGAGTTTTTCTCTCATTAGTATCTAAAGAAAGCAACCAAACATGTACTCTTAAATTATCAATGGTTGGAACGTACTATTAATGACAACAACTCTAATGTGTAACATTTAATACACAGTGGATTCCCCATTCCCTTTATCCCACTACACCAGAAATGTTATTTCGCAACGGCTTTGAGCTATTGCAGAATGAGGAGTTTCAAAAAATAGCAACGACTTTGAGTTGTTGATAAATTATATTTTGCAATGGCTCAAAGCCGTTGCGAAATATGGCTTTACAACAGCTCAAAGTCGTTGTTAAATTGATTTAGCAACAGTTTATAAGCATTGCAAATTCGCATATCTTTTTTATAAAATATTAAAAAAATAAAAAAAATTATAATTTCTTCGACCGTTGACTTTTGAATGGTTTCTACAAAGCAGATCTGTTTGTTTACTAAATAACCTAACTTAGACATTTTAAAATGTTATATCTAAGACTTTAGCTCTAACATTAAAATTTCATTTGTATTCCATAAAAGACAAAAAAAACATGTGAATGTAAAAATAAAAGATCCACATAAATTAAACATAATGAAACGACAAACTAAATTCAAATTCAACCCAAAAAGCCAATGCAAAAATCTATGAAAGCACAATTTTATTTAACCTATAAAACAAAGACCAGTACTACAACTTCCATACCCTGTCCATTAAATATTACTTTATTCATTGCAAGTATAAACAACAGCTTCCATTAAACGCAAGCAGAGATCATCTTCAAACAAAATCCAAAAAGAGGAAAAGTACATATAATTCATCCATAACTTTTGCTTCTCAAACTACTGCTGCTATACTTATTTTATTTTGGTAAATTTCAAAACACACGCTGCTAATAAGTCCACTCTTCAGGCAACTTTAACTCCTCGTCATTAGAATTCATTGCTGGAGTAAACTATTGATCCCTCGTCATTAGAATTCAAACAAAATTACGAACTTTAACTCTTTAGGCAATTTATGTTATTTCCTATCTGCTTTTGCTTTCCAGCGGCTTTCATTCCTGCAATTATAGTAAAATTACCAAAACAGAATTATAAAACATCTGCTGAAAATAAATAACTAAATAAATCTTTTACCATAGTTAGCTTTTCTAGGTTTAGTAGTATTGCCAGCCCTAAGCAGAAAGACACCGATTCCATTACGACTTCTTATAAGATAATGAATAAAACTGAAGTGATGGTGAAATCTTGTAAGCGAAAATCAAAACTGGTATAGAGTACTATTGACATATATACACATGCCAATCAAGCCCTCTCCATTATCAAAATTAAAGTGAGTGCACTCCACTTTTTATGTAGTTTCTAATATATAATAATGTACAATGATTGAGCTATCCAACTCAGGTTCCACTTTCTATATTCAGTTATATACTTCAAACTTCAATGTGTATATAGAGGATAAGATAAGGAATAAGTTAGATTACATATTGTATGTTTTAAAGATCCACTAATCCAGTACCACATGCATCTTCCACAAAAAGTTAGAATCTTTCACAGATAAAACTAATATTTGCTGGAATCCTAATGTTATTTTTCATGAACTAACAAAAATGGAACCAAAATTATTAATTATGCCACTGCAAAATTAGTAAACCTGTCTGATCATAGTTATATAAGTGATTTTACTACAAATAGATAGTTGTATTAGTGATATAGATCAGAGGACTCAAGATAATTTATTCATCATTAACAGCAAACAAGTTGTTAAGCCTTAAAATAAGAAATATTACCAGTCCTTCTGTAAGGAACTTGAGCATAAGACTGTTGTGAAAATTTTGTTAATTTGAGCGGAAGCGTATTTGATCAGGATCTAGTATTGTTATTTAGATACCAATGAAAATCAACACAAAAGAACAAGAATCAATTATGCAACCTCACAAAAGCAATAACAAAAATAAGAGATACAAAAGATTTAACGTGGTTCAGATATGAATATCCTACGTCCACGGCGAACCAACAACTTCTTTTATTCTTTCTTCAGATCAAGAGGGAGTACAATAAAAGAAGAGTACGAAAAACACTCAATATATTTCTCACCCTATAATTTATATAGAAATAGGGATCTTATTGAGGATATATAGAAGAGAGCATTATTTGGCTTGTGGTTCTAAAAAGATGAGCAAGCCTCCCTATTTATAAGAGCAAGGATGAAGGCTTGCCTGAAGATAAGCATGAGAAGTTTCCAGATTTCCTTGATTGCAAATCTTGCATATTTGTGATTATTTCCCCGTATAAATATAGTTGATTGATTTGAATCAAATAATATACCTTCTCATTCCATCCAAATTTGTTGCCTCATATACAAAGATTTGATTGGTTAATCAAATCAAATACCTCTCCTATATCTTTCCAATTTATTACCCATAATTAATTGATTACAAGAACCAATTAAAATTTTCTACTTAATTGGCACAAATTTAAATCGTCCAATTTTAACACTCCACCTCGATTTATATATATTCATCAACTATCAGAATTAGTTTTTGGGTCAGCTCCTCATGGCGCTCAAGTAGCAGGAAGCAAACTGATCAAGTTTGAGCAATGCTCAAACTTGTCTTTTGGCAGTGACTTTGTCATCATATCTGAAGGATTATCCAAAGTACTCACCTTCACCAATTTGATCTTGTTTCATTCTTCTTCAAGCATAAGAAAGAAACCTCTAACATCAATGTGCTTCGTCCGTGAACTATATGCTTGATTCTATACAAGATGAATCGCACTCTAACTATCTGAAAATAACTCTATTGTCCGCTGCGTCATTGAATGATCATCCAACAACTGAAGTAAGTATAATCCTTCCTGTGTTGCTTCCACAATCGATATCAACTCTGTCGGTAGTCAACAAAGCTATGATAGAATGCAGCTTTATCTCCATGAAATCGAGCCTATGCCAAGTGTAAAAACATAGTCCGACACCGACTTCCTAGCATCGCTATCACCAGCATAATCGGAATCACAGTATCCACTAAGAAAGATGTCACCATCTACTCCACCATATAGCAAGCCCACCGAAGAAATGCCTCAAATATATCTAAGAATCCACTTCACCGCTTGCCAATGTTCTTTGCCTGGGTTAGATATATATCGACTCACAACACCCACATCATGGGCCAAATCTGGTCTAGTGCACACCATCACATACATAAGACTACCAATGACACTAGAATAAGGTACATAGCCATATACCTTTTTTCTTCTTCCGATGTAGGAGATTGGTCTTTCGACAACTTAAAATGAGAGCCTAATGGAGTGCCAACCGGTTTCGTTTTCTGCATTCCAAATCGAGCGAGGACTTTCTCGATGTGTTGCAACTAAGTGAGCCTTAACTCTCTTTGCTTCCTATACCTGCTTATCTCCATACCCAACATTCTTTGTGCCTTTCCCAAATCCTTCATGTCAAACTCTCTATTGAGCTCCGCTTTCAACTCCTTAATTCTGACCATACTTCAAGATGTAATCAACATGTCATCAACATATAAAGGCAAATAAATCATATCATCATCACATCTCCTAAAGTAAACACACTGGTCTTTGAAACTTCTGGAGTATCCCTATGAAAACATAAACTTATCAAACTTCTTATACCATAGCCTAGGAGATTTCTTCAATCCATATAGAGATTTGTTGAGTTTGCAAACATAATCTAGTTTGCTAACATCAATGATCCCTGTCGGCTGCTTTAAGTAAATTTCCTCATCCAGATCACCATGCAAGAATGCAGTTTTGACATATAGTTGCTCTAATTCCATATCATAATGAGCAGCTAATGCCAAAAGAATACGAATAGAAGTATGCCTAACAACTGGAGCAAAGATGTCATGATACTCTGCCCCCTTCTTCTGAACATACCCTTTGCTACTAGTCTTGCTTTATATCTGATATTTCCATTGCCGCCATCTTTCACTCTATAGATCCACTTACATCCAATAACTCTTTTGTCGGTCAGAAGTGGCACCAAATCCCAAGTGTGGTTTTTCTATAAAGATTCAATCTCCTCTTCCATAACAACTAACCAACTGGAACTGTCAACTGATGCAATAGCGTCTCTATAATCTCTGGGTTCATCATGGGCAAAGTTTAATGCATATATTGCCATATCATCAAAGTCAATGTCTTTGATGCTCAAACCAACAAATTCATCAAGCCATCTGGGATTTCTTCTTTCTCTAACAGGCCTGGTCTCCGTATGAGCTCCACCTTGAGTCTGATCTTCTGTGCCAGTATCCATACTATCCTCATCAACCACGGTGTCATCGAAAACACCATTTGAACGTCTATGAAAAGAATCAACAGATGATTTGCTTTGTGTTTGGTATTCTTCACATGTCCTCTCATCGTCATCCGATGAGGAAGGCTCCACCTTCAACATAGCCTTCTCATCAAAAGTTACATGCCTGCTTATAATAAATTTCTTGCTAATATGACACCACAACCTATATCCTTTCACTCCTCTTCTATAACCAAGAAAGATACACTTGCGAGCTCTAGGTTCCATCTTTCCTCGACTCTCATGCACATAAGCTGGACAACCAAACACCTTGAGGAATGAATAGCTAACAGGCTCTCCTTTCCATACTTCTTAGGATCTTCATGTCTATGGTAGTAGAAGGTGTGCAGTTGATGAGGAAAGCCGCCATAGATAAAGCTTCAGCCCAAAATCCCCTTTTCAACTTACCAATCAATCTGAGGCATCTAGTTCTCTCCAATAATGTTTGGTTCATCGTTTCTGCAACTCCATTGGACTGGGGGTCGCCTGTTGTGGTGTAATGCCCCTTAATGCTTTTGGACTCACAATAATCAATGAATTCCTGTGATACGAATTCACCGCCATTATCTGAACGGAGAACTTTCAACTTCTTCCCTGACTGCTTCTCCGCCATGGATTTCCATTTACGAAATCTAGCAAAGGTTTACTTTTGGGCTTTAGAAAGTATACCTAAACTTTACGAGAGAAATTGATTATAAATTAAACAAAATACCTGGCTCTACCCAACGATGGGATAGGAGAAGGTTCCCAAACATTTGTGTGAACATAATCCAAAAAAACTTTTTCCTTGTGCTCACCAACACCAAAAGAAATCTTCATCTGCTTACTAAGAACACACTCTTCACAAAAACCAAACTTTGAATGCTGAACTCGATCAATCAAATCTTACTTTCTTAGCTCATCCATGTTGCGCTCGCATATGTGGCCCATCCGCAAGTACCATAATCTGGAAGAATCTGAATCAACTGAAGTAACTGAAGCTGATTCGCCAACTACAGTAGTTCCCTTTAGTAAACAGAGATTTTCTGCCCTCACTCCTTTCATAACGATCATGGAACCCTTAGATATTTTCATCTTCTCTTCTTCAACTACAATTTTTAGTCCAAGTCTACTCAACGCCCCAACAGAAATCAAGCTCCTCCTTAAATCAGGCACATGTCTAATATCAGTAATGGTTCGAATAACACTGTCAAACATCCTGATCTTTACACTACCAACACCAACCATACGGCAAGAAGCATCATTTCCCATCAAAACTTCTCCTCCATCAATCTCACGGTAAGTGAAAAAAGAGTTCCTATCCGGTGTCATATGATAGGATACGCCAAAATCAATCAACCATATGGTGCTCTTCCCAGAAGAGCCAGAAGCTGTAAACGCGTCACTGTCACTCTCTGTATCTGATTTCTCCGCTGTGGAGGCTGAAGCTTGCTTTAGGTCTTTTATTCTTCCTTCAAGCTTGGGACAATATGCAACAAAGTGCCCGGACTTCTTATAATAATGGAAAGTCATTTTCTTAGGCCCCCTAGATTGAGACCTCGAAGAATTCCGTCCTTCACCTTTCTTCGACTTGCTTTGACTTCTACCTCTCTGAACAGATTAGCCTTCGGTATCGCTATCAATGCAAGTGCTCGCCAATCTACCTTTTAACACTTCATTATGAAGACCAGCCTTTACATTAGAAAGGCTAATTTTAGTGCGGCCATAAATCATGGAATTAACAAAAGCAACATACTCCTTAGGAAAGGAACATAGAAGGATCACAGCTTGAGCCTCATTTGTGATATCAACATCTGCTGCCTTCCGATTCATAAGTAAAGTGGTCAAAGTATCTACATGCTCCATAAGATCGGCTCCAGGCTTCATCTTGAACGAATAAAGTTGTTATTGCAGAATAATCTGATTAGTGAGAGACTTGTCTTGATATGCATCTGATAATGCATCCCATTGTTCCTTCGCCGTCTTCTTCTAAGAATATTCTCTAAGAACTTCATCTGAAAGGCTCAACTGAATTGTTATGAGAGCTTCATCTTCCATCTCTTCCAAATCAGATGTATCTACATCTTTCAATTTCTCAGGCACAGAAACAACTTATAAGCCTTCTCCTTCTTCAATACAGCCTACATCATCATCTTCCAAGTACTAAAATCTCCTTTTTCGTCAAAACGAGTTACTCCATAATTGATAGCAAATCTACCAATATACTTACTAGAAGTAGCCATTGATATCTAAATAGGAACAATAACACTAGCTCTTATACCAAACTATTGTGAAAATTTCGTTAATTTGAGCGGAAGCATATTTGATCAGGATTTATTATTGTTATTTAGATACCAATGAAAATCAACACAGAAGAACATGAATCAATTATGCAACCTTACATAAACAATAGCGGAAATAAGAGACACAAAAGATTTAACGTGGTTTGGATGTGAATGTCCTACGTCCACGGAGACCCAACAACTTCTTTTATTCTTTCTTCAGATCAAGAGGGAATACAATAAGAGAAGAGCACAAAAAACACTCAATATATTTCTCACGCTATAATTTATACAGATATGGGGATCTTATTGAGGATATATAGAATAGAACACTATTTGGCTTGTGGTTCTAAAAAGATGAGCAAGCCTTCCTATTTATAAGAGTAAGGATGAAGGCTTGCCTGAAGATAAGCATGAGAAGTTTCCAGATTTCCTTGATTGCAAATCTTGCATATTTGCGATTATTTCCCCATATAAATATATTTGATTGGTTTGAATCAAATAATATAACTTCTCATTCCATCCAAATTTGTTGTGTCATATACAAAGATTTGATTGATTAATCAAATCAAATATCTCTCCCATATCTTTTCAATTTATTGCCCATAATTAACTGATTACAAGAATCACTTAAAATCTTTTCCATAAATGGCATAGATTTAATTCGTCCAATTTTAACAAAGACAAGCCAAAGTAGAGCCTAAAAGCTAAGCAACTATGTAAAATAGTGACATAATCAAAGTGATATTACCACCAGCTGTCAAGCCCAAAGTGACAGCAGGGTTCAAGTGGCCTCCAGATATATGAAGTCTTCCCCTATGATAGTCGCCACGACCAACGTGTGTGCTACAGCTAGGGCAGTCAGCCCCATTATAGAGTCTGCTCCTCCTGCAATTTTACCTGTACATACATGTACACATACCTTCCATTTCAAACACTTGTGGATTAATTATTACTATGTAAATCAACATTCATTTCACACATAAGTAATATATAATCACCTGTGGTCATGGCTGCTCCGACTCCAGCGAAAACCAAGAGGAAGGTGAGGATCACCTTTTCTACGACCGCTCGGATGCATTCCTCGCCTCTGCTATGACTGTTTGGAAGCATTCTGGCTCGCATGATTGCTTCGCTGACCTCACTGCTATCTTTATCATTTTTATATATTATACATAACATTTGAATAAATGCTTATACCTTGGGAGCATGTTGTGCAGGCACCCAACATTTTTAGTCTTGCTGCATTCAACTTAATTATTTTATTGTCTATTAGGAAAAGACCATGAGTATGGCTTTATTAACGTTTAGTTTAGTTGTCATGTGTAATTGCATCTGTGAAGGAAAATCATGCTCGGCTCTCCGCCCAATTCCAAATTCTATCTGCCTTTGCCGAGTATAATGCTCTTCCCTAATGGCATCAAATTAAAGGACATAAAAACCAAAATAAGATGTTGGTGTAATATCTGTTGGGAAACAATGGCTGAATCGCGGACCAGGTCGCTCTCTTGAAGACGATTCGGCGATCTGGTCGGTGGTGCAAAACTAGTTCGTACTCTCGCCGCCGCCTCTAGGATAAAACAACCTCGTAGAACTGTAGCTGATTTGCTTGCACAACAAATCAGTGCAGATTTGCACTTTCGAAATAAATAACTGCTCGAAAATTTCTGTAAGAATATTTTAATGGCGGAGGAGAAAAAAAAGTATTTTTTTCTGTACTAATCTCTTCTACAATTGAAGATAATATATAGACGGGGATTAGGGTTAATCAAAAATACTGGGCAGTAGGAGAAAATAGGATCTGCTGAAATACCGGGTCAAAAGTTTACCGCTTCATGATAAAGTCGGCTCAGAAATATTTTTCATAAAAACGGTTTGAAAAAATCAAGGTTTTCTGGTCCAAAAATATAAGTGTCTACACCACATAGCCAAGGCCCAAGTCCAAGCCCAAGCCCAAGCCCGAACCGAACCGAGCCGGGCCGGGTCGGGTTGAGTCGGTTGGTCGGTCACGCGTGTGTGGTGTTCATGATGCATGGTCTCCCTCCTCACAACAAAGCATGCATTGGGAGCCCAAGGCCCCAACATGACTTCTTAGAAACAAGTATAAATACTTGCCTCTTTCTTATAATCCCATGATGTGGGACTATTCACATATAGGAGCCATCATACACTTATTTCTATATTTTAAATAATTCACATAAATTTCCAACAATCCCCCACTTGAATTTTTTAAAATATTATTGAGCAGTTTCTAAAAACATAAGACTGTGCATAAACGAAGGTGTCATCCGACTTGAACCTTTGCATAGTGAGTAAGATTCAGTTTTTACTAGAGTGACACGTAGTCTTGAACTCTATTCCTGACATCAAACCACACACAACCTTTTCTATAGTGCAATCAAATAAGCCCGTGCGTTTATGGCCATGCACGTCTATCCCAGTTTAGTGAACGCTCTAGAAGTTCTGCCCAAAACTCCATAGGAAACAGCCACATTTCCACATTCACACAGGTGAGTCTATCAAGAGTACTCCTGAAGGTAGGTACTCCACTCCAAATAGATTATAGATCTCATTAAGATTTTCTATTAACTCATCCTCTAATCACTTCAGGAATACATGCTTCTTAGTTTATTAAATAGCATGTTCTACTTCTATCACTACACAACTTGTTTTTACCCATTGAACATATTTCTTGGGATCTCCAGTTATTTAGGTCGGGTTACCATTGTGCGTGATTCCACAATCTCAGGGTAATAGTCCCATTCTTTTAGAATTATTAAGGACTTTCTTTCTGGTCAGTCCTTTCGTCGAAGGATCTGCCAAATTATCATCACTTCATATGTGATGTCCTCTAACAATACTGTGCATACGACTGTCATTTCTTACCGTTGTATTATCGGTTCTGTTTTTCTTTCAATAGTCGTCAAATCTTTCATCACTATATATGTGATGTTCTTTTACAGTATTGTGCTTACGACGTCGTTTTCTACCGTTGTTATAACGGTTCTATACTTTTTGTAATAGCCGTGGAACTATCACAATCAATTACACCACCGGTGTCTATCTTTCCCGTATAAGGATCTCAACTAGCAGATTTCTTTAGTTCTCTGCTTCTTCACTAGCTGTGTCTAGTGCTCTTATCTCAGTCACTATATTATACCAAGTCAAGATATTCTGTTTCTTAGATTTCCAAGAAACAGTTCTTCCAGCAATGCTAAATATATAGCCACTGGTCGCAATAGAATCATCAGATAAAATATTCCAGTCAGCATCGGAATATCCCTCAAGTACAGCTTGAAACTTTTCATAATGTAATCCAAGGTTCATGGTTCGTTTAAGGTATCTCATGACCCTTTCAATAGCATGTCAGTGCTCTATACTAGGTCTACTGGTAAATCTGCATAATAATCCCACGACATAGTCAATGTCGGGTCTAGTACATTCAGTGGCATACCGAAGGCTGCCAATGATGCTTGCAAAATCAGACTGTCTTACACCTTCATCAGTGTTCTTAAATAATTTTACACTGAGACCATATGGTGTATATGCAGGTTTACAGTCAAAATAATTGTATTTCTTTAGAGTATTCTCATTTTAATGAGATTGATCCAAAGAAAATCCCCTTTTTACCCAGTAATCTTAATACCAAGGATTACACTCACCTCACCTAGATCTTTCATATCAAAAATTGGCATTTAATAAGGATTTGACTGAGTTTATGGCATGAATGTTTGACCCAAAGATGAGTAGGTCATCTACATAAAGGCATATAATAGTGCAAATGTCATTCTCAGATTTGTAATAAATGCATTTGTCATTTTCATTAACTTTAAAACCATGTGAAATGATTAAAGTTATCAAAAAAATTTATGTCATTGTTATGTGCTTGTTTTAAACCATATAATGGTTTATCTAATTTGCATACTTTATGTTCTTGACTGTGTACTACGAATCCTTCAGGTTGGTCCATATGAATTTCTTCTTCTAATTCACCGTTCAAAAATGCGGTTTTAACATCCATTTGGTGTCTTAATAAATTATGAATGGAAGCAAGTGAGATTAATACCCGGATGGATGTTATTCTAGTTACAGGTGAAAAAGTGTCTAAGAAATCTATATTTTCTTTTTCTCTAAAACCTTTAGCTACTAGTCGTGCTTTGTATTTATCAATAATACCATCAGGTTTTAGCTTTCTTTTTAAGTACTCATTTACAACCTATATATTTACAACCAGAGGGTAAATATGTCAAATGTCAAGTCTTATTGGATTTCAAAGAATCCATCTCATTATTTATAGCCTCTCGCCAAAAATCGGCATCTAAAGAAGACAAGTCCTCTTGGAGGTTTAAGGGATCCTCCTTTATAGTAAAATCACAAAAATTCGAACCAAATCCGTTTACGGTTCTTGCTCTTTTACTTCTTCTAGGTTCAACTTCAGAACTTTTATTAAGTTCTGTTCTAATAGGCATACTTGATGTGCCCCCACTATTCCTTAATTTAAAAAGAAATTTCGTTTCATAAAAATTGGCATTATTTGATTCGAATTATATTATGTGTATTTAGGTCATAAATTCTGTATACTTTGCTATTAACAGCATAGCTTATAAATACACATTCGTATGATTTACTTGCCAATTTTATTCTCTTAGGGTCTGGAATGCGAACATATGCTAAGCAACCCCAAGTTCTAAAGTATGACATATTGGATTTATATTTCTCTAAAATTTCAGAAGGCGAAATTTTATTCTTAGATTTGGGGATTCTATTCAGAACATAACATACAGTCTATAAAATATCCCCCACTAATGTTTTGCTGCACCAAAATTTAATAAAATGACAATTACTAATTCGGTAAAGGTCCTATTTTTTTTAGCTTTACCTTCCATTTCAGGTGAAAATGGTGCAGTTCTCTTATGTACAATTTATCACATAAAAAATCCAGAATAGAATTTGATTCATATTCTGTTCCTCTATCACTATGTAGTCTCTTAATTTTCCTATTTGCTTGATTTCAATTTTGAATGTTTTAAACATATCAAATGCATCACATCTTTAAGAATCAATGTCTTTCCAATCATATGTTTTATTTTCATATTACCAGTCTCTACAGCTTAAGTGGTGCGAGAATCTCACAACACACTTTCTGATCGTCTACAACCGTGTATATTGTGAATATATCACAATCATAGCAAACATGGCGAGAAACACCAATGTCTACCCACCAACCTATGATTCACCAATAAGGCAAATCTCAGTAATCATAGCCGTAAGAGGCTCCTCAGTCAGGTTAGCCTGCGGTGCAGGGCCTGGCCTGTTCCAATACATTCGTGTCATATGATCTAGTTTTCTACAGTTGTATTATAGAATAACTGTCCAGAATCATTCATTTGGGTTGATTGCTACTGTCATTTATGGTTTCCTTGCGTATTCCATTCTGTTATTTACTGGTCGGTTGTTGATGCTTACTATTTTTTTAGAGATGTTCATATGTTTGAGAATTTATATTTTCTCATAGGAAAATATTCATAAACTCAGAGACTAACATAAATTATCCACATATATGCAACAAAGGTGTTCTATATTCTATCTTTTCACTTGTATGCATATAAACTATGCCAATTTATTTGATGCAAAAAACCTATTCATCCAATTAATGTCAATTCTTAAGGACATTATCAAATAACATACACATTCTATTAATGTCAAATTTTTAGTGACATTTCCCAATATCATATGTATTCTATTAATGTCAATTTTAATGACATTCCCATATAATCATATGCATTTCAAATGTATTGACCAATTATTTATTTTGGCCACTTCTTATCTTCCCTAAAAATATATATAAATAAATCGAGAGATTTATGCATCATAATACAGTCTGAATATCGCAATTCATGCATTTCTACTTGCTCAACCTCGTGGTCATCACTTGAGTGTGTAATTACATTTAACCATGTATATGTGCTTCAGCATTCACAACCAATTTAATCAACATTGACAAAGCACATTACTGCATAAGTTATCATACTTCAAACGTCACATGGAGCAAAAGAAACGATAAAAAATTAAAACCATACCAGGCATTAAGTTGCAAGTAGGAAACAAGTTCTGAAGCTTTACTTCTCTTTATGACCGCGCATCGGCTCTCTCAACTCAACTATCTCATCTTCACCGTACATGTATTTCTTCAGATCCAGGGTATACCCGAAAGCTCAATCAGGCCAAATTATTAGATCTGGGATCTTTAGTGAATATCGAGAGCGGTAGCTGCGGTCTGGTATGTACAGATAAACATAGAAATGAATACAACAAACCCTAGACGGGTATCAGAAATGAGCGAGGTTGAAGATGTTTGGTCGCCGAATGTAAATGGGGCAGTCGAAACCATTGTTTCACGGATCGTCTTCAAATTGTTGGGAAACAATGGCTGAGTCGCGGAGCAGGTCGCTCTCTTGAAGACGATTCGACGATCTGGTCGGTGGTGCAAAACCAGTTCGTACTCTCGCCGCCGCCTCTAGGATAAAACAGCCTCGTAGAACAGTAACTGATTTGCTTGCACAACAAATCAGTGCAGATTTGCACTTTCGAAATAAATAACAGCTCGAAAATTTATGTAAGAATATTTTAATGGTGGAGGAGAAAAAAAGTATTTTTTTTTCTGTACTAATCTCGTCTACAACTGAAGATAATATATAGACGGGGATTAAGGTTAATCAAAAATACTGGGCAGTAGGAGAAAATAGGATCTGCTGAAATACTGGGTCAAAAGTTTACCACTTCATGATAAAGTCGGCTCAGAAATATTTTTCATAAAAACGGTTTGAAAAAATCAAGGTTTTCTGGTCCAAAAATATAAGTGTCTACACCACATAGCCAAGGCCCAAGTCCAAGCCCAAGCACAAGCCCGAACCGAACCGAACCGAGCCGGGCCGGGCCGGGTCGAGTCGGTCGGTCGGTCGCGCGTGTGTGGTGTTCATGATGCATGGTCTCCCTCCTAACAACAAAGCATGCATTGTGAGTCCAAGGCCCCAACATGACTTCTTAGAAACAAGTATAAATACTTGCATCTTTCTTATAATCCCATGATGTGGGACTATTCACATATAGGAGCCATCATGCACTTATTTCTATATTTTAAATAATTCACATAAATTTCCAACAATATCTAATTTATAGCAGGACATATTATTTACTTGCAATCATGGTTAAGGTCTTATAGCAGGATAACAGTTGTAGATATTAGGATGGGTCATTTATGAATTACATTTAACTGTATGCTTCTTTTTGATGA
Source organism: Allium sativum (assembly GCA_030737875.1). Lineage (NCBI taxonomy): Eukaryota > Viridiplantae > Streptophyta > Magnoliopsida > Asparagales > Amaryllidaceae > Allium > Allium sativum. Next base: position 548,506,181 of record CM060921.1, on the reverse strand, counting down.
GATTTTTTTGACAAAGAATGAAGTAAAAAAATCCATCAGAAAAATAGAATTTTACCTGATCATCAAACCAGCGCCCACTACGAACCCAAGCTAAGACTAGTGCAAGATAAATACAAGGTTGTGTCAAGTAATTAATTGCTCGGCCATTTCCCTTTACAACTTGCATTTTATGAACCAATGGTCTTGCAACTGTTTCTGGTAACTTGCATATTATATTGAACATTTGCTTGTTCTTACAAGTTGAACCGCTTTCAGTTGAAAATATACGAGTTAGACTTACCATTCTACAAATTACGACTTCCGTTTATTCAACATCATATACATATTAAGCATAGATAGAGCTCTTGATTGTTGTTTTTTCTTTTTCCTCATTTCATTTGTCGGTATGATATACCTACATTCGATATTTGGTTTTTCAAAGCATTCCCAACTCTAAGTTTAGTTCAAATGTGGTTGCGAACAGTGACGTACGCAGGAATATAGACGAGTGGGGGGCGAAAAGCGCAATTCATGAAAAAAATTCTAATGATAAATACGTGCGGGTGTCTATGTATATATGTGTGCATATAGTAGATGATTTATAACAATTTTATTAATGCATGAAATTAACACATAAAATACATATCAAATTTTTTATCTACGACTTTAGTTGTGTTATTACAACGATTCATATCCAATGTATAAGGTGTAGATTACATAAGTTATTAAATTTTGTCAAATTTTTTCATGAGCATATCTTGACAGCAAATATTATAGAAGGACCGTGATAGAAGCTACGATTAAAAAAACTATTGAAATATGGTGAGAAAAACATTTACTGAGTATGGATCTAAACTAGTAAGATTGATTATCGCAATGTACAAAAAAGCTAATATGAAATGCTAAAAGAAAATATTAAAAACAAAAGTACTTATGCTATACTTTAATTAGACAATACATGAGAACATACTTGTAAATATCTAGCCATTCATTTGCTGAAGAGAAGTACTCAAACTATCCACCTTCATCTTTAATCTTTCATTAATTGATTTTTATTAACCTTCTTGGTAAGAAAACTATATGAAAAAATGTAATTCTTTGTGTATGCTAATTTCTTTAAAATCCTTAAATAAACATGTATTGTCTTATCTTTGAAGACTATGATCGAAACTGTATTTAAAAAATGTAATTGAAACTGCTTCTATGTAAGATAACGAAGAAGAAAAAGCAAACTGCTTAGTTAAACTAACTTCCTTCCTAGCGTTATATTTATATACAAATTTCGACATGTACATGCACTTCACGGCTTGTTGGCATTAGTAATAGTAAAATATTTAAATAAGTTTTGCTTTCATATTTTGTACACATGTTCGCAAAAATAGGACATACAAATGGTGCATCGGACTAAAGCAGGGACTGGTAGCGAATGGGCAGAAATTGAATAGTAGGATTAGGTAGCGTTTGATTTCTGAACTGGCCAGTTAATGTTCGCTTCTGCGTCCGACGCGTCGGACGCGTCTACGATGGGTCCCACACTTTTGCCCCTTCAAGCTCACGCGTCGGACGCGGATTCGGACGCCAACAGAAAATTTACAAAACGGCTATATTTTGCCAAGTTATAAATCCAACCTCTTCCCTTCACCAATTCAAACCATTTCCTTCAACAATTCAAATCGCAAACTCATCAATTTTTCAACGACAATGGCTGAAGTAAATCTTCCGAAAACAACATTTCGATGTCCTCCGAAAGTATGGTCTTCGTTTGCAACTTCAGAGTTTCTTCGTATAGCTGTTGAACATTACCAAGTTGCTGGAAAGAACAAAAAAGGGATACACAAAAAAATTACAGCTGCTCTGAACGAGTCCTTAGCTACATCACCGACCGAAATACCAGTCTCTACTGAACAAGTGACGGCTAAGTACGACGCTTATAAAAAGAAATGGACTGTATGACGCAATTTGAATGACAAAACGGGCGCCGAATGGGATGCTAAATACGGAACAGTGAGTGGAAGTGAAAGTTGGTGGGTTGATCGAGTGGCGGTAAAATATTGTTAACTCCTTTTTTGTATATTAACAAGTTTAGTACCGTATTTCATATATCAATTTACAACTTAAACGTATATTTAGGAGTACGGCCCTATGGTGTTAAAGTACAAGACGTCCCCAATAGAAAATTTGACCGAACTGGAGCAAATATTCACCAACAGCATTGCAACAGGATCTGGCGCTTACACTCCAGGTTGTACAAGTCAAAACGTGCAACCACAGCCACATTCTCCTCCACCCGAGTTCGTACATCCTACGTTCTTCTTCGATGAAACTCAAGTGCCATTAGAAGTCATCCAGACTCAACAATCGATTCCTGAGCCTCCCAACCAACAACGGGGTGCAGGTTCTTCATCTAAACCTCGGTCTGACTGAAGAGGTAGAACTGAAACTTCCTTGAAGTTGGAAGAAATTGTTGATATGATACACTCCAGGCAAATTACCAAGAAATCTCGTTCTGACTCCGACAGTCCGAATTCACATCCTGATACGTTTGCTAGTAATTCGCCGTCAAACGCAAGCCCTCTTTTTACTGATATTCCGAAGGTGAAGCAAGCAATAGACCGTGCAAGAACATTTGATGGTATTGACATGCCCCACGCAACATCAATTCTCACAAGTAAGGATAATCAAGATACGTTCATGATTCTTCCTGATGACGAAGCAAGAGGCTGGTTGCGTTTTGAAATCGAGGTCCGCAAGCAAGCACTACGATACAGACAGTTTAAGATGACTACCCCTCCGTATCCACCTCAGTACGCACCCCAGTATCCACCCCAGTATCCACCACAGTAGCTTTTTTCTATATTTAATAATTATGTAATTTGTATTCCGTAATTTGTATTCTGCAATTTGTATTCTGCAATTATGTATTTTTATTTTTGCAATTTGTATTCTGCAATTTGTATTCTGCGGTCTATTATTCTGTTTAACAATAAACACACACAAACACAAACAATTAAAAATAATATATACAAAAACAATAAAATAATAACTCTGCCCCTTCCAAAATGCTCATTTCGTAAAAAGAACACATTTCCCGTTCCCAACAATTCCCCTTCCAATGCCCCTTCCAAATGCCTCTTTCCGTTCAAAATCAAACGGATCCTTAATGTGAAGAATAACTTGTTGTCAGTTTGCTGGAAAATGAAAGAAATCCTTGTCATTATGTTATTGTTGCGTGTATTAATTGTGGAGCAAAATTGTTTGATCAGAATGAAATCACTTTGGTAGTTATACTATATATTATTGTAAATATAAGATTTGAGTGGGGCAGCGGACCCCATTCTGTCTGAGCTGGGTCCACCCTTGGTTGCGAACAACAATTATCAAATGCTTGTACAAAACCAATGTATATGCTATTTAGTCACCCATTGGCATGCTAAGTTTCATTCATTATTTTGTAATCAAAATAATCAGAGATTTTTCGTTGAAAGCATATATAACATAAAAATAGACAGTAAATTTTTACCTTAAAAAGTATATCAGTGAGGACCATTCCAGGTGCGCGAGAAATATACGCATGCACGCCAGCATGCAATTTTTGTAAATGAAGGTAACAAAAAAGCACTCTTCCTGCTTCTCAAAATGTAATTCACGCCTCTGTCATTCAAAAATGACCACAACACATGATCAAACTGATTTTAACTACAATTGTTTTGATTGCTTTGTAGAAAATGCAACCCAACATTGTTAAACTATAAAAAGATCTACTAGCACGAGTAAAATACAAGCAAATTATATCAAGTTACTATTGAACCCGTCTTCACAATATACATAATGCAAACTATACAAATTAGATTTTATTTAGGACACGAATTAAGACAACGAAATTTGTCTGAAAAAAAATTTGGTCTAGTCCGTGTTCAGTCCAATTTTTTTTAGGACAGAAACTGGACATACCTCTGTTCGGTCCGGTTCGACCAATTTACACCCCTACATTATGATGCGAACAAAACCTAATGCATGGGAATGCTGATAACAGAATAAACCATTTTGTCTTATTTTCCATGGTCTTATAAGCCAAACAATTTTTCAAATTTCAACTTTTTTTCTTCAATATTAAAAAATTAAAAATTAACAAGTGTACAAGTGGATTTAAAAGGGCCCATAGGGACCGTAAAAAATGGACATACCTTCTTCCTTCAGTGCCTCCCTTTCATTAAACCCAAACAAACGACTGCCTACAACCAAAAATTTTCAACCAAACACAATTCATCTCACTTCACCACCATCACTTACACAACTTATCTCAGCAAACTTCTTCATCACCACTTCAACCTCACTTCAACTGTCACTCTGCCACGCTTTAACCAGAAACCCCTCATCTACAAACAACCAAGCACATACAACAGCCAACAAATCCCTACACCCATTCAACCCGCTCCTTCTGCTTAACCAACAGCCATTCGACCTTACATCTCCCCAAGACTGCCATCACAGCCAGCATCCCTCGGATACAGCAGCTGCCATCCTATTTGCACTCCATGCAAACCACCTATTATAAAATACAGAGCATCCGCAATAAGTTCACACACCCTCAAATTGAAACATCATTTCATCAACATCCGCCTTGCACCAACAACCAACCTGACCAATCATCACGGCACTTTTGCCTTACAATGCCACCGCAAACACGATGCATCCTCCATTACCTGAAATCGAAAACTGAGTCAAAAAATAAATAAATAATTATCCCAATCAATTAAAACCTGCAATCCTGCATCCGCCATTGACCTTCTAACATGAACCACGACCGCGACCTCGATCATGTTTCCAGTTTTTCCTAATCCACGTGTGTTGTTGAATAAGCAGAAATTCCCAAGCCAAGACAACAATTAAGATAGGGTCGATTTTACAATAGTGTACTATGATTATGATACGATTAGAAGATGATTTGAGTTTTCAACATCTAAGGCAAGCCTTTTTCTGCGAGAATTAACAAAATGGGAATGAAAGTGTACTACGGTGGAATGGGTGTGTATCAAAGAGTGTGTTCAAGTTTAGAACGGAATTAAGCCGTTCTAAAATTTAAAACGGCCAATGATTTTTCGCAACAGCTCAAAGCCGTTACGAATTTTCCGCAATTGGGAGTTGCAAAACTGGTTGTATGGTGTAGTGTATATGAGAGTGGCTATTTGAATACATGTTTGAAAAAAAATCAAGGAACATAAAATCTCAGTCATAGGATCGGTTCGTCCTTATTTGGGGGTGCAGATTAGGGGATAACTGTAACGACCCCCCCTTTTGCTTGGTTCTAATAAGTAACTAAACAAACTCAAACAGTTCATAAAGACAGATTGTTAGGGGTACTTACACCTTTGCACAAAAGTAAAAGAACTTTTCATTATCATTACAATAACTTTACATTAGAGTTACAATGAATATCAGAGCACAACAGAAACACGTCAGAAAGAAATACAAACATACTCTTAGCGGAAGAAAAATGATCCAAAATATAGCTCTTGCTCCAATCCTGAATCTAGCTCTAAAGACTAAATCTGCAAACCAAACTACTAGCTGCTTGTGTGAAAATTATGGGCATCCAGAGTTTAGGCGTAGGAATAATAAACTGCAGGTCAGTTATGGTGACTGTTATGAGAACTCAAAACAATTGCTTTTAGGTTTATTTTAAAGTTAGGTAAATTACCGGACCACACCACTAAACACAGAACAAGTTTACTCCATGTGAATACCAATGCATAGAAATTCACAATGATTTTTTGAAAAATGAAACTAACATAAGGTCTCATGGCACACACACAATGCAAACGCACAAATGGGCGAGGTTTCTTCTTATGATAGTAAATAATGTTTGATACGTGAAAATTATCTTTCATATTATCGTTAGCCCATAGCGTGAAAAACCATTTCGCAAGTAAATGTATTAATCATAGCCAGCATAATACGCCATAGCATTATATTGACGTATTCCTACCAGTAAACAATAGGCTGTACAACTAAAATTGTAAAGGCTCGTAGTGGAGATTGGGTTTCCAACAAATGACCGGGCAAAGGAACTTCCTTATCCACGATGGGTACGCCTCGAGAACCAAACAGACTCTCTGCCAACACGAGGCCGGTCTCTCCCTTACTGGATTGATTAGATCGCGCCTAAGTAAGTCATCCCCTGATCGTTATCAACCTTTAAATCGGGATCCCGCATCATCAACCACCGCAAAAGTAGATGTTTACCACACAGGTTAATACCTGAGCTCCATACCATGGTACACCTTTCATCTAGAAGGAGATAACTACCCATGTCCTCGCCTCATCTTTCATGTTTTGGCTATTTTTCGGGGTGTGAGGCTTGTCGACGTCACAATATACACCAAGCTACGCTTCGATAAGCCACAATTTGATCATCAAAAGCTTATCACTTATGTATGCCACATTGTCCATTCAACACATATAACTGATATCTATCAATATATAACCTCTAAGCTCATGTGTTTCAAAGAAGGGTGTTAAGCTAAGAGAATAAATTTCCCCCCATCAAACAGATATATGTTTTTAATAAAGATCAATTGCTTTAAAGTCAATTACAATGTCAGATACACAACCCATACTATTTCGTTTTGGGTCTGAACGAAACTGAAGGAACCTCATATTAGAATCCTTGCAAATTCCCAAAAAAATCTCCAAATACGTCCGGACCACTACCACTTATAACCTCGTATTGGGTGCACGGTCTAATCAAGACATAAACAATTAATCCAAAATAATGTGAAGATCCCCGGTCTTCAACCATGGTCTTCAATATCTTCAATTGCTCCATAACGTCATATTATTATTTGCAATGGTTTTTGAATAGAAATCTGATCCAGGTCTTTCCAAATAAGCGCAATTTTTAAAAACATAATTATGGATTACATAGGATTTCATCCAAATCTCCTCCAATAGTTGGTTGATCAAAACCTTTTATAGATTCATTCTTGAGTTTTTCTCATAAATTTTCCTTTGATAACTTACTGTTCAGAATTCAATTTCTTTTGAAAGTCCTTAATCCATATTCCAAAATTTCGATCATGATTCCCGCTTTAAAGGATTACCCAAAGCCCGTCTCTTTAATCTTAATAAAAAGATTATGATTCTTTCCAAATTCCTTGCTTTTAATTTCCTCAAATTAAAGTTTTGAATAAATCCTCAATTATGATATGAATTTCCACAACTCAATCCTATTAAGTTTCAAGAATGATATTATTGAAGATACCATCCACAACAAACCCAAATCAATTGATATTGAATATAAGTTAAATAGAAATTATATCTACTTATATTCGATACCAATTCTCAAAATAAACAAATAATATAAACGAAATAACGATATAAATATCTTTCAAATTCCTCAAATAGTATAAGTTCAACAATGGAATATCATATCAAATATCCGAAGATTATTTCTATCCAATTATGTCAATCAAATCGGGAAACCCTTATCTTAGTTCGAAAGATTTAGTAAACCCCTTGATATTAGATCCGAATAGAAATTTCATCAACTTATCCTCAATATTAATCTCTGTATCCAACTCATACTTTACACTATTCCAAACAGGCCATTTTGTAACACTTTTCTCGGTTCTACTTGTAACAGTTATTACTGTGATAAACTTGTAACAGTTATATTTGTTGTAACGTAATATAACGGTTATTTCTGTTATAACATATGTGGCTTTCGTAAATATAGGAAAATATAATGGGCAAAAATGTATTTTCCTAGTTTCTAACTTAGTAACGCTACGAACCCTTCTTTTTCATTTTTCTCCTGTAATTCAGAAAAGAATTCTAGGGTTCGCCGCTTCATTTGTCACGCGCCTCCTCCATCACCTCGTCCGCACTTCCACCTCCTCCAACCTCGCTTCGTTTTCAATCAGATTATCACGCTCCTCCTCCTTTGCCTCGTCCGCGCTTCCACCTCCTCCAACCTCGCTTCGCTTCGTTTTCGAATTCAGGTGATTTTTCTATGATATTCTCCTTAACTGAGTATCAATTGTACGGAATTATAGTTGCATATATCATTGAAGCTACAATATTTTATGCTCTTTTTTCTTACTATCAAAAACATTGATTAATAAAAAACCAAAGCTTTTGCGTTTTAATTCATCATGTTTTTTGTGGAAGCTTAGAGGTGTTTCAGTATACTATCTTCTGCTTCTATAAAAGGGCAATTTGGGGTTTGTATGCTGTGAATTTTTCTAGTTCTTTATTCCACTTGTAAGGAAAAGAGAGTAAAAACAATTGATTAAAGAAACTCAATGAAGGTTTTAGTTGAATGTGATGAATTTGGAGATTAGGCTTTTTACCATCCTTTAGAGCCATATTTTGTATGCCTTCTGAAGTATCTACAACAAAGGAGAACATGGATGTTCCACGGTCAATCTTCAAAATGTTTAGGCTGGTGTTTGAGCAAGATAAGAGAGGTGCCATTTGAGAAGAACAAAACGATTTCTTTGATGGTGCATGTTGTAGTTGAAAACAAGTTGACAGATGTTTGTCAAAAAGTGGAGACTGGGATGAGGGAATGGAAAACTTATCCTCTACTTACTATAGGCGATGGCAACATTTGAGTTGTATCGAAGATCTACAATTGGCATGTGCTTGACAGAAACCTTGGATGAGATGGTTTCTAAGGGTGTCCTTAGTCCAGAACTTGCTATTTAAGTTCTAGTTCAATTTGATAAGTTTATGACTGAAGCTTTTAGAAAATCAAGTGAAAAGTAGGAAACTATTAAGGGGCATTTTTATACGTACAGAATTTGTGACAACGTGTGGACATTTATATTGCAAGATGCAATTTTCAAGAACGAACGATCTACAGTTTTAGTGACACAGATACATAAATGGATCTTATATATTATTTTGTTATAACCGAGTTACATTTCAAATATGCAGCAACCGTCTACATTTTAATGGAATGAACAATCTGGTTTTCAAACTTGTCCCTGCTCCTGGCCATCACTTAGCTGTCGTTCTAAACATAATATTTTGATCTCTCTGCTTTTGTTCGCTGCTTTTATCTCTTTCTTCAAATCCTAGTTTCTCTAAACGCTAATCGTTTTACCTCTTCTAGATTCATGTTTGTCAACTATGTTGTGACTAAATACCAGATCGATGGTTAGCTGCTTTTTGCAATCATTTTGCTATCCCTATTTGAGGTAAACTCATCTAGTTTTGATTACCTATTTTCTAGAGCATACCCTTGAATCATAAGTTGATTTTTTTTAAGAAACAACTAGTTACTTAGAATGTGCATGCTTTCCTTTATTTATAACTTTTATAGTGAAATTCATAATACTAATGCTTTCATTCAATGCTGGGCCAATTGATACATCCATTTACTTATTTATTCTGCTGTTTCTCTCTCTCTCTCCCTCCCTATATATATATATATATATATATATATATATATATATATATATATATAATTACCATAAAATTTATCATAACTAAGTTGACATGAAATATGTGAGTGTGACTACCCTAACCATTTGTAGTCTTCATCTCTAATATTGTCAAATAGATTCTCTGATATTCATGCAGATAGTCGAGTCTTAGGATACTACCAGTCATAATAAGAGGATTGAGTGTGCTTAAATACAGTCATGTAGAATGGACATGTTATATTAATATAATTATCAGAAGACCATATTTGAAAGAGTTCAGTTTGGCATTTTTATATTTTAAAAGTGTTCAAATTTTTTCAAATCCAACTTTAATAATTTACACTAGACAAATTATGGTTGTTCCTTCAAGGTCTTACATTCACAGCTTTATATATATATATACATATTATATGTATATATATATATATATATATATTACTTTATAGCTTAATATAGATATAATTTATATTTTTTTGGCTACACACGCAAGATATTAAATGATTTTAGTTGTTATCATAAGACCATTTTTTGAATCCAATGTAACATTCCAAGAGAGGAGTCTACAAACAAGATTTCAATAATTAGCTACACCCGTTTGAGTCTTGTACGCTTTCAAGATTGTTATATATATAAAATTAAGTTTTTTCATATATATTGATAGGTTTCTTGTTTTTTTAGTCTCCATTGATCGAGGAACTTTAAGGGTGATACTTTATTTATATATATCCTCATATAATCATTTATAAAGTTAAAGTAATGAGTTAACATCTATTATGAAATAGTTGCACAATCCATTATTTGTGACAATTTTTTTAAATCATAATAATTTTTCGAATTAATCTTGTAGAGTAACATTTGTTACACATGTTATTTTGTGTCATATTGAGAATCATGTTTTTCCTGTCACATTGATCATGCAGTGTAAATTTTTTGCAACCAATTTACTAATACAATTGTTATTATTAGAAAAAAATAGAACCTATATTTTGTTAAAAATATTTACTTGTTCATTTTCTATTACAAGTAGATTAAATTATGGTTATTTAACTTATTGCTCGATGAAGATTTATGAAAATATGAAGCTAAGAGAGAGAAAATAGGGACCCCCTTTGAACCTCACAACTTTAGTCTTAACAAATGTAAGTTGTTTGAGATGTATTATAAGCCTGCATTTCATTCGTGCATTCCTTGACATCAGCGAAGACATCGGGTAATGTCTATAATTGGTATATGTAAATTAAGTTGTGCAACATTGAACTAGCAAACAAACTGATTAACTATACAGATAGTGCAAAAAAACCATGTAATCTATGGAGAATGGGGAAAAAATTGTTAGTATCATACCGTAACCCGGCAGAAACGTTCATGGTTATTAGTTGAATGGTGAAGTACCATAATAGTAACCAGATGTATCCATGACAGTAAAATAAATATTCAGTGTGGCACCTGCGATTTGCAAAAAATGTAGATGGTAAGACAGGACAGTAAAGCATGATGACGGAAACAAAATAAATTCATGCAGAAATGATTGCTTTGATCAGTGGGTATAATACATATTTGGTGGAAAGTAACATAACAGAGGAAAAATACAAGAACGACTGTTTATTTTTGTGGCTTATGTCAGTTAAAATTGTAACCATACTTCACTTTTTTTTCTACACCTCAATCCTTCAATGTAGCTTATCATGTTTCCACACTGCAATTTGTTTCGTCAATCGCTTGAAAAGGGGAAAATTACCTTCTATTTTATTATTGATTTAGTCACTATCCTATCTAATTTTCAAAGGTTGCAGGGAAATTTTTTGATGTTACGGACAACATAAGCTTATGTAGGTCATATAAAACGTATATACATTGTCCTATGATTATAAAAATAACGACAGTGACGGGTCAAAATTTTATAATGTCTGAGGTTCAACTGTTTATATCTTATAATGTTTCCATTAAATAATCATTGTACATAGGCAAATTGCCTTGCCTCCTATTTAATTTATTCACAGTCCTACTTGTTTTTCATAGGTTTATACTGAAAAATTCTGATGTAGAAGACCTGCCAATACATCTTAAATGTAAAATCCTATATACACAAATCAACATAAATCACAATCTAAAAAAATATGTAGTTTGTCCTATGGCTACAACGGTGATCATAGAGTGACAAAAAGTAAGTTTCGTGATCATACACGCATACCCCTGTAAAAATACGGTTAGCAGTATGCACATATATCCACTACAGTCATGGAGAAGTTGAAATGATATTACATCAATGATCATCAAAAATCTATAACACAAACAACTTGTGACACTTGTGAATGTTAATAATGTGTTTAATTCGGAAGCTGGTTACAGAGAAAAGGTGGTTCACATGTTGTTTTGGCGACAAGGATGGATATGACTGGCAAGATTAGCGTAGGATACATGTGCATCAGTTGGCTCACTATAGGTATTTTCTTATTGTTATATATTGAATTATATATCTTCAGTTCTCAAGTCTTACATATTCTCTCTCCTCCAAACTCATAAGTTAATACATGTGCCCAGGGATCAAAAATGGGGAAAAGGAAAGGTTAGTGAAATAGTTTGTTGACATGTTATAATTTACTCATATTCTTAAAATCAGAATATTTTCAAAGATTTATATATAAAACTTTACCAATGCAGCTATGCTCGAAATCAAATACATCTTTTTGCTTAGAAATTAGTATATATGTAAAGTTAAAATAAAAATTTAGTGCACAAAAACATGTGTGTGTGAAACCAAACCTAAAAAGTTTATAAAATCAAACCTTGCAATACTCTTTTTTAAGGAAAGACATGCTAGAGAGCATATCTCTTACAGAAAGAAAATATTTTTTTTTGTAGAGGCCTGCGCTCACAATTTTGTACCCTTCAAAACATGACTTGACTGAATCCAAATTCATATTCAAACCATACCCGAAAACTTCTATGCATATTTAAAGAAATGATGCATATATGAATCTGTCCATATCCAAAATTTTCAACTTAAAAACAACTGTGACATCAAGAATAAATATGTACATATTTCAGGCTCGTACAAACTAAGCTTTATGTTTATTCGAACTCATGTATGTTAAAAAATTTATGCTTTACAATTATTTGAAATACGAATATACACGTCGTTAATTTTTTTCACATTTGCAAACTATATTTATCTTTAGAGTGGTTGACAGCTGGATTGTATATTTGGAAACGTGTAAGTCTAAAAACAATAATATTTTTTCTTAAAACTAAGATGTGTGTTCGTGTGTGCGTGTGTGTGCGTACAATTATAGCATATATGTACATGGGGATTTTTATTTGTTTATAGCCAAATATGCATAAACCTAATAATATATGTTAAATGAGTCAGTTGAATATAAAGCTGGGTACACATGAAGACAAATTGTACTTATCTGCAACTTAAACTGTGTACGTATCTAAAATCAAAGGTATCTAGAGTCAAATATATGTATTTGGAATCTACATATGTTCATGAAACTAACACGTATTAACAATGTGTCAATGTATAAGACTTGGTGTTCGATATGTACTGAAATCCATAAGCTTTATAAATCTACACATTTCGGAAATATACATACATGTAAATAGCTTTTATGTATGTAGACGAAGCTGAAACCATTTTTTCATAATTTTTGCATATTTCCCTTAAACCAATATGCACAAGCTTTGTATATCAAACTCATCTCAAGTACTTGCAAAACAGGGTATTGTTAAAAAAAATGAAATTTAGAATGTATGCTTTAAGCTTCCTAACACTTCCCTATGAAACCAAATATAAGTACAGACTCAGCCTACATGCGTAATAATATGCATATATATTTACACTTGAAATTGTTATGCGTAATAATATGCATATATATTGTATCACGTGTAAGTTTTTGATGCGTTACTTACATTTTCTAATCTACTTATCATTTTAAAAATTAAAAGGTTGCAAATATACATGTCAACATAGAGATCTTACTTCCTATATTAAGGTTCCCAGTTAATACTGAATATCCAAATGAATTATTCAAATTGTAGCATATTCTAAATAAATATAACATTTAATGTTAAGCAGTAGCAAGACTCATATGGAATCAGTTTAACATATAGAATTTGTGTTATATCATATCCACAGGCTCATGTTCATGTACATACTGATAGTGAAACAGAGTTCATAACATATAACATGATTTAAACAATATAGCTGCTAGTACAATGCAATATGCTGAGTTCAAAGTAGCGTGAAATATCATGTTGTCTTAGTTTCATGATTAAGACAAAGCACTTATATGTACAACACTCTGTGATGTAGAGGTTATAGAAAACATTTCAGTGCTACACAACTAATAGCGTGATTTCCAACAAAGGATTATTTTGCACATCCGTCTTAACCGAGTCAATAGGCTCAGTTAAAACTGAGTCATCATGGCTCTGTTAAAATTGTGCCATCAAGGCTCAGTTTTAACTGAGAGCCTAATGGCTCAGTAAAAACTGAGTTGTGGCTCCATAAAAACTGAGCCTACATGCTGAACTTACCGATCCGAGTGGCTCAGTTAAACTGAGCCATGTAGGCTCAGTTTAAAGCTGAGCTCAGCGATATTTCATTTGCTATTTATGTCCTCATCCCGTATAATTTGGCATCATGTTATTTTATGATTATTTCTAGTTATGAAATATTTGAGTTATAAAAATATTTGTTAGAAGAGGTAATATTCATTGTTTTCATATATTGACTCATATTATTATATTTGTTGAACATCGTAAGCTTTGGTCGAAGCAGCGGAATCAACATAGATTAGAAGGTGGTGATGAAATTCTAGGTCTACATAATTTTGAGTAAGATCTCATTGTTGAAGTTTTTGGAGAGAAAGACTAGAAGGAGAGTAAGCCATCTGGGTGGTGGAAGTTCTGGATCCAGATGCGTTAATTTTTGATGCACCCCAAAATGGTATGCACACACTATCTGATCTTGTCGATGGTGGGTTTGTAATTTGACCCATTTATTGTTTATGTTTTGTGTAATGATTGTATGTTAAATTATGATTCTTAGATGTTATTTGATATGGACGATGAATGATTGTATGTTAAATTGTGATGTTGATCGAAATGGAATTTGCTTTAGTATAAATTGTGGTATGCTGTATTTTCTTTGAGATATTGTTATAATATTGTTGTATGTTCTTATCGGTGTATGCTTTATGAAATTAGTTAGAACATATTATGATTGCTACATGTTTAAATGAATTACCTACTGTAGGCATGGTATAATATTCACGTTTGTAACAGTTATTACTGTTATTAAATTATTGTATGAAATAGTTAGTTTTATATACTAACAGTAATAAATGTTACATGTTTCATATTTGTAACAGTAATTAGTGTTATAAAAATATTTTTTATAATGGTAATAAATGTTATAAATTTTTCAGTACCAACGGTCATAAGTGTTACAGATTAATAGTTTTGTAATGGTAATAACCGTTATAATATACACACTTTGTAACGGATATGACCGTTACAATATTCGTGACAACAGTTTGTCACGTATGTTGTAGTAACGGTTATAACTGTTACAAAGTTAATAAGTAACGATAATAACAGTTACAAAAACCCTTTTCTGGTGTTGTGTTAAGCGGAATAACAGTAAAATACCTTCTAAATCCCTTGGATAGTTAGAGTTATCATCTATAGTGATAATACTAAACATCCGAAGATTTATCTCCATCCATATCCAATTAATTCATAATTGGAAAACCTTTTTAATACTAAAGAAATAAATTTAAATTCAATACTAAGTATTAATAATTTTGAACCTTTAAAAATATTTTACAAATCATTTAAAAATGATTAATTTTGGTTTTGATAATAATTTGCGGGTTAAAAACTTTAAAACATATTACTTTTAAAAAGCGTTACAATAGCGTTTCAAAAGCATTACAAAAGCGTTACAAAATAGTTCTTATTGGCTAGTTTGGTCAAAATACTTTTTATATTATCCAAAACTAAAATTTCCCAATTCAAATCATTTTAAAAAAATATAATGACTTTACAAATAATTTCCATATTTTTAAATAGTTTATAAAAACCGTTTACCGTTATGGTCAACGAACTGCACTTACAAGGACATTCTCCAAAAGTGTTCTGAACATAAGTTGAAAATTAATAGTCAAAAAATAAAAAATTCCTTTTTCATTTGAAAGCCAATGTTATTTGAAAACAAATGTTTTTTGTTTTGCTGAAATCCAATTTAAAATGCTCAAGTTATAAGCATTTAAAGTTATTGGTCAAAATTCGTAAGCTGTCCTTGGTCCTATTCAGACCAAAATTGCGATGTATACTAAAAGTGTATCCGATTTACTTCCCATACTATTATAAATATTTCAAAATATACATAAACTTATTTGAAAATAATATTTCAAATTTTCTTCTTCAAATTCATTTTAATTCAAAATTGAATATTATAATACTATAATAATAATAAAATAATATTGTTTTCCAAAAATTAATCCGATTAACTTCAAAATTTGTAAATGCAAAAATAATAAAACCGTTGGTGCAATTTGTTTGAATTCAAACATCTTCTAGATAGGAAAATAAAACTTCACTTTTCAAAAATAAAACCGATTTTTTCGACTTATAATCAACACCTTGTTTTATATAAAAAAAGTCGTTTAATTAAACGTTCACCTTTACGAAAGCCATTCGTATACAATTCATTTTCATTTCCAAATTGTTTCAAATATCAAATTTGAAAATAAATTTCAAATCAAATTCTCAATATTATATATTATAATATTGTTTACATTTCCAATTGATAAGGAGGTTCAATCGATCAACGATGTTATACCATAATTGGAGTGTCATAGTGTGTCACACATCAATGACAAACAATATAAACATCCATACCAACCATTATCAACATCATTAAGAAGTAATTACTACGTGTAACCATTATAATAATAAAAGCTTAATAGTGTGTTTGTGTTTTCTAACTACATAGCCATCATCCATCATTGCATACATACAATCATCAACCATTAATCATCCATTACCAAATTAATTAGCAACACTAGTTAACTATAATAGTTTAAATAATGCTTACCAACTGGGGTAAAAATTAAACAGCCCTCACTAAACTAGTGTACAAAATTAAGTAGTTCTCACCCCCATAGCTTTCCAATCTCTTCGCGGTGGGCGAGCCTAGCGGACACAGTCGAGCAGAGTTTCTTTTGCACCGATAGGTCAACCAAATACGTACGCGTATATATACGTATATATTTTCTTTTTTTCTCTTTTTTTATTTTCAAAAGAGAGGTCGAGATAACGGCGTCCTGAGACGACCCCAAACCCCGTACTGACGGTGGCAAGGGTAATCCGTGGAATATAACACATAAACAGATATTAGCAGAACAGAATTAAATAAATACACCAGATAATGAACAATAGAATATACAAGTTAAAAGTAATCATCAGAGTTACACAGTATATGAGATCTTACTTAGTACAAATACAGTTCAGCTATACATAAATGTCTATAGCGGAAAACAAACAAAATATGTACAATAGGAGCTGAACAGCATAAAAAGAGATAAATGATAGAATCCATCTTCAGCTCCAGCTATCCAGAAAGAACCAGCTAAACCTGAATACAAGGCTGCCCGTGTAGAAAAAGGGGCAACCGAGTTTGAAAGTGAACAAACTACGAGTCAGTCATGGGACTGGTATGAGAAATTTACTCAACACATATATAATACGGCCAATCACAGGACCACGCCACTTTCGTGGAACGGGTTTACTCCATTGGATTGCCAGTGCTTTAAAACAAATCTTTCTTTTAAACATCTCTATGCTTTTTATAAAAATGAAGCCATTATAAGACTCAGTTCCCATCACACAATGCAACGCAAACCGGAGGATAGAGTTTTATCTTATAATGGCCAAAATATGATTGATACGAATAAAACAAAAGTAATTGATATTATTACTAGTGTTTACATGTTCAAAACAACTTCGAATCATAACTATCAATCATAGACGGCATGGGTACCATATATCATGTCGCCATATGTATATACAATCAAAACCGCACAGTCACGTAATTGGAAATTGGATTTCCGTCATGAACCAAGGCAAAAGATAGTCCTTACCGAATTCGAGACGCTCTAGCCCGTGTCTCAGGATCAGAACGCATCGACCCTTGGAGCGACAGGGCCGGTCCACCGATGTGGATTAAAAATGCTTGAACACTACGTTTCCCCGCCCTATGGGGCGTAAGTGAGCCAACGAATGACTCCATCGAACCCGGATCGTCCGATCAAACCGAGGCGCCTCGCAACATCAACAACCACACAGGTGAAAAGTATATAAATGTTAGGGCTGGTAGGTCACTAACACCACCCTAACTAGAAAGAAACGCATGCCCTCCCTGAGGTCCTTCTCCCGTTTCTGGTTCATACCGGGGTGTGAGGCTCGCGAATTCACACTATACACAAAGCTACGCCACACAGGCGGTGCTTTGATCATCACCACAAGACTTTGCTTTTCAATAGAAGCCCTGATCATTTGCCACTTAGGCATGCCACACTAGCAATTCATTCCATGCGACTGATGTCCATTGATATACAACCTCTGAGCTCGTGCGTTTCAGAGAAGGGCGTTAAGCAAAAGAATAAATTCTCCGCCGCCAAACAGATGTATATTTAACAGAGATCAATCAACACAGAATAAAATCCAATGTCAGACAAACAGTCCATTTACAAGTCCGTTCTGGGTCTGAACGAAACCGGAGGCACTAAATACCTCGCAAACCCATCGATCACCACGTACGTCTGGACGATCACCACTCATTATCCATATTTCGGGATGCCTCCCAATCAGGACCTCGGTTACCACCCAAACGAGGTAAAGATCTCCGGTCTTCGACCACCGTCTTCATCTTCGACTTTCAATCGTCGGTCAATTATTTGAAATGAGAATTAAATCGGCCTTTTCAAATAATTCACGTATATTTAGAATTTCAAATCAATTCATTTCAATGGTTAAATCATTCGACACCACCAGATTTTGTTCTTTAATGTAATTTTCACACCAAACACATTCAACCATCAAAAGCCACATAAATCGAGCAAATTCAGTTTATTTCCATTCCACATCGTTTATGATATTTTATAACAATTTATCGCTATTTTTATTTATTTTAAAATAGCCAATTTAGTCAAAACAACGCTTCGGGCCATAACGCGGCCGTGGCGCTATTTTTCTTCAGATTTGATTGACACATATCTGAAAATCTAACTGTTGGATCTTTACAAAATTTACATCATTAGAAAGATCTTTTCACAACGAATCCAAGGTTCCGGTTTCGGGAAAATCCGACGGTCGGATCTCCCGGTACAATCGTTTGAAGTTTCGATTTCAAAATACGAACTACAGCGTCGCTATTCGATTAAATATAATTATATATATATATATAAATATAATCGTTTCTAGCGCTGTTTTTCTTCAGATTTGAATTAAACATTCCAGACAATCCAACCATTGGATTTTTACAAAGTTGGTGCCGTTGGAAAGATATTTCCAAGGCGAACCCAACGGTTGCGGTTTCGGGAAAATCCAATGGTCGGATTTCCCGCACTAGTTGTTTGAAATCACGGTTTCAAAACACGAACCGCACGGCCACGTTTCGTTTTCACTTCAAATATGTCACTAACGCCTTTAAATTTTGGAAAATTTCGCCATAACCTCCTTTGTACGGAAGGGGCTGGGAAAATTCCCAAATAGCCACACAGGCGTCTCATGTCAAAAAGAAAAAGCCAAACGGCTAGCCAACAGGCTCATAAAATCATCACCCAAACAAAACAGTAAATGTGTACCTATTTGTCGAGCACAAAATTTTATTCCTCTTCTCTAGCCCCTTTTGCTATAACCTGTTCAATAAATATGCATGTACATATATGCAGTTCTTATCACTTATCATTTTCCATTCAACTTCATATTTGATTCCATTTGGTTTAAAAACACCATTCATTCTAATGTTGCATGCATAGGCAAAAATCATATCATTAGCTAATTAATGAATATTTTGACTCATGCATATTTATTTGAACGAGTTGCTATTTTTAACACTTCACATTTCAACAAATCATGTATATAATAAAATGTGATTTTTTTTATTGTAAAACAATTCATTTCAAAACACTATTATTTTATATAGTTTATATAGGTGATAAAAATAGGATTTTTATTGTAAAACAATTTGTTTCAAAACAGGATTATTTTATACATTTCATATTGATGTTAAAATTGGGATTTTTATTATAAAACAATTTCTTTCAAAATATGAATACCATTCAACACATGAATTTCAATTCAACGAATGAATATCGATTCAACACATGAAGGTTTTCTATAGTTTATATATATAAATAAAAATATGATTTTTATATTTAAAACACGAATACCATTCAACACATGAATTTCAATTCAACGAATGAATATCGATTCAACACATGAAGGTTTTCTATTCAACGAATAAATATAGTTTCAGCAAATGAAAATAATTCAAACACATGAATATTATTCAAAATTTCGGCAGCATAACGGCAGGGTAGTTAAAACCGGGACCGTCCCTAGTACAGCTCCTCGCTCTACCTTAAAACCTCGCGGTTTTTGACAATGGGGATCATGCATCTAGTTCGCACGTAGGCGGCATGTATATATTTATTTCATTTCCACAACTAATCCTATGTGGTTTCAACCAAATATTTCTCAACCACAAATGGGTATTTTTCAACCACAATCAATCAATATCAACCACAAACAATCCCAAACAACCATTCGCTATCAATCAATTTTCACACCAATCACAACCAATAAATATCGTCCATGGTTTGTGGACGAGGGGCGTATATATATAGATATATTTATATGTAGCAATTCACTTCTATTTCAACACATATATAATTTTTACAACGCATATATAACTTATACATCGAACGTACAACTTATACAACGCTTATACATGAGGTGTACAACGCTTATATAACTCATACATCGACTATATAATTTATACATTGTCGTTTTCCATATCGTTTATAAATTAGAAATCTCACATTGGGTTCCACTCCACCAAAAATAGCAGAAGGCTCAGAAAAATATGCGGTCTCTTCTAGAATGTAGAAGACGTCCTCACGGTCACGATGTTTCCTGTTTCATCGAATTTCATTAACGAACGAAAAAGATATGATTTTTCGAAGTTTGCAATGGTTTTAAACTGTTAAAATCAGTTTTTAATTTAAACAGCCGTTACCTTTCTGAAATCTTCAAAACTAGGTTTGAAGTTTTCGTGCAATCCGTGTATCGATAGCTCGATCGGGCTACGCCATGTCGAAGAGGGAGGAGAGGCGCTCAGGCGCCGGGGGGAGATGGCCAGTTCGACGCTGGCAGGAAGCAGCGGCGGCGGTTGGAAGCTCGGAACTTTCGAGCTCGATATCTCTTTGAATGATGCACGAAAAAATACAAACTATATATGGATTTGAAGATCTTCTTGAGCTCTTCAAAATCTTCAACTGGAGGAGGGGCTAATTTTGTCTGGTTTGGTCGGAAATTGGATGGGAACGGCGAGGAGGGTTTTCGCCGTCGATCGGCTGTTACGGGGAGATAGAAACAGGATTTTTTCTATATTTTTTTTAAATTTAAATTCTGATTGGTCGGTAGATTTTATAAGGGGTTTTCTGACGCGACCACCAATCCAGACCCAATGACTATCGTCCTTAGCGTTTTACCCCCATTCCGAACACAATGGGATATGTTTCGAAGACCCATTCGAATGTTTCAGTCAGTTTTCCTTCAATTTAAAATATAAAACATTCAATATTTAATTTGAACGTACATTTCAATTTGCCAGGGCCACAAACTGATTCGAAAAATTCCAGAAAAATAAATCTAGCTATGTTTTGACGACACGGTCCCAACAAAACTAGTTTCATCGAATTCTGAGACCGTTTGCAAAAAGGCCCATTTCTGGTCGATCCAATTTAACTATAATTGACCAAAACACATTTTCCTTTGCCACGCTCACATACTAGCTTCAAAAATTATGAAATTTGAAACCTAGCGATAACTTCACATCCCGGATCCAACAAAAGTGGTTTCGTCGAATTCCGAGGTCGTATGCAAAATGGCCAATTTCACGGGCTATATAAATTCCATAGCGACCTTTCTGAAAATTCATTTGGCCATAACTTTTGCTTTCCGCTATGAAAATTCGATTTTTCAGATTCGTTAGAAAGGTATTCACTAATAGATTTAAATATTTTTGGTTTCACTCAAATCCGTTTTGTTTTGCACCCGGTACAGTCCGACAAAGTTTGAATTCAATTTTTGAAACTACAGCGCCATTTCAAGCCTTGTTTATAATTAGAATTAATTATATTCGTTTTCAATTGTCAATTCACACTCAGTTTTCATTGCTATTATTTAAAATATTTATTTTAAATATTTAAAATCCATTATTTTAGCCAATTTAAAATTTTTAAATTGGTTCAGATTTTTTGAGTCGTTACAATCTCCCTCACTTAAAACTTTTCGTCCCCGAAAAGGAACAAAGTCGAAAGTGGTTTGATTAATCAACTCTACGTTCGATCTGGCTTCAATTCTCCAACTTTTTAGTTTCTGAGAAATTTCAAATTCTTCAAAAATTTGGCTAGCACCCGGAATTTTCGAAAAATTTCGCCATAACCTCCTTTGTACGGGGAGAGGTTTGGAAATTTATTGGGCCGTATTAGGTACCCAATAAATCCTAATAAGAATACACATATTTATAGTGATATATTCTGGCGTTTACAGGGGAGCATGTATTGATAATAACTCCAGAGAATAAATTCTCGTCACCCTGCCCCGTGTGGGAAATAAATAGTCCATGTGTCGTATCTAATAACTAGAGAGACATGATTATTGTCAACTCCAAACCCGTGTGGTTTTTTTTATTAATCTGGCAATTTAATCGTTACAATTTAAAATAGTCCATATCAGTCATCAGTTCAACCTGTAAAATATAATCATCGCCATACAAGCCTCTCGCTCGTATGGTAAATCTTCCACCTCGTCACAAAAGCCCCAAATGCTTATGTGGTATATGATGAAGTATGCTATGTAATGTAGTTCAAAATTAATTGTTACTATCCTATGGCGACGTTTATTATTTCACACAGAAAAACCAGCACTCCGCATCCAATGGCATTCACAGGAGTTGATATAATAATATTTCTCATCCAACTCATTAAGGTTTACCTATTTGTTGGGCACGCAAATAAAATCTTTACTCAACAGCTAATCCATTTACCTGTTCAAACATATATAATGCACAAGTATATATATTTCCATCTATTTTTAAATCAGTTCAATGTGTGATATAATCGAATAAATTCCAACATTATTCTATTGTTGATTAAATTAACTATCGTTTCAATAATTTTAATTAATCAAATTTACTAACACACAACACAACCAACAAGCAATTTGTTTTTAACTAATTCCTATTCTCCTTTTAAAATCATTCAGACTATAGAGTTAAAAGTGCACACCCATGGAAAGAAAATAACAATAGAATAGAGAATTAAATGGTGATGTAAAGTATGGTAAATATACCTTGCACCGGAGTCAATCAGAGATATCCACTCGGCATCTAGGATAAGCTTTCTGAATGCTCTCCTCAGTTTCCCAAGTACAATCTCGCGGATCTCCACTCCATTGCACTTTGACTAAGTGAACCTTCTTGTTCCTCAGCTCTTTGGTTTCTTTGCCAATAATCTTTAGCGGCTCTCTTCTCACAGCTAATTCTGGAGTAATTTCAATATCCTGTTGAGCTGCTTCTTCCACGATCAAGTCTGGATCATGAACGTGCTTTCGAAGTTGAGATATGTGAAATACATCATAAACTCCAGGCAACCAATCAGGAAATTTGACCCTATAAGCGAGAGTTCCGATCCGTTCCAGAATAGGAAACAGACCAATGAATTTGGGCGCCAACTTTCCAGTTTTACCGAACCGGATAACTCCTCTCATCGGCGATACTTTCAAATACACGTAGTCGCCAACAACAAAGGATATATCCCTTCTTCTTCTATCGGCATGGCTCTTTTGTCGGCTTTGAGCGGCGAGTAATCGCTTCTTAATAAAATCGACTTTGTCGGCAGCTTCTCGAATCATATCAGGCCCTAACACAAGTCTATTTCCAGGCTCGACCCAACAAGCCGGAGATCGGCACGGTCTACCATACAATGCTTCGAATGGCGACATTGTCAGACTCGCCTGGTAGCTGTTGTTATATGAGAATTCAGCCAAATGTAGATGGTCCTCCCATGATCCACCGAAATCTATAACACAAGCCCGCAATAGATCTTCTAAAATACGATTCACCCTCTCAGTCTGACCGTCTGTCTGAGGATGATAAGTGGTGCTTAAGTTCAACTTCGTTCTCAGCTCGACTTGAAATGCTTCCCAGAATTTGCTAGTGAATATTGTATCTCTATCACTGACTATACTGAGCGGCACTCCATGCAGTCTAACTATTTCCCTGAAGTATATCTACGCCAGACTCTGAGCAGTTCTATTTGATCTGACAGGTATGAAATGGGCGGTCTTCGTGAAGCGATCTACGATCACCCAAATACTGTCATTTCCTTTTCTAGTTCTGGACAGACCATCAATGAAATCCATAGAAATATGTTCCCACTTCCAACCAGGAACTTCTAGCGGTTGTAATAATCCAGCTAGTTTCTGTTGGTCGCTCTTGACTAGTTGGCAAGTAGGGCATCGGCTAACATATAAAGAAATGTCCCTCTTCATCGACTTCCACCAGAAAGTGCGTTTGATGTCATTATACATTTTGCTTACTCCCGGATGGATACTAAGTTTCGACTTGTGGCATTCATCCAGTACTTCCTTTCGAAGCTCAGGGATGTTAGGGACACAGATTCGACCTTTGAGCCTTAAAATCCCATCATTATCTACTTGAAAACTCGAGGGTTCGCCTTGTTGAATTATCTCTCTGATCTTCTGAATGAAGTGATCATCCTCCTGAAGAGCAGATATTTTATCTATCAGTGAAGTCGTGATAATAAAACTGGCGATCATTTCATTCTTTCGGCTTAACGCATCGACCACGACATTGGCTTTCCCTGGAGTGTATATAATTTCAAAGTCATATGCTGCAAGAAACTCTAGCCAACGTTGCTGCCTCAGATTCAGGTCTTTCTGAGTGAACAGATACTTTAACGACTAGTGATCTATAAACAGTTCAAATCTCTCACCCAGAAGATAGTGTCTCCAGATTTTCAAGGCGAATACTATCGCCAATAACTCAAGATTATGAGTGACGTAGTTTTTCTCATGCGGCTTCAGTTGACGGCTAGCATAAGCAATCACTTGACCCCTTTGCATTAACACTGCGCCAAGGCCTTCTCTAGAAGCATCAGTCCAGACTTTCAAATCCTGGTTGCCATCAATGATGGTTAACACTGGAGCTGTCGTTAATCTTAACTTTAGCTCCTCGAAAGCCTCCTCACTTTCTGGAGTCCATTTGAATTTAGAGTGCTTCTTCATAAGCTTCGTTAAATGACCAGATATCTTCGAAAAGTTTTTAACGAACTTCCGGTAATAGCTAGCCAATCCGAGAAAACTGCGGACTTCAGTGGGAGTACTGGGCTGTTTCCAATTCTGAATAGTTGTGATTTTACTTGGATCCAAAGCGATTCCTTCTTTCGATACGACGTGGCCTAGAAATTTTACTTCATCTTGCCAGAAGATACATTTGGAAAATTTGGCTTTTAATACATTCCGTCTCAGAATTTCTAGAACTTGTTCCAGATGCTTTTCATGTTCGGCCTTTGATTTAGAGAAGATTAGAATATCGTCAATAAAAACCAGAACAAATTTATTCAAAACCCCTCTGAACACCCTATTCATTAGATCGACGAAGTAAGCTGGAGCGTTACATAATCCGAACGGCATTACTAACCACTCGTAGAACAAGTCTGGACCTCTGAATGCTGTCATTGGAACACACTCTTCGATAATTCGAAGTTGATGGAAGCCTGTAGCTAGGTCCATTCATGAAAATACTTGTGCTCCATTTAGACGATCCAACAGATCATCTATTCGCGGCAATGGATATTTGTTCTTTATTGTCTGTTTGTTCAGATCACGATAATCCACACATAGACGTAGAGTACCGTCAGATTTTGGGACAAACACCACTGCCGCACCCCAATCAGAGAAACTAGGCTTGATCATACCCTTCCATACGAGCTGTCGTGTTTGATTGTCTAATTCCTCCTTCTCTTTCAAGGACATTCTTCGAATAGCGTGAACTACTGGCCTTGCATTGGGAATCAAAGCGATCTTGAAATCTATTTCTCTCTGCGGAGGTAAGTGAACAACTTCTTCGAACACATCCGCATAGTTCTTGACGACAGGAATATCTTTCACTAGGTCGGGAATATTCTCTGTGATTTCAGGGATATTTTCTATTTGGGCTGGAGAAACATCCAAAGCTGCCCAGAAGTCCTTTCTATTTGATGTCGGGCCTTCACATGGTATGGTTATATGATTCCCCGATTGTGCCTTTGCCTTAACAACTCTCTCGGCGCATCTAACCTCTGCCTCATATCTGGTTAACCAATCCAATCCCAGAATAAGATCGAATTCATCAAAATTCATGACGATAGAGATAGTAGGGAATTTATAGCAGGAAAAAGAGACAGGCACCCCACAAACCCAACTGAGATCGATGGGACCCCCAACTGGATTTCGGACTGTCATTGGTTCTTTGAGCTTCTTCAATCTCAAATCCAACTTCTTGACTGCACTCTTTGCAATAAAGCTTCGTGACACGCCTGTGTCAAACAGTACTTTAACTGGAATGTTCTTGACATTGAGCGTGCCTTCTAAAACATCGGACCTTTCCTGAGTAGACGAAGATGCAGGTACTTCTACCACTTCATTTACTTGTGCTGCTTTGGATTTCTTAAATTGCCTGCAGTCCTTTTCAAGATGGCCAGTCCGACGGCAATGAACGCACTTTCTATTTTCTAGGAACTTGTCCTTGGATTTAAATTTATTCTTTCTTCGTTTCTTCAAGGGTCCACAGTTTATCGACAAATGCCCTTTCTGATGGCAGTTATTGCATACGGTGGTCGTTACCGGTTCTTTTCCTGGTCTGGCCCTTTTCCGATTGACTTTGGGCTCCTTACCGACCTCAGACATGGTACTGGCCTCAGGACGATCAGTGTCTGATTCAACCTTATCGCTAGAACTGACTTCCTCTTCGTCGCGCAACATGCCCTTTTTGTCGAGATCTTCATACTGGTAGGCCATGTATATCATTTCAGAAAAGGGGAGCTTCACATTCCTCATTACACTGTTCTGATATTTTCTTTGCAGGCCATAAATAAATCTCAGATTCTTCCTCTTTGGATCTTGTATCAGATGGGGAGCAAAGTGAGAAAGTTCATTGAATTTCTTATGATATTCTGGGATGGTCATATCACCTTGTATCAAATAAGAAAATTCATCACATAATCGCTCGGTTGCTTCGGGAGGAGTAAATCTTTCTAAGAAAATCACTTTGAATCTGTCCCATGTGATATCACCCTCTGGATTATCTTTAGTAACTGAATCCCACCAAAACAAAGCTTCTTCTTATAGTGCCCAAAACGCCAGTAATCTTTTCTGATCGTCTCTCAGCTTTAAACCCTCAAAGATTTTCTCTGCAGAACGAATCCAAGCTTGCGTTTCCATAATGGACTCTTTGCCTAAGAATGGCAATCCACCCAGATTTCGAAATCTCTTTAATAGAACTTCTATATCGGATTCTGGCTGCGGGAGCACTACTGGCTCATTAGTTGGTCGAGCTATACGATTATTTCTTCTGTTCCTGTCACTCCTTTTCTAGTGCGTCTGCAATTAGCAGACAAAGTGTCAGGTCAACAGAAAAGATATTTCAAAATATAGAGACAAATACTTCAATGTAAATGTGTCTACTGGGGTGTATTCCATTCTGCTTTACTTATACTAGGATATTACTGATCCTATCTGTATAGAGTTACCCGTCCTAGAACACTACTGGTTCTATTTCTAATGAGTTCGTAAATATGTTATATTCCAGAACTAAGCTTAACCAAAGCTCTGATACCAAATTGAGACGACCCCAAACCCCGTACTGACGGTGGCAAGGATAATCCGTGGAATATAACACATAAACACATATTAGCAGAACAAAATTAAATGAATACACCAGATAATGAACAACAGAATATACTGGATAAAAGTAATCATCAGAGTTACACAGTATACGGGATCTTACTTAGTACAAATACCGTTCAGCTATACATAAATGTCTATAGCGGAAAACAAACAAAATATGTACAATAGGAGCTGAACAGCATAAAAAGAGATAAATGATAGAATCCATATTCAGCTCCATCTATCCAGAAAGAACCAGCTAAACCTGAATACAAGGCTGCCCGTGTAGAAAAAGGAGCACCCGAGTTTGAAAGTGAACAAACTACGAGTCAGTCATGGGACTGGTATGAGAAATCTACTCAACACATATATAATATGGCCAATCACAGGACCACGCCACTTTCGTGGAACGGATTTACTCCATTGGATTGTCAGTGCTTTAAAACAAATCTTTCTTTTAAACATCGCTATGCTTTTTATAAAAATGAAGCCATTATAAGACTCAGTTCCCATCACACAATGCAACGCAAACCGGAGGATAGAGTTTTACCTTATAATGGCCAAAATATGATTGATACGAATAAAACAAAAGTAATTGATATTATTACTAGTGTTTACATGTTCAAAACAACTTCGAATCATAACTATCAATCATAGACGGCATGGGTACCATATGTCATGTCGCCATATGTATATACAATCAAAACCGCACAGTCACGTAATTGGAAATCGGATTTCCGTCATGAACCAAGGCAAACGATAGTCCTTACCGAATTCGAGACGCTCTAGCCCGTGTCTCAGGATCAGAACGCATCGACCCTTGGAGCGACAGGGCCGGTCCACCGATGTGGATTAGAAATGCCTGAACACTACGTTTCCCCGCTCTATGGGGCGTAAGTGAGCCAACGAATGACTCCATCGGACCCGGATCGTCCGATCAAACCGAGGCGCCTCGCAACAGCAACAACCACACAGGTGAAAAGTATATAAATGTCAGGGCTGG
Source organism: Allium sativum (assembly GCA_030737875.1). Taxonomy (NCBI): domain Eukaryota; kingdom Viridiplantae; phylum Streptophyta; class Magnoliopsida; order Asparagales; family Amaryllidaceae; genus Allium; species Allium sativum. The sequence goes on along the minus strand of CM060921.1, from coordinate 548,477,519 downwards.
TAGGTCACTGATACCACCCTAGCTAGAAAGAAACGCATGCCCTCCCTGAGGTTCTTCTCCCGTTTCTGGTTCATACCGGGGTGTGAGACTCGCGAATTCACACTATACACAAAGCTACACCACACAGGCGGTGCTTTGATCATCACCACAAGACTTTGCTTTTCAATAGAAGCCCTGAACATTTGCCACTTAGGCATGCCACACTAGCAATTCATGCCATGCGACTGATGTCCATTGATATACAACCTCTGAGCTCGTGCGTTTCAGAGAAGGGCGTTAAGCAAAAGAATAAATTCTCCGCCGCCAAACAGATGTATATTTAACAGAGATCAATCAACACAGAATAAAATCCAATGTCAGACAAACAGTCCATTTACAAGTCCGTTCTGGGTCTGAACGAAACCGGAGGCACTAAATACCTCGCAAACCCATTGATCACCACGTACGTCTGGACGATCACCACTCATTATCCATATTTCGGGATGCCTCCCAATCAGGACCTCGGTTACCACCCAAACGAGGTGAAGATCTCCGGTCTTCGACCACCGTCTTCATCTTCGACTTTCAATCGTCGGTCAATTATTTGAAATGAGAATTAACTCGGCCTTTTCAAATAATTCACGTATTTTTAGAATTTCAAATCAATTTATTTCAATGGTTAAATCATTCGACAACACCAATTTTGTTCTTTAATGTAATTTTCACACCAAACACATTCAACCATCAAAAACCACATAAATCGAGCAAATTCAGTTTATTTCCATTCCATATCGTTTATGATATTTTATAACAATTTATCGCTATTTTATTTATTTTAAAATAGCCAATTTAGTCAAAACGACGCTTCGGGCCATAACGCGGCCGTGGCGTTGTTTTTCTTCAGATTTGATTTACACATATCTGAAAATCTAACCGTTGGATCTTTACAAAATTTACATCATTAGAAAGATCTTTTCAAAACGAATCCAACGGTTCCGGTTTCGGGAAAATCTGACGGTCGGATCTCCCGGTACAATCGTTTGAAGTTTCGATTTCAAAATACGAACTGCAGCGTCGTTATTCGATTAAATATAATTATATTTATATATATATATATAAATATAATCGTTTCTGGCGCTATTTTTCTTCAGATTTGAATTAAACATTCCAGACAATCCAACCGTTGGATTTTTACAAAGTTGGTGCCGTTGGAAAGATATTTCCAAGGCGAACCCAACGGTTGCGGTTTCGGGAAAATCCAATGGTCGGATTTCCATCACTAGTTGTTTGAAATCACGGTTTCAAAACACGAACTACACGGCCACGTTTCATTTTTATTTTATTTATATTTATATATTTATATAAATATAGTTCATTCAACAATTTCAATATCGTTTTCACTTCAAATATTTCACTAACGCCTTTAAATTTTGGAAAATTTCGCCATAACCTCCTTTGTACGGGAGGGGCTGGGAAAATTCCCAAATAGCCACACGGGCGTCTCATGTCAAAAAGAAAAAGAAAAAGCCAAGCGGCTAGCCAACATGCTCATAAAATCATCACCCAAACAAAACAGTAAATGTGTACCTATTTGTCGGGCACAAAATTTTATTCCTCTTCTCTAGCCCCTTTTGCTATAACCTGTTCAATAAATATGCATGTACATATATACAGTTCTTATCACTTATCATTTTCCATTCAACTTCATATTTGATTCCATTTGGTTTAAAAACACCATTCATTCTAATGTTGCATGCATAGGCAAAAATCATATCATTAGCTAATTAATGAATATTTTGACTCATGCATATTTATTTGAACGAGTTGCTATTTTTAACACTTCACATTTCAACAAATCATGTATATAATAAAATGTGATTTTTTTATTGTAAAACAATTCATTTCAAAACACTATTATTTTATATAGTTTATATAGGTGATAAAAATAGGATTTTTATTGTAAAACAATTTGTTTCAAAACAGGATTATTTTATACATTTCATATTGATGTTAAAATTGGGATTTTTATTATAAAACAATTTCTTTCAAAATATGAATACCATTCAACACATGAATTTCAATTCAACGAATGAATATCGATTCAACACATGAAGGTTTTCTATAGTTTATATATACAGATAAAAATGTGATTTTTATATTTAAAACACGAATACCATTCAACACATGAATTTCAATTCAACGAATGAATATCGATTCAACACATGAAGGTTTTCTATTCAACGAATAAATATAGTTTCAGCAAATGAAAATAATTCAAACACATGAATATTATTCAAAATTTCGGCAGCATAACGGCAGGGTAGTTAAAACCGGGACCGTCCCTAGTACGGCTCCTCGCTCTACCTTAAAACCTCGTGGTTTTTGACAATGGGGATCATGCATCTAGTTTGCACGTAGGCGGCATGTATATATTTATTTCATTTCCACAACTAATCCTATGTGGTTTCAACCAAATATTTCTCAACCACAAATGGGTATTTTTCAACCACAATCAATCAATATCAACCACAAACAATCCCAAACAACCATTCGCTATCAATCAATTTTCACACCAATCACAACCAATAAATATCGTCCATGGTTTGTGGACGAGGGGCGTATATATATAGATATATATTTATATATAGCAATTCACTTCTATTTCAACACATATATAATTTTTACAACGCATATATAACTTATACGTCGAACGTACAACTTATACGACGCTTATACATGAGGCGTACAACGCTTATATAACTCATACATCGACTATATAATTTTACATCGTCGTTATCCATATCGTTTATAAATTAGAAATCTCACATTGGGTTCCACTCCACCAAAAATAGCAGAAGGCTCAGAAAAATATGCGGTCTCTTCTAGAATGTAGAAGACGTCCTCACGGTCACGATGTTTCCTGTTTCATCGAATTTCGTTAACGAACGAAAAAGATATGATTTTTCGAAGTTTGCAATGGTTTTAAACTGTTAAAATCAGTTTTTAATTTAAACAGCCGTTACCTTTCTGAAATCTTCAAAACTAGGTTTGAAGTTTTCGTGCAATCCGTGAATCGATAGCTCGATCGGGCTACGCCGTGTCGAAGAGGGAGGAGAGGCGCTCAGGCGCCGGGGGGAGATGGCCAGTTCGACGCTGGCAGGAAGCGGCGGCGGCGGTTGGAAGCTCGGAACTTTCGAGCTCGATATCTCTTTGAATGATGCACGAAAAAATACAAACTATATATGGATTTGAAGATCTTCTTGAGCTCTTCAAAATCTTCAACTGGAGGAGGGGCTAATTTGGTCTGGTTTGGTCGGAAATTGGATGGGAACGGCGAGGAGGGTTTTCGCCGTCGATCGGCTGTTACGGGGAGAGAGAAACAGGATTTTTCTATATTTTTTTTAATTTAAATTCTGATTGGTCGGTAGATTTTATAAGGGGTTTTCTGACGCTACCACCAATCCAAACCCAACGACTGTCATCCCTAGCGTTTTACCCCCATTCCGAACACAATGGGATATGTTTCAAAGACCCATTCGAATGTTTCAGTCAGTTTTCCTTCAATTTAAAATATAAAACATTCAATATTTAATTTGAACGTACATTTCAATTTGCCAGGGCCACAAACTGATTCGAAAAATTCCAGAAAAATAAATCTAGCTATGTTTTGATGACACGGTCCCAATAAAACTAGTTTCATCGAATTCTGAGACCGTTTGCAAAAAGGCCCATTTCTGGTCGATCCAATTTAACTATAATTGACCAAAACACATTTTCCTTTGCCACGCTCACATACTAGCTTCAAAAATTATGAAATTTGAAACCTAGCGATAACTTCACATCCCGGATCCAACAAAAGTGGTTTCGTCGAATTCCGAGGTCGTATGCAAAATGGCCAATTTCACGGGCTATATAAATTCCATAGCGACCTTTCTGAAAATTCATCTGGCCATAACTTTTGCTTTCCGCTATGAAAATTCGATTTTTCAGATTCGTTAGAAAGGTATTCACTAACAGATTTAAATATTTTTGGTTTCACTCAAATCCGTTTTGTTTTGCACCCGGTACAGTCCGACAAAGTTTGAATTCAATTTTTGAAACTGCAACGCCATTTCAAGCCTTGTTTATAATTAGAATTAATTATATTCGTTTTCAATTGTCGATTCAAACTCAGTTTTCATTGCTATTATTTAAAATATTTATTTTAAATATTTAAGATCCATTATTTTAGCCAATTTAAAATTTTTTAATTGGTTCAGATTTTCTGGGTCGTTACACGTCCACAGGGAAGCGGACTGGATGGAGCTGGGTAGGGTCAAAAGGTGGTGGTGTGGCGCTAAAGTGGTGCCATGGGAGGGGAGGCCGAGTGGGGTGGGGGAGGCCGAGCAATGAGAGGAGGGAGGTGATGTTTATAGGTAAAGCGGGGTCGACGTTTGGTGGTGGAAGGAGGTCGGCGGTTGGCTGCTATGGTGGTGGCGCAAGGCCGGAAAGAGAGAAGGAGGTGAGGTAGAAGAGAGAGGGGAGAGTGATGAGAAATGAGGGTGTTTAGTCCTCCTTATATAGCCATTTTAATAGGTTTTTTTGGTCATTTTCCATGGGACACTTGTCCATCCTAGGATCACCATATGCATGCAAGGTGCCACCTACAAAACCATGTCTCCCCAAAACCATGTGCATATACCATGGTTATATTTGCCACACTTATAGATGTTTCTATTTCGCAATTCCTCGCAACCGTTACAAATTCAAAGTATTCTAGTTCATTGTTTATTAATTTATACGGTCAACCATTAATACGACCAAATATGTCAATGACTAATATATTATCGACAAAATATAGCGATGTTTAACTTAATAAATTAAATTATAAATTGAGTTTTAATAATCGTTACTTAACAAATATAATTTGATAAAAGATCACTTAAAATTAGTTTTTTCGATTTAACATTGATTGTTGTTATCAATTATTAACAACTTATTTATATAAGTATTTTTATTGTACTATCTATGCATATATTTATTCCATCCTATTCATTTATATTTTAAAAATATATTTACTTTAAAGAACACATTTAAAAAATAGTTTTATAAGTACGTATTGGAAAAATTCATTGCATCAAAACTTGATAAATGCTCATTAGAATTACACCATTATATTTTGGTAAAAATCAACATCTACTTTATTATTTAAATATAATTATTAAAATTATTCCAAAAATATTTTAAATTATAGTAAATTCATCTTATACCCAAGAAACTCAAATTATGTCCTAAAAATTAAGTTTTAAATTGGTTTAAAATCCTGGATCGTCACCTTTACGTCTCCTTAAAAGTTTTCGTCCCTGAAAAGGAAACGGGGTTACTTAGCAACTTAAACTTGAAAAAATCTTTTTAATTTTATAAAATGAAATATCGGACATAATATATGTAAGTCTATAACAGAATAGAAATATCGTAGTCAACCCAAAAAGTATCATAATAATATCATGTCAGAGTACATCCATATCTGAGTACAAAATATAACAGAATCATCCAACCTGAGTATGTACAATGTAGTTAAGGTGGTCTATGTCGTGACAACAAAAATATAACTATCAAGGTACCAATCCCCAAAATATGTCCTAGTCTAAAAAATCTTAGTGTGACTAAGCACTTAAGATAACTATATACAATATCTACAAAGTCCATCTCTCACAAACTATCTAATCCTCCGACATATCTGACCCAACATCTGATGGTCCAGACAAACTGAGCTCCTCTGGCTCCTCGTCAGCGAAATCTTCCTCCTCAATAATCTTTATCTCATCATCTGCTAAATGTGCATCGTCGTCTATAACTACTCCATCACCCTCATCATCCAAGTGCTCCTCCTCGTCAACAATCTCTCCATCCTGTCTCCAGCTAACCCAGGGGCTATGTCCTATTTAGGACCTTTATCGTCTAGTTTCTGCTTCACTCACTCCTGACCCTGCTCATCTAAAACTTCCTGCCATATCTCATTGAACATAACATCATCAAATCCTACTGGTATCTCAATGCCAATGTGAGCTGCTGCCTCTGCTCTGTCCATCTGGTCTAGCATCACTGCATCATAAGGTGCATCCTGGTATATCCGATCACCGTCCTACTGTGGTTGTATATCCTGGCCTATATCTATCACATCGTCATTTCTAACAGGAGTGTCTATCTCCCACATAATGTGGTCATCATCCTCAGAATCAAGTCTCTCGTCGTCGTCTGGATACTCCATCTCATACTTAGTAGGTGTGGAGTCCTCAATCTCAATAATCTCATGCTCACTAGATAAAAGGTCCCTTGAATGTCTATCACTTGAGTCATGAATGAATGAATCTACCATCTGATTCTCCGAGCTAGACTCAGAGATACTATCATCACTACCTATGAGGAACTGGGATAGATATTGTCTGACACTCAAGTTCCTACGGCCCTAAACATTTACAAGAAAAATCTTAGAGTTAGGAGTCGTTATATCACTACTAAGTCTAATATGATGAAATTTATTGTTTATTTTTACTAATAACTTAACAAATTTAACCCAAGGTTATATCTTAGCATGAGTTCTACTACATTTCAAAACATGCTAGTCCCAAAACTTATTCATTTTATATGGAAAGATGTTTTCTCAAACATAGCACTCCAAAAACTCATTCTAGGGCATTACAAACCCTATCTCTAATGAGTTCACCATTATAGGATATTACTAATCCCATCTCTGATAAGTCCTTTCCTTTTGTTCAAATGAGTCGTGCTCCAAAGCTTTGTATAAACCAAAGCTCTGATACCGCTTCTGTAATGATCTGCCTTTTTTCCCGGTTCTAAACAGTAATTAAACCGACTCAAACCGTTTATAAAGACGGATTGTTAGGGGTACTTACACCTTTGCACAAAAGTAAAAGAACTTTTCATTTTCATTAGAATGAATTTACATCATAGTTACAATGAATATCAGAGTACAATAGAAACAAAACAGAAAGAAATACAAATATACTCTCAGCAGAAGAAAAATAATCTAAAATATAGCTCTAGCTACAATCTTGAATCCAGCTCTGAAGACTAAATCTGCAAACCAAACTACTAGCTGCTCGTGTGAAAAATAATGGGCACTCAGAGTTTAGGTGTAAAAACAACAAACTTCAAGTCATTCATGGTGACTGGTATGAGAACTCAAAACAATTGCTTTTAGGTTTCTTTTAAATTTGGGTAATTCACCGAACCACACCGCTAAACACAAAATGGGTTTACTCTATGTGAATACCAGTGCATAGAAGTTCATAATGACTTTTTGAAAAATGAAACTAACATAAGGTCTCGCAACACACATAATGCAAATGCACACATGAGCGAGGTTTATCCTTATGATAGTAAAAAATGCTTGATACATGAAAAATCCTCTTTTATATTATCATTAGTACATAGTGTGGAAAACCATTTCACAAGTAAATGTATTAATCATAGCCAACATATCTTCCCATCCTATTATACCGATGTATTCCTACCAATAACTATAGAGCTAAAATCGTAAAGGATCGTTGTGGAGATTGGGTTTCCAACCAATGACCAAATAATTGATTTTCCTTATCCATGATGGGTACGCCTCTAGAGGGACACTTCGAGAATAATTAACGATTATTAGTGTGTCACACATCATTAACAAACATTATAAACATCCATAGCAAGCATTGTCAACATCATTAAAGAAGTAATAACTACGTGTAAACATTATAATAATTAACGATTATTAGTGTGTTTGTGTTTTCTAACTACACAACCATCATTGCATACATACAATCATTAATCATCCATTACCAAATTAATTAGCAACACTAGTTAACTATAATAGTTTAAATAATGCTTACCAACTAGGGTAAAAATTAAACAGTCCTCACTAAACTAGTGTACAAAATTAAGTAGTTCTCATCCCCATAGCTTTCTAATCTCTTTGCGGTAGGCGAGCCTAGCGGACACAGGCGAGCAGAGTTTCTTTTGCACCGATACGTCAACCAAATACGTACGCGTATATATACATATATATTTTCTTTTTTTCTCTTTTTTTATTTTCAAAAGGGAGACCTAGCTAATGGCATCCACGGGGAGGCAGACTGGGCGGAGCTGGGTATGGTCAAAAGGTGGTGGTGCAGCGCTGAAGTGGTGGCGTGGGAGGGGAGGCCAAGCAATGAGAGGAGGGAGGTGATGTTTTTGGGTGAAGTGGGGCTGGAGTTTGGTGGTGGGGACGAGGCGCGCGGGGGGATGCTATGGTGGTGGCGCAAGGCCAAAAGGAGGGAGAGGGAGGTTAGAGAGAAGAGAGAGAGGGAGATAGTGAGAAATGAGTGCTTTTAGCCTTCCTTATATAGCCATTTTTAAGAGGTATTTTGGTCATTTTCCAAGGGACACTTGCTCATCCTATGATCACCATATGCATGCAAGGTGCCACCTACAAAACCATGTCTCCCCAAACGATGTGCATGTCCAAAACCATGTGTATATACCATGGTTATATTCGCAACCCTATTTTCCACACTTATAGATGTTTCTATTTCACAATGCCTCACAACTGTTACAAATTCAAAGTATTCTAGTTCATCGTTTATCAACTTAAACGATCAACGATTAATACGACCAAAAACGTCAATGACTAATGTATTACCGACAAAATATATCAATGTTTTAGCTTAATAAATTAAATTATAAATTGAGTTTTAATAATCGTTTCTTAACAAATAAAATTTGACAAAAGATCACTTAAAAATAGTTTTATCGATTTAACATTGGTTATTGTTATCAATTATTAACAACTTATTTATACAATTATTTTTATTGTATTATATATATATTCCATCCTATTCATTTATATTTTAAAAAATATTTATTTAAAAGAACACTTTTTAAAAAAATAGTTTTATAAGTACGTATTGGAAAAATTCATTGTATCAAGACTTGATAAATCCTCATGAGAATTATACAATTATATTCTGGAAAAAGTCAACGTCTACTTTATTATTTAAATATAATTATTAAAATTATTTTAGATTATATTAAATTCATCTTGTACCAAAGAAATTCAAATTATATCCCAAAAATTAAGTTTCAAATTGGTTAAAAATCCTGGATCGTCACACCACAAGAAAAATACCCTATTGCAACTAGCTATTTGCAACAGGCCTCAAATGTCAGTTGCAGTAAATGATATTTAGCAACAGACCTTTCCTTCCTGTTGCGAAAAGCATATTTTTTGCAACAACGCTATCAGGCCTGTTGCGAAAACATACTTTTAGCAACTGCTCTTTCATTCCTGTTGCAATAGACATATTATTTGCAACTACACTTTCAAACCAGTTGCAAAAATTATATATTTAGCAACTGTGTTCACCAGTTGCAATAACTATAATTTTTTTGCAACAGGTAAAGCCACTTGCGAAAAACGTACTTTTAAAAATTATTTTTCCCTAAGTAATATTCAGTTATAATATAAGAAGTATAAGCAAAATAGTTAATATATATATACATATATATTATTAATAATAGGCAAATATAATTGACATTATATTATTAAGCAATTACTTTTAGTATTTAATGTTAAACAACTGCTATATATATTTAGTACTCAATTTAATAGTTAATAATTTAAAACTTAATTGAATATGTTAATAATTATTAAATAATTAATATTGATTATCAAATAATTAAAAGCTAAGGCTAATATTTAATAACTAAAAGTAATAATTGGTAGTATACATAATGATTAACTTTCAGTAAAAAATATTAATTTACATAATTGTAGTTAAATATTTAACATTAAATTTCTCTTTATTTATTATGTTGAATGGACTTCAAAGACGGAGCGAATATTTGAATGACTTAACAAACTAAAATCGATCTGCCTGTGTTTAACCAATTATTGGAAGAAACAGTGTTACGTATATAATATAAAAACAATGAAATATAGATTTTAACTTCATCTACACACGTTAAGTTTTAAACCAAAGTTGCAACATTTACGGTTCGAAAAAAAAAAGCGACAGCTGAATTTTTAGGCGGGACCACCGATCTAATTTATCGTGCGGTGCCTGCTTTTTATATTTAATTAAAAGCTTCCTCATTCAATTCAAGACCCCATTCTCCAGATGCTTCTCGTTCGTCTCCCCTAAATTAATCTAGGGTTTCACGAAATCCATTGGTTTTCTACATGACACATCACGAGCGAGTAAGAGATGATATTCGTTTGTTACTCTATCAACCTCATTCCCAAAAAACCCAAAGACAATGGGCGGCGGATCCGTAGAAAAACTGTTAGAGCAGTGAGCACAGTTAGTATTTTGTATTTAGTAATAATATGCATACCAATATAGAATTTCCCTAGAAAAACTGTTATCTTAAAAGGAAAACATTTTGAAGCGTTGTTCAATGAAATTTTGAGGCCACCTCCTTGATCAAATTGGTAAAACCAACCATAATAGTGCAAATGAACGCTGCCTTTTGGTATAGGACAAGCACATTCATTGAATGAAGAAATACCCGTTAATAAGATGCCAGTTGGTATCGCTCAGCGCCATAATGTGTGATGCAACAAACTGTGGCGTGTGAAGTTAAACTTCAGTTCATTATCCATCGGAAAAATCTGTGAACGGTTTTATATCCGAGTGCACTTTACATGTTCAACCAAATGCGTGATTCCAGACAAATGAAACAATTGCTTGGGAATGTTAAAAAGAAGACACAAGAGGAACCACTTTATTCAGAGATGCACGCAGCAAATCGAGCTCGACATCTTTTTATTAGAAGTCTGGATCCCTACCTAAAGTTTAATTTATGGTGTAGATTTTGACATGAGAAGGTTATGCTAAAGGACTCTCCAACTGAAATAGTGAGTTTACTGAACAACGCTTCAAAATGTTTTTCTTTTAAGATAACATTTAATAGGTATCTGATTCATCCGAATAGCAATCTGCGGCTATGGTCTTCCGTAACTCCGTCTTCTTCTTCTTCTTCTTCAGGCTTCAGCTCTTCGGTAGACGGTAATTTGGTCAGAGGCTTAGTTGCTTAGAGTTAGAGCAATAAGCACGGTTAGTATTTTATATTTAGTAATTCAATAACTTGAAGTCTTAATTCTTTAATACTTGATTGGTATTATGCACCAGCGCTGCAACAGTTAAGTTATGCGGGTTTAATAGCTTAGCCTTATAAACTTAAAGTGTGAGTTTACTAAATACTACTAAAAAAATACAAATTGTAGTTGTGCTGCTCCAATACAACACCACATGTGTGAACTTTTGTACCCAAAAAAAGAAGGTGACCATGTAAACCAAAATTAATTAGGTTATTAATCTCACCCAAAGTTCTCGTGCGATCGCACTAAGATTGCACTATGTTTACAGTGCAGTTCCATTAAGTCTTTGCAACAGCAGTTCAACACTTCTCAGTTCTCAGACTTTAATTTATTTGTCTACCTGCTTAACCACTAATTCAATAATTTGATTGGTTATTTTACCGTTATATAGCATTAGATTCATGAAAATTTCCTAAAACCATAACTTGGAATGATTTATTATGAAACCTTGGATGGGAAAGTGTTCACTGTGTAAAACTAATTAAATTTATTCTTTCTGATATTATTGGTGAAGGTAGTTTTTTTAATCTTGGTTTAAATTTGTCATCAACTCATAGCTTCCTTTGACTGACATGCACAATATATGCATGCATGTATGTGATTATGATGTGTTATGGCATGAAAAATAAATGAGTAACTTTAGGAATGTTGAAATTTTGCTGCTTCCTTTAACTACTCCCGTCTGATGGCATGCAAGTTAATTATTTTTATTAGCATAGCTGTCAAAAATCATTTGTATGTTCTGAAACATGTTATCTATTATGTTTAGCATACAATATGTTTTGGTTCATCATCCTTCCTTTCCTTGCTCTGAAAGAATATGAACTCAACTTTGTAAGTATAATTCTTCGACATTGTTGTCATATTATGTCTCATAAATCTTTTATACTTATATTAGTCATATTTTCTAGATATTGACCGGGATACATACTGTAAATGCAATATTCCTCCTTGGGGATACAACCCTTAATAGTACCGTATATGTTTCTTTCATCCTATATGAATATAGGAAATATATAAACTAAGAATTCCATTATTGATCATTTTTCCTGAAAACTATGCTTTCTTGTGTTTGCTATTTTCCTATAGCGCTTGCTATTTTCAACAGGATAAACAGCTGACAATTGTCTATAGAAAACACTTGTCTTTTATAACCTTGAAAATAGATGTTAATATTTTACAGTTATTATACTTTTTTATGTATTTCTGATATTCAGTGGACAAGTGTTTGATCTCTTTTTTATGGCCCAGGATAACTATATACTGGTTACGAAGTTAAACTATCAGGTTGCGTTTTGCAGCATTGCACATCAATGGGTTGCAAGGTATCACAAAAGGTGTTGTTAATTCCAGGTTTTTATTTGATATAGAGTTCGTTGGATTGACATACATATTCCTGGATAGGCATGTGCATGTTCATTATCGACTACAAACTTGGAGCATGAACTGCAGATTTGTTCTAGTGAACTGATGATATTTATTCTCTTGTTATAGTATATGTATGATAGGGTAGAAATATGAGTAGAAAATACTCTATTCGAAAAAATGTGTTGTGTGAGAGAAGAAATTGTTACACATGAATGGTGTATGAAAATTGTGGAAACTTTAATGTAATTGTTTGTACTATTAAAACTTTGTTAAAATAAATTTTTTATTTGTTTACTTCATTCCGTGATATACGATATTACTGAAACAAATACATTTAATATAAGCTATATTTTTTTTAAAGATTTATGAATCTATTGCAACAGGCATATACTGTTGCAATACTAAAGGCCAGTTGCAAAAAAAAATATACCGTAACGTTTTATTTGCAACAGGCAGAAACGTTGCAGACTTTTTGCAACTTCGGCTATACCAACAGGCGCGGGCCTGTTGCAATTGGTCTACTGCAACAGATATTGCCTGTTGCGAAAAGTGTTTTTTTTGTAGTGTCACATTCATCCCTCCTTAGAAGTTTTCGTGCCCGAAAAGGAAACGGGGTTACTTAGCAACTTAAATTTGAAAAAAATTGTTTTCAATTTTAAATAATCCTTACTAATAATAATTAACGCATGATAATGTGTTCGTGCTTTCTAACTGCACAACCATCATCCATCATTGCATGCATACAATCATCAATCATTAATCGTCCATTATCAAATTAATTAGCAACACTAATTAACTAAAATAGTTTAAATAATCCTTACTACCTAAGGTAAAAAGTAAATAGTTCTCACTAAACTAGTGTACAAAATTAAGTAGTTCTCACCCTCATAACTTTCCAATCTCTTCGTGGTAGGCGAGCCTAGTGGACAGCTTCGAGCAGAGCTTCTTTTGCTCTGACACATCAACCAAATATGTGCGTGTATATATACGTATATATTTTCTTTTTTCCTCTTTTTTTTATTTTTGAAAGGGGGGCCGAGCTAGTGGTGTCCACGGGGAGGTGGACTAGGCGGAGCAGGGTAGGGTCGGAGGGTGGTGTGCGACACTAAAGTGGTGGCGTGGGAGAGGAGGCCGAGCAATGGTAGGAGGGAGGTGATGTTTTTGGGTGAAGTGGGGTCGGAGTTTGGTGGTGGGGAAGAGGCCGGCGGGAGGATGCTGTGGTGGTGGCGCAAGGTCAGAAGGAGAGAGGGAGGTGAGGGAGAAGAGAGAGGGGAGAGTGGTGAGAAATAAGGGTGTTTAACCCTCCTTATATATCCATTTAAGGGGTATTTTGGTCATTTTCCAAGGGACACTGTCCATCCTAGGATCACCATATGCATGCAAGGTGCTACCTGCAAAACCGTGTCTCCCCAAAACCGTGTGCATGTCCAAAGCCATGTGCATATACCATGGTTGTATTTGCAGTGCTATTTGCCATACTTATAGATGTTTCTATTTCGTAACGCCTCACAACCATTACAAATTCAAAGTTTTCTAGTTCGTCGTTTATCAATTTAAACAATCAACGATTAATATGACCATATACATAAATGACTAATATATTATTGGAAAAATATAATGATGTTTAACATAACAAATTAAATTATAAATTGAATTTTAATAATCGTTACTTAAAAAAATATAATTTGATGAAAGATCACTAAAAAATAATTTTGTCGATTTAACGTTGATTATTGTTATCAATTATTAACAAATTATTTAAATAATTATTTTTATTGTATTATATATATATATTTATATTTAATCCGTCTTAGTCATTTATATTTTGAAAATATATTTATTTAGAAGAACACATTTAAAAAAATAGTTTTATAAATACATATTGGAAAAATTCATTGTATCAAAACTTGATAAATCCTAATTAGAACTATAACATTATATTTTGGCAAAAATTAATATCTACTTTATTATCAAAATATAGTTATTAAAATTATTCTTAATCTGCATTAAATTATATTAAATTCATCTTATAGCTAGAAAATTCAAATTATATCCCAAAAATCAAATTTTAAATTGGTTAAAAATCCTAGATCACACAATAGCCTAATGGTTGAGATTTTGAATCCTCCCATTTATTTCAAATTATTGTGTCTAAATAGACTTTCTCCCAATCTATATGTGTATATATATAAGGAAGCTCTATTTGAACACAAAATTATGGCATAAAATTGGACATAATATAGATCTCAACCACTAGATTTCCCCTAGAATTACACCTTTCATATAAAGATAAACAAACCCAATGGTCTAACATTTGTGTTTAATTTTGGTTCCAAATATTCGATATATATATATATAAGGGGGCTATATGGAACCACTCTTTTGTGGCACCCCTTTTGCATTCCAATGGTACCCACTTATTTATATTTAAATAATGTGTGAATGAACAGGGATTTAATGGAAGGAGAGAGCAAATGGATTGTGAGGTGGAAATTAGGAGGGCTAAAGGGGTGCTGCACTCACTATTAGAGCTACGATGTATTCCAACGACGACCATTGGCATTTCCAACGGCACGTTGATTTCATGGTAAAATTGTTATTTTGATAAACTTACCGTCTAAAGCCGTTGGAATCCGTTAGCCATTGGTAATACCATGTATACATCTTCTAGAACCGTGACCTGCTCCATTATACTTCCTCCATCAAAAAAACAAAGAACCCCATTTTCTCCTCCTTCCCAAACACTGCCACCCCTCCAAACTACCTCCAACGTCACCAACTTGCACCTACAGCCCCTTTCTAACCTCCAATCCTTCCAAAATCAGGTTTTTTTTGTTGCCTAAACCCTAATTATTTAGGTTTTTTAAATTTGGACAATTTTCATTATGCTTGATTCCTAATAGCTAGTGTGTATTTATTACATTATATTGCATTTTATTTGCTATTATTGTCATCAAAATGTTCAAATTGTTAATAATAGTAAGTTTTTCTAATTTGCTATAGTGTATGTTGAGAATAATTTTGTTAGAATCAATTGAACGTGGGTGTATGATAAGTGTTGTAAATAGTATAATTTATGCAAACACGAAATATATATATTAGGTTGGGATTGATTGTAGTTTTGGATAATTTATGTGAATATGAGTTATATATTTATTCGAATACGCATATTGATTTGGTGTATAATGTATATAATGAAGTATATAAGAAAAATGAGCTATATATTACGCGAAATAGTAAAAACATACAATTTAGTACATATGTAATAAAATGGTAAAATATAAACAAATTATATATTTAAATTTAATATAAACAAATATTAAATTCCTTTAGATACTATTTGGCCCTGTTTGGCATGTGGTTGTATATGATCGTTATATTGATATCTGTTTTATTACAAAACGGACATTCATATTCATCTAATACAACATTTATCCAATTTGTCCTCGTATTGGATCAATTACAAATACTATGAAGTAATTACGTTTCGTAAATCATATTATTTTAAACAGTTCACAAAATTTCGAAGGTATTTTCTTTTCGTTCCTTATGTACATGCATTTGTGTATGATGCAAGGAAAACGGGGGAAGTGTTGTTGAAATTTTGGAAAATCGTTTAAAATGATGTGATTTACGGATTGTAATTACTATTATGTTTGTAATGAGAAGTACGATCACCGACCATCATAGAAGGCACATAAATGTCAATGAACCATTAATTGTTTATTTAAAATAAAGTTTGTAATTTTTGTATATAATTTAGTATATGTTTAATAAAGCAGTAATTAAAATATAAACAAAGTATAAAACGAACAATTAATATTTTTTTTTACTTTCCATCATAGGTTTTAAAGTAGGATAAATGATCAATTATTTTATTGATTGGAGTTGGATGTATCGAAGAAGGGAAATTGGTGGCTGGATAAGTGAACATTTTCTAAATGGGGTCAATGAATTTGCTTTAAGTAATATTGGAAATGATGCAGAAATTTGTTGTCCATATAGTAGGTGCAAATTGTTGAACCATTTAATACTGGATATGGTCAAGATTCATTTGCGCCAATACGGTTTTGTATCCAATTATTTTGTGTGAGATCGTCATGGAGAAATTGTTGCCCATAATCAAGAAAAGTTAGTGGAGGTCATTGATGATGAAGTTTGTACGACGAATCTTATAGAACATATGGTAGAAGATGCAGTACGACCAATGTTCCCTATACTGTTCAAATTGATGATGACGATGTTAACGTTGGAGATGAACCAAATGTTGAAGCTAAAAAAATATATGATTTATTAGATGCTTCTTAAAAATCCTTTAGAATGGATGTACAAGCGGCACTCATTTATCGGTAACTATATAGTACATTGCAATGAAATACTCTATTACAACATCCATTTTACAACGGGCAATTTCTGCCCATTGTAATGGAACGCTTTTATAGTGGTCATTTTTGGACCGTTGAAATAGATGTCATGTACGACGCTGTTTTTACAATGGGCACGGACTGCCCATTGTAATAGAATGTTATTACAACGGTCTTTAAATGCGCGTTGTAATAAATATCAATTTTATAATGTTCAGGGAATGCCCGTTGTAATAGATGTCTATTTTACAACGGTTACAAAATGTTTGTTGTAAGATGTGCCAATTTTACAATGGGTAATGCCCGTTGTACTAGGTACCAATTTGACAACGATCATAAAATGTTCATTTTAACTATTGCCAATTTTACAATGATCAATGTATGTTGTAATAAATGTCTATTATCGATTTTCGAAAATCTTTGATTAATAATTACAATGCTTTCTTAAAATTAATATTGACTATTTTTTATTATTTATAATTAATCATTAATAATATTACATTAATCATATATTACTAATTACTAACTATAATATTATATTATTACTAATCATTTCTAATATTATAATAGTCATTTATAACTCATAATAATTAATGATTATTAATATGTAATCACTAATTACCAATTATTATATATAAATTAATATTCCAACAAGCTTAATACTAGTATGTTTAATTATTATTATATAAATAAATAATTAATAATTTTATTATTATATACAGTAATTTATAATTAACAAATTATAAATAATCATAAACAATAATTTAAATTAATTATGCAATTTAAATTTAAATACTATAATAATTAATATTTTGTAATTTGTAATTAATAACCAATAATACTTACTTAATATTATATGAATGATAATTTATAAATAATAATCATATATTGCTAGTGATTAATAATAAATAATTTATAATTACTAATTATTATCTATTATTAATTTAATCTTTATATTCAAATATTTATTATAGTTAATTACTAGTAATTAGTAAATTCCGTTAATATTTATTAACTACATTTCATAAAAATAATTAATATCAAACAAATAAGATATTTAATAATTATTTTTTTAATAATTTATATCAAATAATTAACAATTAAGATTGATATTTAATAATTAATAGTCTATAAGTAGTTAACATTAATAATTAACAAGATATTTTTTTATTTGATAATTAATAATTATAATTAATATTTATATTCATATTTCAAAAAAATTGTAATTTTCTAAACCATGGAAGCACCTTCGATGTATTTACCAAAACAGTCATGCTTTAATTGCAAGCGACTTTTGACGCATTTGAAAGATACAAATATTACATTTCAAATCTAATACTCATGTCTATCTTTGTTCCATATTAAAATGATCTAAAGCTAACAATGTATACAAATTTTCATTTAGCTGGAAACGACACTTTTGGCTTCAAAACACAAACTTTTGGCGCCAAACCCCAAATTTTCATTTACACAAAAAATTCCCATTCTCAGACCCAATTCCAATACCTCCTCCATGCTCACCTCCCTCGTCTTCGCTTATGCCCATGCCTGCTCCAAATAACCCACCTGCTCCGTCCTCCTGACCTGCAATTATCGAGCATCCCATACCATTGCCACAAATAATAATGGTGCTTGAAATGGAGCCCCCACCCTAAATGGAAATCTGATTCATTCAAGGAAAATAAAATAAAATCAAGCGCCCTTGCTTATTAACAATCGGTGACATGAGTGAAACTATGCAGGTCGAGGCTAAGGCGAGCAAGGAGTGAGGCGCGACTTTGCCGTAGGTCTTTGTCGACTCGAACGTGAATAGTTGCAGGCTGCTGCTGTGAAATTTTGGGTAGTAGCATCATAATCAATGACGGATTTCAAGCTAAATTGAAGTAGAGGAGATGACCCATGTCTTTCAGTTAATCCATTTCAGTCCTTTCCCTCTTTTTGAATCCAAGGTGAAATTCTTGAATCTCACACAACTATATTTAATTATTGATATTTGAATGGATTGTTGTTAAATTACATGTTAGTTATTGGATTGATGTATCCCTATCCCAATGGGACATGTGTCTGAATTATGAACAATGAGGATTATATGTCAGCAGCACTGAGGCCAAGACGCTGCTTTTCAAAATGCTTAAGTTTGTTATCTGCTAGCCTGGGCCTATAAGCAGATTTCAAAATGCTTAAGTTTGTTATCTGTACGTAGTCATGCAAGATGATATCACAAACAATGCTTCAAGTGTATGCTGTAAATGACGCCTACCGCCTTCATTCTTTTGCACATTAATGATCCACGAACGCAATGAATGAAGCAGATATTCAATAAATATCCATACAAAGTTTGTAGGCAATTGCTTTAAACTGAAATACTCCACTTGATTATTGCTGCCAGTGAATATCTGTTGCAGCAATATATAATGGGTACATACAAGAAGAAATGAGTTCATTATACAAGATTATATCTATTGCAGGAAATATATAAGATTTTGATCCAAGTGCGACAACTGTATTTATTTCTATATAAGTGAATGATCTTGATATTTTTGGCGGTTTTTGCTGCATCACTTACAAGTCCAGGTAATTGTTTATTGTGAGTATTTATTACATTAAGGTGATAAAACTAGCACTTAACTATGTATACTGTGTTAAAATGTTATGTTGGTTTAGTATTAAAAGCAGAGTTGAGTTTCTGTGATATAAACATTAAAAACACCAATTGAAATGGGAAGTATTTCAATATCAATTTTAGTGTACCTTGGAGATATAGGGGTTTAAGAAAAGAAAATTGCATTTTCAATTCACTGAATATGTTGAATGTGATCAGATTTAGTAGGATTAAGGAATACATGATCATATTTTAAATTGATTAAAAATCCTAGATCGCACAATAGCCTAATGGTTGAGATTTTGAATCCTCCAATTTATTTCAAATTATTGTGTCTAAATAGACTTTCTCCCAATCTATGTGTGTATATATATAAGGAAGCTCTATTTGAACACAAAATTATGGCATAAAATTGGACATAATAGATCTCAACCACTAGATTTCCCCTAGAATTACACCTTTCATATAAAGATAAACAAACCCAATGGTCTAACATTTGTGTCTCTACTTTTGTGTTTAATTTTGGTTCCAAATATTCGATATATATATATATATATATATATGTGTGTGTGTGTGTGTGTGTGTGTGTGTGTGTGTATAAGGGGGGCTATATGGAACCACTCTTTTGTGGCACCCCTTTTGCATTCCAATGGTACCCACTTATTTATATTTAAATAATGTGTGAGTGAACAGGGATTTAATGGAAGGAGAGAGCAAATGGATTGTGAGGTGGAAATTAGGAGGGCTAAAGGGGTGCTGCACTCACTATTAGAACTACGATGTATTCCAACGACGACCATTGGCATTTCCAACGACCCGTTGATTTCATAGTAAAAATGTTATTTTGATAAACTTACCGTCTGAAGCCGTTGGAATCCGTTAGCCATTGGAAATACCCTGTATACATCTTCTAGAACCGTAACCTGCTCCATTATACTTCCTCCATCAAAAAAACAAAGAACCCCATTTTCTCCTCCTTCCCAAACGCCGCCACCCCTCCAAACTACCTCCAGCGTCACCAACTTGCACCTATAACCCCTTTCTAACCTCAATCCTTCCAAAATCATGTTTTTTTTTGCCTAAACCCTAATTATTTAGGTTTTTAAATTTGGACTATTTTGCATTATGCTTGATTCCTAATGGCTAGTGTGTATTTATTACATTATATTGCATTTTATTTGCTATTGTTGTCATCAAAATGTTCAAATTATTAATAATAGTAAGTTTTTCTAATTTGCTATAGTGTATGTTGAGAATAATTTTGTTAGAATCAATTGAACGTATGTGTATGATAAGTGTTGTAAATAGTATAATTTATGCAAACACGAAGTATATATTATGTTGGGATTGATCGTAGTTTTGGATAATTTATGTGAATATGAGTTATATATTTATACGAATACGCACACTGATTTGGTGTATAATGTATATAATGAAGTATATAAGAAAAAATGAGCTATATATTACGCGAAATAGTAAAAATATACAATTTAGTACATATGCAATAAAATGGTAAAATATAAACAAGTTATATATTTAAATTTAATATAAACAAATATTAAATTCCTTTAGATATTATTTGGCCATGTCTGACATGTGGTTGTATATGATCGTTATATTGATATCTATTTTATTACAAAACGGACATTCATATTCATCTAGTACAACATTTATCCAATTTTTCTTTGTATTGGATCAATTGCAAATACTATGAAGTAATTACGTTTCGTAAATCATATTACTTTAAACGGTTCACAAAATTTCGAATGTATTTTCTTTTTGTTCCTTGTGTACACGCATTTGTGTATAATACAAGGAAAACGGGGGAAGTGTTGTTGAAATTTTGAAAAATCATTTAAAATGATGTGATTTACAGATTGTAATTACTATTGTGTTTGTAATGAGAAGTGCGATCACCGACCATCATAGAAGGCACATAAATGTCAATGAACCATTAGTTGTTTATTTAAAATAAAGTTTGTAATTTTTTTATATAATTTAGTATATGTTTAATAAAGCAATAATTAAAATATAAACAAAGTATAAAACGATCAATTAATAATTTTTTTACTTTCTGTCATAGGTGTTAAAGTAAAAAATGATCAATTATTTTATTGATCGGAGTTGGATGTATCGAAGAAGGGAAATTGGTGGCTGGTGAACATTTTCTAAACGGGGTCAACGATTTTGCTTTAAGTAATATTGGAAACGATGTAGAAATTTGTTGTCCATATAGTAGGTGCAAATTGTTGAACCATTTAATATGGGATATTGTCAAGGTTCATTTACGCCAATACGGTTTTGTACCCAATTATTTGGTGTGAGAACGTCATGGAGAAATTGTTGCCCATAATCAAGAAAAGTTAGTGGAGGTCATTGATGATGTAGTACGACGAATCTCATAGAACATATGGTTGAAGATGCAATATGACCAATGTTCCCTATACTGTTCAAATTGATGATGATGATGTTAACTCGGAGAGGAACCAAATGTTGAAGCTAAAAAATATATGATTTATTAGATGCTTCTAAAAAAAACCCTTTGGAATGGATGTACAAGTGGCACCCATTTATTGGTAACTATAGAGTATATTGCAATGAAGTCAAAGTACAGCCTTACCGAAACTGGATTTATGGCTGTTGTTCAAGCTACTAAATGTCTATGCCATCCAATAATTTAATGTGCGAAAGTAAAAAAAACTTATACTATTTTTTGGTTTGCCGTATCAAAAAATAAATACATGTTTAAAGGGTTGCATGTTGTTTTGGAAAGAAGACATCAATCTTAAGAATTGTAAAATATGTAATCAAGGAAGATACAAACCAAAGAAAAACAAGGGAAAAGAAGTTCCATACAAGCGTATGCATTATTTACCTATCACTCATATACTTCAAAGGTTATATGCATCATCCATAGCAACGCATCATATGAGATGACACAGTGTGAGAACCCATGAAAAAAAAAGTACATTTATTTCAAACGATTTCCAACGGCTTTGAACCGTTGAAGGCCATTGGAAATGTCATTGGAAAGTGTCCATTGGTTCCATTGGAAATCGTTTGAATCCGTGAACTCAATTCCAATGGCTTCCAACGGCTTTGAGCTGTTGAAATAGCCGCATTTTCTTGTAGTGACTATCTGAGATGCTCTTGATCCTATATACATATACATACACACACACACACATATACATATATATACATATATATACATATAGGCAACGTACAAAGTCAAAACTTTGATTTGTATTAAATGAGAGGCTGTGGCAGTAGCATTTAATAAGCTTATGGGTTAAGGGTGGGCATTGATTTTAGAAAGTATGGTTGGTTGTGTACATAATTTTGTTTTTAAGTTTGAAAAGTATTGTTTACACCGTAACACAAAATCCCGTCAACGTAAGAATCGCAAATAACAAAAATAAAAATATGATTGTTCAAAGTAATGTGTCAAGATCACATAACGCTAATAAGATAGACAAACTAATTAATTTTATGAAATTTCGAAAATGCTAATATTTAGCGTAAAAGACATCAAATGGAAATCTGATTAATTTTCAAATTATAGTATCATGGAAAAATTCTATATATTAAATTTATAATACGTAATTAAAAGTCTGATTTAAATTTGAAACCGATATTTTATCATTTTAAATTTAGATTTGATAACTCAAAAATGAGTGTTGTTACAATTATGCTTGAATTGATACCAGTTTTGTAAAAAATTTAGACGTTTGTTCAACAGACTCTGAAGTCTCAGACTCATGTTCAACACACACACCTCCCTCGTATGTAAGTATATGTTAGACATGCGCCAGAATCTTGGACGTTCAATAGGGACCCTAACAAACCTTCTGCTAAATACCTTTGTGCAATTTTGTTAAAGTATTCTATATAAAATCAAATGTCTGTTCAACAGACGCCTGACTCCATTTTTTGGGGATTTGGCTCGGCTACAATTTGAAAGTGTAGAAAATGTGATTTCTATGCTACAAATTGCTAGAGATATGGATGAAAACATGTTATCTACAATATATACCTTATATATAATTACTTCCCTCACATGTGGTTTTACATGTCTAATTACTCTCAAACAGTGTTTTGTAGATCCAACCCAATCTCGGTTTGACCACGATAAACTACGACCTTAAAGCTTCACGGTTTTAAAAATGAAATAACCTCACGCGTGCACGAACCTACGGTTTAACCTCAAAATCCTTAAAAAACCCTGAACCGGCCTCTTTGAACCTCACGGTATTTCAAATTTTAGAAAAAGTTGTCGATTCACTCTTTATTTTTTCCCATAGCCTATTTAACAAATAATTACATAGCAATTGTCAATAAATTTTGGATGATATAGTTCATCGTTAATGTACATTTTATGAATTATTGTTAAACTAATCCTCCTTCATTATAAAAAATAAGTAAATTTAAAATTTTGCTATGAGAAGTTGCTACATAACTATTCCAATTTGCATCTGTTATGAAATATTCCAAAATGGTTATTTTAGATTTCAATATATTAATTGTAATTAGTTAAACTTTAATGTATTTGAAATAATTTTACATTTAAATCGAAAAAAGTAGATATAAACTATCAACGCGATTCTCACGATCTAACCAAGGTAACATTTGACCTTACGCTAACACGGTTTGACTTACGATTCAGTCTTCGAAACTAGGCTCTCAGTCTTCGAAACTAGGCTCTCAGGCAATAATTATGTAAAATGTGAGGCAGAATTATCATATACTTAATTATAGGCTTTATAGTTTATACTTCATTATGTAATAGCTTAACGATTAAGAGTAATATTTTCAGCACATGCATGGTGAGATCGTTTAAAATGAAGCCAAAATATCCGTTATGATGCTTTTGACGTAGGAAAACTGAAAGGATTCGTACTATCATGCAAGCTACTGCAACCACCTTGCTGCATACTTTTGTAAGCAACAGAGCATGTTCCAATATTTCATGATGATAACATACAACTATACCTCATTTCATAACAACACAGTAATGTTTTCTCATTTTGTTAAAACACTATCCTTTACTCACTGTTCATAATAAGGTGAACACATATCAAAAATCTGTACAGCTTGATTTGTGAGACTACATATACACACCAAAAGCAAATTATCCAAGGTGCACCCATGTTTAATCTAGTAGTCACCGATGATATTGAAACAGCATATGGAAAGAGATAAGTTATTTAAAATTACAAAAAATAATAAACCCAGAGAAAGTTTCAGCATCAAGAAACCAAATACATAAATATATCAAGCATGTTCTTTATAGTCCAACAAAAACATGTACGAAAATAGCAAGCTAAAATAGTGTTTCTTTACTTGAATATGACTCCAGTCTGGTTAAAGCTGGTTCTTCTTCAGTGGTGTTGTTGTTCATCTTTCAAATTGAATTGCTGGATGATGCTTTTTAAATACATAAGCTACATAGTCAATGTAACAACAAATCATCGTTAAATTGCGGTCTACATCAGAATTTTCAGTTATTCATGCAATTTTTATGCTTAAACTGTGAATGATTAAAATGATGTTATATTTTTGTGCAACATCATACAAGCTAATGAAAAAATAACACAAGACTAATGTGATATTTATGCTTTTTCAATTTTTGGAAAATATTTTTTTCGAAACAACTCAATTATTAACGACATTAGTTTTATTGAAAGTCGGATAAGTTTTAAGGGCACACCTTCTTTTGATTGCACTCATATTCAAGTTTAAGCTTGTTCTTCGTTCCGAATCCTTCGCCTTTTTCACTAGCACAACTTTTGCAAAGATTATTTTCAAGAGCTCTTTTGTATTTCTCATGAATAGCACGGAGCTGTAGGTTTTCCAATGTCAACTTGGCGTTTAAAATTTGCTTGTCCTCCTCCTATGTAATATGCAATTATGTACCAAATGGAATAAATGGATTTATTGTTGAACATGAAATTAACTTACATCGATTTAGATACAAGATATTTATGCATTGTATCCACAGAAGAATATATAATATCTAGGCTTTAGCATAAAAAAATTATTTGTCTGGGGCAACAAGCTTTTTTGCTTATAACCATTTTTTGTAAACGATAGTTTTGGAACCAATAATTTACCTGTTGTGCATCCTGCTCGAGCACTTCATTTATGATTTCTCCAGATTCTTCTTGGGGTTTTGGATCCACATCATAAAATCTACATGTTAAGGGAAAAAAAATTTGGCTACAAAATGCAGTACATACACACAATTTGTAGTTTTTGATAAAACATACCTCTGAAGTTCTCTGTTTTGAGCCTCTGCCCGAAGCTGGTAAAGCCTTTTGGTTACTTCACTTGGATTGATCTCCTTACTCTTGAAGTCTTCCATTTTTTTGGTTGCCTGATGGTTTGTACAAATAAATAAATAAATAATTGTTAATAACACAGTTTTAAAGATCGAACCCAACTTCGATTTGAATACGATTAGTATCGAACCTTAAAGCATTACGATCCACAAAGTAATTAAAATAATTTTGTGTGCGCGTGAACCCACGGTTCAACCCTATAACATTGAAAATCCATTAAACGTAGCCTTTAAAAACCGCAGTTTCGGAAAAATTGAATGACACTTGTATGCATGTATATGCATGTATACATACACGCACGTGCATCTAGATGTATGCACATGTGGAAGTTCATGTACATCCATGTATATATACACATATGTATATGTATATACATCTTACATATACATGCATATGCACATACACATGTATGTACGTCTTTTATTGTTATCTTCTAATTTTCTACCAAGAGCTCACACATTCGCGTGCACGCGCACACATACACACATTCACACACCTTCATATATCCACACGTGTATATGTTTACATATACATGTATGTATGTATATATCTATATATATATATATCTATATCTATATATCTATATATATATATGCATGCATATACACCAAGATTATTACGACGACGAGTCGAGTCGAGTCGATAGAGGCCCAACTAGTCGGGTTGAGTCGATCTACTAGTCGGACCAGTCATAGACTAGTCGATGAATAAATAAATATGTATGTATATATCAATGCATGATAATTACAGTTTGTATTCCACTTCGGGTTACTTCTTCTCTAGTTTGTATTCGACTTTGTGATTTCAGGTGAATTCTTTTCGATTTCGACTTTGTGATTTAGGGTTCAAGTTTGTAATTTGACTTCGACTTTGTGATTTAGGGTAATTTAGAGTTTTTAGCTCGACTAATGGCAAGTCGACTCTTCCAGTCGATGCTCTGATGTCGACTAATCGCCGACTAGTCGAGCGCAGTAATAACACTGATATACACATGTGTACATTTATATGCATGTATATACAAATACATGTATAAAATTATACATACATATAGAATCGAAATTAACTCTAGGAGTATGAGTAGAGTTTATAACAGAATAATAATAAAAAGCAGCCAATGTAGATGATAACATAGTAATTGCTGAAAGTAAATCATACACCAAAATTACGCAGCATCGACAAAACCTGCTTACTGCTGCTATAAGATTTTAGCTAAAATTTAAACAATTTGAAGCTTACAAACACTGTAAACTTGCAACTCTCAATCACTAAGTTGTTCTAACCAAAAGGTCAAAACACTGCCCCAAAGTTTCTAGTAGGGGGTGAAGTATACGATGCTTATATACACACTAAACCTGTGACTCGTCGCTTAATCAATTATTCTAACCTTATATATGTAACAACCCAGATTTTTATATTTGAATATTTAATTAATTTAAATATTTAAAATGATTAATTTTAAGATTTAACGACTTGAAATTAATTTAAATGATAATTTAATTGTCAATTTAACTTGAAATTGTAAATATTGAGTTTACAATTCAATTAAATCTATTTTAAAGCTGTGTGAATTTCTATTTAGTTATGAATGATAATAATAGTTTATTATCAATGAATTTGTGTTGTTTCGAAATCAAATTTATTTTTAAATCAGTTTTTATTTACACACAAGATAGCTTTTTTAATTGATCTCGCTTTTCGACGAAACTAATTTTATAAAATTCATAATATAGTAAATTATTATAAGATTTCAAATTTCGTGTCCATCAAAGTTATTGAGTGATCGTGCGTGATATAAGTGTATCGTTTAGCGTGTTAAATTTTAGTATGTAATTTAATTTTTATTGCGATATAGCAATTTTTTTGTGATTTTACCAATAAGTAATGTGTATTAATTTTAATTTAGGATCATATCAAAATTCTGTAAATAACAGTATTTTTATTTTATTTTTTCGAGTTCGTATATGAATAAAAACCTATGCAATGATTTGTTGGATTTTTTTTGTAAATTAAACCACCTCACCACATAAATTTAACTACACACATTCATTCTCTCTCCCTCTCACATCTCACCCTTTCTAATAGCCTTGAGTTTAAACTCATACCAAAAAGAAAAACCCTCCTCTCTTGAATTCATCAATAAAGCAAATAAAATTTAAAAAAGTGAAAATTTAGTGAATTTGAAGCCAGGTATCCTAGATCTATGCTCGGTAGAGAATTGTGATGATGCAGTTTGTTTTTGAGTGGGTTTGACAGTAATATATTGGATATTTTTTTGATAATGTGCAATGAATTGTATCCCTACCATATTCTTTTTAGAGTTCATTTTTGATAGAAATCATAATACGTCAATGGTTGTATAAATTTACCGCAAATACCTTGGTGATAGTATTTTTGATAGAAATCATAATATGTCAATGGTTGTATCAACTTCTTTGCTGATAGTATTTTTTTCTTGTTTGAGAGAGTTAGTTACTTAAATGGATACTTTGGTACACAAGTCTCTTTCGTAGATCTAATTTAGTTGGTATATATTTTACTCTACATACAAACATCCGCCTATTAAGTACGAAACTCGACTCCTCAGGTTTTAATTTTGTTTCATGTGCTTGCTTTCTTCTTCATGATTAGACGTCAATAATCTAGCTATTTTCAAGTTCATGTGCATGAAAGATTTCCCCATTCTCTTGGTACAGGATAGTGGATATTATATCTTTGCAATCTATGTACACCTTCTTTTGTTCATTATATGTAATTGTGCTCGATGGATTGCATTGATGAATCTGCACATCATGTTGGCTGATGAATCAATTACCCTAAAAGTAGATGTCTGCTATTATACTTCTAGCTTTGATAGTATAGTTTACACTTTTATAAGAAGCAGGGCCGGTCCTGGCCTAGTGCGAGCCGTGCGACCGCACAGGGCCCATTAGGTCGGGGGGCCCAAAAACAAAGCAGAAAACTGTATTACCTTTACTAAAGCTGCTTTTTCTTGTCAGGATGCGTGTACGTGATAGTAATTTATCTATGTAAAAGTAGATATGATTGTATGCTTTGTTGACAACAATCAATATATTAAAATGGAGATGTGGCTTGTGTGGACCTCTAGTTGAAAGATTGAAAATATGGGTAAAAACTTTATAAATTTGCTGAAACATGCAATTTTTCAATGGAGATGCACAGTAGAAAAAACACATTTTCACTTAAGTTCAATTTCATTAAAAAAAATTAAAGGCCCAAAATTTTGGGTCCGCACTAGACCCATAAATACTCAGGGCCGGCCCTGATAAGAAGATGAACAAATTATGTATTGTGCCCAGCCTTGTTAAACACACCCCCATGTTATGCATTTATGGTACCTAGGCTTTATAAGCATCATGTTTTTTTTGGCAAGGCCGACAAATATAAGCATCATGTTAAGTGGATTTAAGTATTTATCTTCTTCAGCTTGCAAACTAGGTAGGAGAAGTCACCTGTCGTGACCAACCTAATGCACGTAGACCCTTAATGTAGAGATGACGCACTAAAGCTTTCCTGATCAGGTAACTGCATGCTAAACTATTAAAACAACGGTAAGAACAGTTGTACTGGATTTATGGATACTACATATAATATATATTAACTGAATGGTGCATGCAACAAAATAGAATTAATAGGTATTAACTGAACAATGATAAGTATAAACTGAACAAAAAGCATACTATAGTGTGATATATTTTTGCTAACTTATTTTAGTATTAATATTTTTATAAAAACTAAGGCAAAATGAAGTCTTAATCCATAGGAGCAAGTAATGCCTATTTACCATATCGATTTTCACTCATTTCGGTAGGTAATTAAAGAACTTTGTTAATTGACCAAGAAATGGTTGAATATCAAATGGTTAATCCTCTTTAACAATGACTGTGCTAATTAACCAGTATTTTTTTTTAAGAATATGATTATTTTATAATTATTTTAACGGTGTTTTAAATACTTCATCACCGTCATCCTATTTCCAAGGGTACAACTTCCTATTAAAATTCAACTAAGGGCAACTCCAGTGGTTGCTATTATGAGTTGAAAATTAAGGGAATAGTCCCCAGTCGTGCAATTCAACCTTAATATTAAGGGTAATATTCAGGATTCTGAATTGGATCTTGAATATTACGGGTGTGTTCTGGCGCCTAATTAGTAGGCGCCAGAACACACTTTTCTTTCAGTTTCCCTTCCTTTCCCGGTCATTTATTCTTTCTTTTCAGTCTTTTTTTTTTTTTTTTTTTTTTTTTTTGTTGAAAATATTCTGGCGTCTATTTATTAGGCGCCAGAATTCTAGCGCCTAATAAATAGGCGTCAGCCCACTGAGGAAAACCCTGCACTTAATTAAGGACGTAATATTCAGAACACTGAATATTACATCCTTAAACTACTAGAGATGCCCTAACAATACTAACAATACTTCGAACTCTTAAAAGTCATATGCTCATACAAATTGTGACAACATGCCTTTTTGGGATGATTCAAGTTGATAATAAGCCGCACATGTCCAACTCAGACTATTTCAAAATGACGTATTATTATTGGTGTTTAATACAAGAAGAGAAAATAAAATAAGAAGGAACTAAAAAATACATAAAATCTCATAACGAAATGATAAAATGGAATATTAACATATATAGTTCATAAAACTATTGAATAATATTCACTCGAT
The DNA here is from genome assembly GCA_030737875.1 of Allium sativum. Classification (NCBI taxonomy): domain Eukaryota; kingdom Viridiplantae; phylum Streptophyta; class Magnoliopsida; order Asparagales; family Amaryllidaceae; genus Allium; species Allium sativum. Next base: position 548,447,053 of record CM060921.1, on the reverse strand, counting down.
TTCAGTTTACAATATCGGAGTTTTACATTTTAACATAACTTATCAATAATGCAGCAGAAATAAATAGTATATGTGTTCTTCAAAATGGTAAAAAATTCGGTTTGACCCGAGCAATAATGCAAAAAACAAAATACTCAAATCAGGATTAACATTCTTATTCAAGTAAATCAACTCAAATGCAATACTTCGATGACAAAATCAAGTTGCTCAATAAGGAATATACTAAAGTTTACCTAACATCATATCATTGATCAGTTTAGTTCAAATATAAATTTTTATTATCAATTCAATATTGAAATTCAAATTCCAATCCAACTTTAACTTCACATATTGGCTAAAATTCCAAGTTCAAATTTCTATGTTATAAGACAAAAACTTCACATTTAATTTTAATTTCCATATCACACCCACTTCATGTAATTTTTTTCCAAACAATTCGGTTTTAAATTGCTTGGATTGGAAAATAGACCTTTAATCAAAATAATGCATCAATTATTGCATGGACTAGCCACACAAACAATGAGTAAAAAGCTCAAACGCAAAGCAGTAGCAGGATCAAAATGTATAGCATTTACATGGCAAAGCAAAGGCAAGCAGTTCCTGAAATAGTTAAATGCAATATGCATGTATGTTCATGCAAGTGTATTATCTATTTGTGGACATGCAAGTGTAGTATCTATTTGTGGACATGCAAGTGTAGTATCAGTTGTGGACATGTCGTGTAATGTTATATTCTTCTAATCAATATTTACTTTGACACCAGAATGTTTGAAATCCATTATCAGAGTAATGGCTGGAACAAAGAAATAGAACACATGCAGTATTAGGTCTAAATAAAATGGTTAATATTTAAGATAATATAAAATGATTTAATTAGTGTAATCATGAAATAAAGTAGTAAATTTAATATAATATAAAAGATTTTAACCTTTAAAATTTTCTGTTCAATATTAGTTCAATCTTTATATTTAATCGATTTGTATCAAATCAAGTTTAGATCTTTAAATCCAATCAATTTAAATCTTAGGATTTAAGCATTCCATTAACGAATCATTCCTACAGTGAAAATTTTAATTTTTATATTAAATCATTTAATCTTAAAATTTAATTCAATCTTTCATGAATAATTTAAATTAAACAATCAGAAATTCAAGTTTAAATCACTTTAAACTTAAAATCTCAAATTGAATATCCTAAATTGACTTACACAAGAAAATCAAAATTAACAGTTTTTTTAGAGTATATCCATTCATGCAACTATCCACAAACAATTCAATAAATTATCCAGTCAATTATCCACAACAATTCAAATTACAATATTAACCACAGTATTATTAGATTTCATGTGATATTGATAAACTTGAAATTAAATGTCAATCATGAGTGAAAGACTCACCTTTCGTGGATATGATGAAGACAAGCAACAAATACGAATAGCGACCAATTTTAAGCAGCGAATTTGAAACTGGATTTTTTTTTTTTTTTTTTTTTTTTTTTTTTTGAGAAGAAGGGGGAGAAAAATTAAAGAAGATGAGGACAATAGTGAATTTTTTGGGGAAGAGGATGTTGTGTTTTTTATTTCTTTCTATTTAAGAATCTGGAGATTATAGATATAAAGAGAAGAGAGTAAAAAAGGGAAATAAAGGGCATAGTTTTGTTTTTGAATGAATTTGAACGTTAACAAAAGAGAAGAGGGAGAGAGAGAGAGGAGATAACAAATATGTGAATTATTTTCCCAAGATGCCATTTTGTATTAGAAGAGAAGAGAGAGGAGATAATAAATATGTGATTTATTTTCCCAAGATGCCACTTTGTATTTCGTGAGTTACAAATAAATTAATTGTGGCTGACTAAGGCTGAGATGACAATATTTATTTCTCATTCAAAATTCAAAATTAAATCACAGAGAGAAAGAGAATAAACAGAAAGGAATAAATGTATGATTAAAAGTTTGACGCTAATTGTTAAAAAGTTTGTGACTTTTTAAATTTCAAAACAAAGAATGTTAAAATTTCAAAACTCAAAGAACCTATTCAATGGGCATGCACAAATAAATAAAAGAGAAATATATATATTTAATGAAGGGAAATAACGAAGAAAATAAGGGGAAAGGAGAAATAAAAGGATTTAAATTTAAGGAATGAAAGTACGTAAATGAAAAGATGCTTGAAAGTAATATGAGGAGAAAGAAATTAATAGAATGAAGTGAAAGGAATTAATAGAATGAATGAAAGAAATGATGTTGCATTAAGGAAACAACAAAGATGTGATGTCATTAAAAATGGATGAAACTATTCACATTTCAAAATAAATTAATGAAGGTTTGAACAAGTAATCCACGTTTACATTTTGAATAGACAAGGAAAGAATTAAAGACGATCGCCAAATATATATATATATATATATATCTGTTGTTAGAATTTATTTAATCTAGAATCTAAACATTATTTTCAATCAAACTTTCAGCAGAAATTAATAAATTTTATTAATAATTTATTAGAATAACTAATGCATTTTTTTCGGCATATAGTTAAGAGACTATAGAAATTTAGGAATAACACCTTTGTTATTAAGCATAATTAACGCAATATTTTTAATAATTTTTTTCACGTTTCGTATTTAGTATGTGCATTAACATGTTCCTATATAAGTTATGTCAAGCTGTATCAGCAAATAGTGGCCCAATGGTAATTGCTTCCCGTTAAAGGGGTCACGGGTTCGAGCCGTGTCTGCCCTACTCTCATTCAAGGCGCGGAGGTGGGTCCTCGTAAATCCAACAAACCGGTTGCAGACACAAAGCTTCTGTGCAGGGCTAATCAAAAGGTGAACCACTGTGGTGGACATGTGAGTTCCCTAGCTGCCTTTGATTTCATCAGTTGTTTTTTTTTTTTTTTTTTTTTTTGAAAAAAAAGGTCATGTAATGCTGCAATATTTATACTTACATATATTATATAATTGCATAATACACTATAATTTTGATATGTAAACTCATTAATGCTTGTATAAATGAATGTTAAACATTTGGATTGCTCATTTACTTATTCAAATGTTGTTACATACCATATGTGTTTTATTCAATGGCGGCATTATGGAATTTTTATTATGAAATTTGTAATTTAACGATCGATTTAGTTTTTTAAATTGAACTAAACATAAGTAATCCAAATTCAAATTCAAATTTAAAGTTTTTAAGTGTAACGTCAAAACCATTTCTATCTCGTTTACAACTATTATTAAATGACTATAAAATATTGTTTCAAGATTTAGATTTATTCTCTTTATAAAAGTATAATTATATTTAAAAATGAACACATATAATTCATTTGATTAATAATGTTAACATTATTTTTTCATTAAGTACGACAGTAAAAAAAGTATGTTATATATCATTCACACTCTGTTTCGTTCCAATTCTTCCTATACAAAATTAAACCGAGAATGTTCATCAATTTATTATCCATTATCACATTAATTCCGATACCGAACTTTTAAAACAAAAGCAACGGTTCAACTGCTAATGTTTTTATCAACAATAGTTCAAAGTTAGCTAGTCAAATGCATAATTTTTCTAATAATTTCCGTTATTATCAAATCATAGTTCATCTCAATGTAAATCATCACAAATAAATTTTGAAATCATAATTTAATGAAATAATAAATTTGGTTTTAATACTAATTTTAATTAAATAATTAAATTAAATTCCATATTTAAATGGTTGAAATTTACGGGATGTTACAACCTCCCCACTCATAAATTTTCATTCTCAAAAAGGAATGAAGTAAGAAATTAGCAATCAAATGATATAACAATCATACACATATCAATTTCAATTTCTTATTCAAACACAAAATTTTGCTTCCAGTTAGTATTGATAACCCGATCGCTCTAGGGCAGACTTTTGATTCAACTTCTTTTCTCAATTAGAACTTTTGTTCTCCTTGCATAACAATAACTATGATAGAGAACTTCAGACTCTTATTAAAAACTATAACCAGTGTTCGTCATTGAGAATCGAGCGAACTGTTCTATTGGGAATCAAAATCGTATATTCAAACTAAGTCAAAATTGTTATGCTAATAGAATGGTTTTCGCACACTCATGCATTATAGTTCATTAGTTTCTCAGTTATAGCAATGTATTTAATTTACGTTTTTGTTTTTATACAGATTTTAAAGTTTATAAAAATATTTGAAAAAATTCTTTTATGTCAAAAATATTAGGTGCTACTATTCAAAAATATTTGTTTGCTACTATTCACTGTGGTGGACATGTGAGTTCCCCAGCTGCCTTCGATTTCATGGGTTGGTTTTTTTTTTTTTTTTCTTGAAAAAAAGGTCATGTCATGCTGCAATATTTATACTTACATATATTATATAATTGCATAATAAACTATAATTTTGATATGTAAGCTCATTAATGCTTGTATAAATGAATGTTAAACATTTGGATTGCGCATTTACTTATTCAAATGTTGTTACATACCATATGTGTTTTATTCAATGGCAGCATTATGGAATTTTTATTATGAAATTTGTAATTTAACGATTGATCTAGTTTTTTAAATTGAACTAAACATAAGTAATCCAAATTCAAATTCAAATTTAAAGTTTTTAAGTGTAACGTCAAAACCATTTCTATCTCGTTTACAACTATTATTAAATGACTATAAAATATTGTTTCAAGATTTAGATTTATTCTCTTTATAAAAGTATAATTATATTTAAAAATGAACACATATAATTCATTTGATTAATAATGTTAACATTATTTTTTCATTAAGTACGACAGTAAAAAAGTATGTTATATATCGTTCACACTCTGTTTCGTTCCAATTCTTCCTATACAAAATTAAACCGAGAACGTTCATCAATTTATTATCCATTATCACATTAATTCCGATACTGAACTTTTAAAACAAAAGCAATGATTCAACTGCTAAGTTTTTTATCAACAATAGTTCAAAGTTAGCTAGTCAAATGCATAATTTTTCTAATAATTTCCGTTATTATCAAATCATAGTTCATCTCAATGTAAATCAACAAAAATAAATTTTGAAATCATAATTTAATGAAATAATAAATTTGGTTTTAATACTATTTTTAATTAAATAATTAAATTAAATTCCATATTTAAATGGTTGGAATTTACGGGATGTTACAATCTCCCCCACTCAGAAATTTTCATTCTCAAAAAGGAATGAAGTAAGAAATTAGCAATCAAATGATATAACAATCATACACATATCAATTTCAATTTCTTATTCAAACACAAAATTTTGCTTCCAGTTAGTATTGATAACCCGATCGCTCTAGGGCAGATTTTTGATTCAACTTCTTTTCTCAATTAGAACTTTTGTTCTCCTTGCATAACAATAACTATGATAGAGAACTTCAGACTCTTATTAAAAACTATAACCAGTGTTCGTCATTGAGAATCGAGCGAACTGTTCTATTGGGAATCAAAATCGTATATTCAAACTAAGTCAAAATTGTTATGCTAATAGAATGGTTTTCGCACACTCATGCATTATAGTTCATTAGTTTCTCAGTTATAACAATGTATTTAATTTACGTTTTTGTTTTTGTTTTTATACAGATTTTAAAGTTTATAAAAATAATCTTTGAAAAAATTCTTTTATGTCAAAAATATTAGGTGCTACTATTCAAAAATATTTGTTTGCTACTATTCACTGTGGTGGACATGTGAGTTCCCTAGCTGCCTTCGATTTCATCGGTTGGTTTTTTTTTCTTGAAAAAAAGGTCATGTCATGCTGCAATATTTATACTTACATATAATATATAATTGCATAATAAACTATAATTTTGATATGTAAGCTCATTAATGCTTGTATAAATGAATGTTAAACATTTGGATTGCGCATTTACTTATTCAAATGTTGTTACATACCATATGTGTTTTATTCAATGGCAGCATTATGGAATTTTTATTATGAAATTTGTAATTTAATGATCGATCTAGTTTTTTAAATTGAACTAAACATAAGTAATCCAAATTCAAATTTAAAGTTTTTAAGTGTAACGTCAAAACCATTTCTATCTCGTTTACAACTATTATTAAATGACTATAAAATATTGTTTCAAGATTTAGATTTATTCTCTTTATAAAAGTATAATTATATTTAAAAATGATCACATATAATTCATTTGATTAATAATGTTAACATTATTTTTTCATTAAGTACGACAGTAAAAAAAGTATGTTATATATCGTTCACACTCTGTTTCGTTCCAATTCTTCCTATACAAAATCAAACTGAGAACGTTCATCAATTTATTATCCATTATCACATTAATTCTGATACTGAACTTTTAAAACAAAAGCAATGATTCAACTGCTAATTTTTTTTATCAACAATAGTTCAAAGTTAGCTAGTCAAATGCATAATTTTTCTAATAATTTCCGTTATTATCAAATCATAGTTCATCTCAATGTAAATCATCAAAAATAAATTTTGATATCATAATTTAATGAAATAATAAATTTGGTTTTAATATTATTTTTAATTAAATTAAATTCCATATTTAAATGGTTGAAATTTACGGAATGTTACAATCTCCCCCACTCAGAAATTTTCATTCTCAAAAAGGAATGAAGTAAGAAATTAGCAATCAAATGATATAACAATCATACACATATCAATTTCAATTTCTTATTCAAACACAAAATTTTGCTTCCAGTTAGTATTGATAACCCGATCACTCTAGGGAAGACTTTTGATTCAACTTCTTTTCTCAATTAGAACTTTTGTTCTCCTTGCATAACAATAACTATGATAGAGAACTTCAGACTCTTATTAAAAACTATAACCAGTGTTCGTCATTGAGAATCGAGCGAACTGTTCTATTGGGAATCAAAATCGTATATTCAAACTAAGTCAAAATTGTTATGCTAATAGAATGGTTTTCGCATGCTCATGCATTATAGTTCATTAGTTTCTCAGTTATAACAATGATTTAATTTACGTTTTTGTTTTTGTTTTTATACAGATTTTAAAGTTTATAAAAATAATCTTTGAAAAAATTCTTTTATGTCAAAAATATTAGGTGTTACTATTCAAAAATATTTGTTTGCTACTATTCACTGTGGTGGACATGTGAGTTCCCTAGCTGCCTTCGATTTCATCAGTTGGTTTTTTTTTCTTGAAAAAAAGGTCATGTCATGCTGCAATATTTATACTTACATATATTATATAATTGCATAATAAACTATAATTTTGATATGTAAGCTTATTAATGCTTGTATAAATGAATGTTAAACATTTGGATTGCGCATTTACTTATTCAAATGTTGTTACATACCATATGTGTTTTATTCAATGGCAGCATTATGGAATTTTTATTATGAAATTTGTAATTTAACGATCGATCTAGTTTTTTAAATTGAACTAAACATAAGTAATCCAAATTCAAATTCAAATTTAAAGTTTTTAAGTGTAACGTCAAAACCATTTCTATCTCGTTTACAACTATTATTAAATGACTATAAAATATTGTTTCAAGATTTAGATTTATTCTCTTTATAAAAGTATAATTATATTTAAAAATGAACATATATAATTCATTTGATTAATAATGTTAACATTATTTTTTCATTAAGTACGACAATAAAAATGTATGATATATATCGTTCACACTCTGTTTCGTTCCAATTCTTCCTATACAAAATTAAACTGAGAACGTTCATCAATTTATTATCCATTATCACATTAATTCCGATACTGAACTTTTAAAACAAAATCAACGATTCAACTACTATTTTTTTTATTAGCAATAGTTCAAAGTTAGCTAGTCAAATGCATAATTTTTCTAATAATTTCCATTATTATCAAATCATAGTTCATCTTAATGTAAATCATCAAAAATAAATTTTGAAATCATAATTTAATGAAATAATAAATTTGGTTTTAATACTATTTTTAATTAAATAATTAAATTAAATTCCATATTTAAATAGTTGGAATTTACGGGATGTTACAATCTCCCCCACTCAGAAATTTTCATTCTCGAAAAGGAAAGAAGTAAGAAATTTGCAATCAAATGATATAACAATCATACACATATCAATTTCAATTTCTTATTCAAACACAAAATTTTGCTTCCAGTTAGTATTGATAACCCGATCGCTCTAGGGCAGACTTTTGATTCAACTTCTTTTCTCAATTAGAACTTCTGTTCTCCTTGCATAACAATAACTATGATAGAGAACTTCAGACTCTTATTAAAAATTATAACCAGTGTTCGTCATTGAGAATCGAGCGAACTGTTCTATTGGGAATCATAATCGTATATTCAAACTAAGTCAAAATTGTTATGCTAATAGAATGGTTTTCGCACACTCACTCATTATAGTTCATTAGTTTCTCAGTTGTAACAATGTATTTAATTTACGTTTTTGTTTTTGTTTTTACACAGATTTTAAAGTTTATAAAAATAATCTTTGAAAAAATTCTTTTATGTCAAAAATATTAGGTGCTACTATTCACACCCCGGTTTACACTTCCGGCCACCTTTATAAATTTAATACAAATGATTATTTTTTATATTCTTCTGGCCACCATACATTGTTCGTTCACTCAATTATTCACCACCATACTTCTAAAAAAAACACGTACTTTTCTACATTTTCAAACCCTAAACACTAACAAAAGCATATATTCTTTTGCGCCTAATAGAGATAGTGTTGATACACAAGATTTTGATTAATGACAACATAGAAATAGAGATCATTGACGAGCTGAATTCATATTTATCAAAGTGGAAATCAATGAAGATCATAGTGAAGATCAATGGAAATCATGACATGAAGCTAAGATTATATATATGTAGGTATGGAGTCGTGTTAGATTTATGTTAAAATCTATCCTCAAAGTATAACACGAATGCACAAAACAATTTAGAAATTGAAATTAGCTGGGGCTGAAATCTGTATATTTGAAGAATTGAAAAGTCACAGAAAAAGCCCAAACGGTCCAGGTTTCGACCGGGAAAGAGTGCAGAGTGATATAGACTGTGGACCGAGGTCCTCCGGTCCACAGCCAGAAAACGGTCGACCGCCCAAAAAGGACCTGTCGACCGGTCCTATTGTCTTTTGTGCATAACGGCTATTTTTTCAAATTCCTGTCGACCTGTTAATTTCGACCTGTCGACCTTTTTTCTTGCTGTAATTTTTCTGAAAGGATGCTTCTTTTTGTGAAGAGATTTCTATTCAATTTCAAGGGAAATGGACACAACTCTTTATAGAAACTCTTCATGAAGGAATGCAACTATTCTACACTATAAATAGACTTGAAATCATACTTTCAAATCACCGATTCTTCTTCTGTTTTCTGATCTTAACTCTATACTCTCTTGCATTCTAAAAGCTCTCTCAAATATTCAATACTTGTTGAATCCTTGAATCAGTTTTATATCATTTGATTCAACAAGCAATCTTTCTTCCTTAAATCTTTGCATTCAAATCATATACTTGAGGATAAGATTATAGGAAGGGTGTACTCAATCGTTGGCAAATCAGTGTTGAAAGAAGAACACAATCAGAAGTCAAACTCTTGTAATTGTCCTGTGTGGGTAAGCTTGTAGCCCGTGAAATCAAGTGGGTAAGCTTGTAGCCCGTAAATCAAGTGGGTAAGCTTGTAGCCCGTGAAATCAAGTGGGTAAACTTGTAGCCCGTAAATCAAGTAGTTGTGAACCTGTTCCTCCGGGTGAAGCGAGGGTGTTGTTTAGTGAAAAGCCGAAGAGGAGCTTCGGGACTGGATGTAGGACTGGAGGTCCGAACCAGTATAAAAATCCTGGTGTCGTTACTCTACTTTACTTTACTGCATTTATAATTATTTGTGATATATATATTGTTTCGAATATTTATTCACATAACTATTGAATAGCTTAAGTTATCACATACATTCCGCATAGCCATATTATAGATCTTGCATAAGTAGTACACACCCGACTTTTCAATTGGTATCAGAGCCTGGTGTTCTAGAGATCGTAACAACATCTTAGAACAAATGGCAATAAAGAAGTCTAGTCAAGTGATTAGAAAGTGGAAGAGCAACAAAGCCGAATCAAGAGAGCTAGGAAGCAAATGTCTCATGGCTAAAGTCAGATCACAATCGGTATGTGTAGATTCATTATTTAAAGATCTTTTGTTAGACCATGAAAAATTATTGAAACTCCATACAGTCGTTTTAGCTATGTCAAAAAAGTACAAGGAAGAAAATTCCAAATTAAAAGAAGAAAACAATCGTTTGGTAAAACAAGCCAAATGTTTTGAAGACACCTTAGAAGAGCTTGTTTCTCAAAAAGATTTCCTTCAAAAAGAAAATGAGCAACTAGAAGATAAAAACAATGTTCTTTTAAAGGAAATCGATCTTTTGCAAAATAGAAATATATCATTTGAAGATTCTTTAAATAATTCTAGTTCTTTAATTTCGTCTCTGGAAAAAGAGAATGGAGCTTTAACTGAAAAGAATTTAGAACTATCTAAAGAATGTGAGTTTTTAAAGGTGAATAATAATATTTTGCAAAATGATATTTATGACTCAAAAGAAAATTTTGAAAAGTTACAATCTTCTTTAGATAATTCAGAATCTCAAATTTTATGTCTCCAAACTGAGAATGGTACTTTAAAAAGGAAAAATTCTGAATTAAATAAGGAAATTGATGATTTAAAGAATAACAAAATTTCTTTTGAAAATGTCAATAGCGACTTTGGAAATAAATTTGATAAAAGTGCAAATAAGTTCACAAAATTTAATAAAGGTCAAAATGATTTAAATATGATTTTATCTAGATCTCGACCTTTACATGACAAAAGTGGTTTAGGATATAATAAAACTAATCTTAGAAATAGTACTAGATATGCTTTCATGTACAATAAAAATATTACTGCTAGTACTAATGCTCATCCTAGATCCAATTATTATAGAAATTCGAATACTTCTATGACTAGAGATTTGTATAATAGATCTAGAAGTACGAAAAGGAATATCAATAGAGATTACTTAAGTATTTGGGTTCCTGTAAGTTGGAAAAACAGAGAAAAATATATCGATGATTATTTTGATTCGGTAGTTAATAATGAAAATTTTATCTTTAAAGGTTCCATTAAACCCTCTTGGGTATGGCTACCATCCATCTAACCCATGGACCCAAACAAAACAAGTGGGTACCAAAGTATATATATTCTATTTTTTTTGCAGGTACACCACAATCAAAGGAAGGCGATTTTGATTTCTCCAAATGTCTCTGAAAACAAAATTCAGTTTATCAAATTGCACATGATCCAATATCTCCCGAAGGTACTTTAATTTATGTCTTATGTTCGATTACTGTTCTATCATGATGTTTATTCTTTTTAATCGATGACAAAGGGGGAGAAATATGCATATATATATATATATATATATTCATTCTATATGCACTAACATTTTGTTACAGGAAACAGTAAGTTTTTATTATACTAACAAAATGTGCAGAAAGCTTTTAGACAGGGGGAGATAAATATATATAAGCATATATTCAGGGGGAGCTACTCAGTATCTCAAAAATATATGCAAGATATTGTCATCAATCAAAAAGGGGGAGAATGTTGATACACAAGATTTTGATTAATGACAACATAGAAATAGAGATCATTGACGAGCTGAATTCATATTTATCAAAGTGGAAATCAATGAAGATCATAGTGAAGATCAATGGAAATCATGACATGAAGCTAAGATTATATATATGTAGGTATGGAGTCGTGTTAGATTTATGTTAAAATCTATCCTCAAAGTATAACACGAATGCACAAAACAATTTAGAAATTGAAATTAGCTGGGGCTGAAATCTGTATATTTAAAGAATTGAAAAGTCACAGAAAAAGCCCAAACGGTCCAGGTTTCGACCGGGAAAGAGTGCAGAGTGATATAGACTGTGGACCGAGGTTCTCCGGTCCACAGCCAGAAAACGGTCGACCGCCCAAAAAGGACCTGCCGACCGGTCCTATTGTCTTTTGTGCATAACGGCTATTTTTTCAAATTCCTGTCGACCTGTTAATTTCGACCTGTCGACCTTTTTTCTTGCTGTAATTTTTCTGAAAGGATGCTTCTTTTTGTGAAGAGATTTCTATTCAATTTCAAGGGAAATGGACACAACTCTTTATAGAAACTCTTCATGAAGGAATGCAACTATTCTACACTATAAATAGACTTGAAATCATACTTTCAAATCACCGATTCTTCTTCTGTTTTCTGATCTTAACTCTATACTCTCTTGCATTCTAAAAGCTCTCTCAAATATTCAATACTTGTTGAATCCTTGAATCAGTTTTATATCATTTGATTCAACAAGCAATCTTTCTTCCTTAAATCTTTGCATTCAAATCATATACTTGAGGATAAGATTATATGAAGGGTGTACTCAATCGTTGGCAAATCAGTGTTGAAAGAAGAACACAATCAGAAGTCAAACTCTTGTAATTGTCCTGTGTGGGTAAGCTTGTAGCCCGTGAAATCAAGTGGGTAAGCTTGTAGCCCGTAAATCAAGTGGGTAAGCTTGTAGCCCGTGAAATCAAGTGGGTAAACTTGTAGCCCGTAAATCAAGTAGTTGTGAACCTGTTCCTCCGGGTGAAGCGAGGGTGTTGTTTAGTGAAAAGCCGAAGAGGAGCTTCGGGACTGGACGTAGGACTGGAGGTCCGAACCAGTATAAAAATCCTGGTGTCGTTACTCTACTTTACTTTACTTTACTTTACTGCATTTATAATTATTTGTGATATATATATATTGTTTCGAATATTTATTCACATAACTATTGAATAGCTTAAGTTATCACATACATTCCGCATAGCCATATTATAGATCCTGCATAAGTAGTACACACCCGACTTTTCAGATAGAAGATGAAGATAAAAAAGAGGTTAGAATTCCTTGATTTTTATTGTTTTCTATTACGATATAGAACATGTTGTTGGGTTTTTTTTAATGGTTAGGGTTTTCCATTGCGTTTTAGGATAATTTTTCCGCTTCGTTGGAAGTTTCAAGCTTGGAGGACATTAAATTTGACGATGCTGTAATAGAGAATGACAACGTAACTTTTGACTTATAGGATTTTTATCTGTATAACTTACACGTACCTTTTTTACATTTTGATACATTAAACTTTTTTGCCGTTTGATAGATGAAGTTTTTAAATGATGATAAATTGGACGATAAACATGCTGGTTTTGATAATATGATGCAAGATGTTCGATCAAATGACTCAAAAGACATAAATGTTGAGGAAGGAAGCGTTCGTGTAGATGAAGGTGCTGGTGCCTCTCCATTTTTAGGTTATTAATTTGCATGGTGGCCAGTAGAGGGAATTTGAAATATTTGGGGTGCTTTTAGTTTTGGGACCGGAAGTGTAAACCGTGGTGTGAATAGTAGCACCCAAAATATTTTATACCAAACATATTTTTTGATAACTCGATAATGCGAAAAGTTCATCCTCGTTTTTAGAGAATCTGGTAATAAGTTAATCATGCGCAAAACTAATAATCTCAAAGTACTAAGTAAACTTGTTTCAACATCTAGTGAAAATACTTGGAAAATGTTAAAAATAGATAAGTGAAGTACTAGTTGATGCCAATCGAGGAAACTATTCATGATTCGCAGATATAGAATGATTATGCCTGGGTCCCCCAGGAAAGATCCATACCCTTAGGAAATTACTTCCCAACAAATTTCCTCATTAACAAATCAAAGGAATGCATCTAAAGAAGAATATAATGTAAAACCTAAGATTATCATAGAGCGCAGCCCTAAGGTCGCTCTATCACCATGTTGAAGGACAAAGTCTCATGGCCAAAGGTGGCGAAGCAATCACTGCCATACGCATTTCACCATAATAACTCAAAACGATCACACGGATCGCAGTCTACATCTAGTAACACTGGTGGTTACATCTCTATCACCCGTAGACCTTAAAACAATCATTGTCCTATGAATTACGACATGTGAACCACATATACACAATGAATGCGCCCTGATGCCCCAGGGAATATCTGTACCTATAGGCCTTCGCAGCCCTACGGATTTCACCATCGTAAAACAACCATCGATTGCAACAGACATAATGGTTATGTTTGATTCCCCCAGGAAACATCTATCGTCGTAGGCTTTTGTGGCACTTCGAATTTCGCTATGTAGCCAAGTTCAAAGAATACTCATGAGTATTACGTTCGGATAACCACAATTAAAGAAATATCATCAAGAGTTCCTATCGAGTAAGTCCTTGATTTTCAATGGAAGGTACTTCTCGTATCTTCGATTTGAAATCATATGATACTATATATAGTATTCATTACACTCCGCATATATCGTACTTGTATACAATTTCGTTTACATAAAATTTATCAAATCATATTTCAACATATCGCTCTTGTACAAATTCCATTATATATAAGATTATTATTTCATATCGATTACCTTTCAAGTCAATATTTTTCGAATTAACTTTATTCTTATACCATTATAAGAAAATTCATTTTTGGTAGCGCACAAAAACCACCACCAAAAGTATCGGCAGTGTTTCCATAAATGCCGCCAGAAAACGCGCGACTAAAAATCCTTGTTTTTTGTTGCATTTCTAACAAACACGACTATAAATATATTTTTAGCAGCGTATTTTTAATGATACAAAAGTTATTTATTGAAGTGTTTCAGAAACGCCGCCCGAAAGGTGTTCCTTTACTAATTACTAATTACTATTTTCACGTTCTAAAGTGAATAATGATTTAAAGGCCAACGTTTTGCAGATTAAATGGAGTTAAGAAAATTAGAAACTGACTAGAGATTAGTTAAGTTGAATGGTTTCCTGAATGTCGATCTGATGTTGGTTTCGGCCTTCGAGGTTGATATTAAGGAATTGTTCTCTTACTAGTTTACAGTTAGAGACCGAAAGATGTGGGAGGATAGTGATGCGTGAATAGGAAATGGAAATATTTTCCAATGTAATAACGTATATTTTCTAAATTTAGAAAATAAGAATTTATGAATACATGGAAATGGGAGATGGTGAAATAAATAAATTAATAATAATTAATTTAATGGGAAAAATGTTGATTGATGATTGATCGATAAAATTTCCATTTGGAAATAAGATCGTTGTGTGTATGAATATTTTCCTTTGATAGTTAAATAACTGACTATCAAAGTTTGGACCATTTTTCCGTTGTCAATACGGAGAGACCGGGATCAGATTTATTATCAGAAAACCACTCCGTATGGGCATTAGCATTGCGAATCAAATATGATGAAGATAAATGAAGACGTAGTTTATGCAAGGATAGTTCTGGAAATCCTAGGTAGAAATTACCTAAGATGGGTTTATATAATAGTGCCTTTGTTTTGCCCAGTCCCAGGATAACTTGTACGGAAGAATGCCTGATAGAGTATATTTAATAGATCACGTAAGTTTATCTCTTCAAACGTATTTACGTTTAGTGGTGGAGGAATTTGTTTCTCTTAGCTTTATACTCATGGTATTTTTGGAGAAATCAATTTGTGTTTTGGTGGGTTTGACGATGGGGCATTCAAAGTAAATAAAGGTGTGATCTGTAAAAAAGATACGTTATGACCTCAAGCCTCACAACCTGGAAATGGTATGAAATCGGGTAAGCCACATGGCTAAGTGGGTAGCTCCCAATTAGGTGTATTGTCACCTGATTTAGAGAAAATCTATTTGATTCTTCAATCTTTTTCGATGTTGTACCTTTCGGGAAATGGTTTGCTAATCCCAATTGTTCGTGATAATACATTCGGTACTCTCAAGCGAAATGAGTGACTGGTCATGTTTAGCCTGGGTTACAAGATGTTCTTGTTGAACTCGGTGTATTCCTCTCTAGAGATACACTGTCGGAAGGTGGTCCCATACCTTTCCAGTTGGAATCCATTACCAAATAAACGCTCGCGGTTGTTGATTATATATTATGTATGTGGAACGTGAGATGAAAGCGTTCCGCTAGATTTCTATATATTTGATTTAGACATTATTATAATATCAGAAGAGTATTTATTATAAAGAAATGTTTTGGGTTATCGTAAGGTTAAAACCATCCATGTTTATGTGTGGATCGATTTTACGATTATCCTTTCTTTAAAAAAGGATTTTTAAAGTTAAAATCAAGTGGTTGGAATTTACTCACACCAGTCCCATGACTGGCCCAGAGTTTATTTTGTTTTGTTTTACCTTAAACTCTTGGGTGCCCAAATTTGTACGGGCAGTCAAGTAGTCAGGATTTTACAGATATACTTGGAAGAGATTGGAGCAGGAGGCTTCAGGATTTTATAGCTGTCATTTATTTCCACTGTGATGTTATGTGTTGTAGTTTGAAATGGTATGTATATACGGTTATACGTTTCTATTTCAAAATTTATGTTATATAATATATTTTATTCATTCGGCTATGAAATTCGCGTTCATTCTGATATTGTTCTGTGGTGATCTTCTTTTTCTTCTTCTATTCTAACTTTCTTTCTATTCCTCACCCTCTAACTTCTTTTTCTATTGACGTTCCGGTATTTTTGATTCTTGAATAGTCGACATGGTGTTGTATGTCGATTACCGAGGTCGAAAATTTCCCATGTCATTACAATTAAGGAAATTAACTAGCATTCAATACGTGGACAACACAAGTTAATAAAACAGAAAAACCAACTAATGACAAAATTAAGGAACAGTCAGCAATTGAACAACCATCACTAAAGAAAATTAATACAAGTTTAAGTGAATTTCCAAATAGCATGGATTTAGACTATCGAAAATCAATAACCATGCTCAAGTAGAACATTTAATCTAATTAAGTATGCCTTCGCAATCCTCTCTAACACAGCTAACATATTCATCATCCATTTCAGTTATTTCGTTATCTTCCACGACTTAGATATCTTCCTCGATGTAATTGTGATCCTTTAGATCGTTAAAACTTCTTGATGGTGCTTTCATTACAAGTACCAATTAGAAACATCATTCGCTCTTGAATAAAATACTTGTCTTGCTTGAGATGCAAGTTTGTATGAATCTCATGAAAATGATGCTTGACGTAAATTAATAAGAGTGAATCATCATCATCAACTTTTATTCCATTTTCTTTATACGCCCAATGACACTTAAAAAAGGGAATATAAAACAAATGACAATCTAATAAAATTATTTCTGTCAATATTCTATAATAAGTGAACATATCAACCACTTGGGATGTATCTTTTTCACTTATTCTACACATAATAGTCGCATCCAAAGTCACCCCACAATTTTGAATTTCACTCCCTAGATTGTTTATATGAAAACATTGCTCCTTGATGATATATCCTTTGTAAGATATGGCACCATCCTTCAAACCAAAAGCAACCTATCTTAACATGTCATCATGATCCTTGGAGGTCATAGGTATCTACGACAAATTTCATTTAACGTGTATTATTTATAGTAATATTAATAGTCAAATGAGAATATATTTGAAATATAACTAATCTTCCTTTTAATACAATCAGGAAAAAAAAATTGTTTCCCAAAGCAAGGTCACATTTTTTCCATGTGCTGGTCTGAATTTTCTAATTCCTCTAAATGGAAAGTATTATTGAACAAGTGATTATAAGTTATATAAACACATCAAAATAATTAAAAAAATATAACATAAACTTACTCTATAAATGGTTCAACCACGGCCATATTTATTAACACAGCTAAATGAGCACTTTCTTTCTAATTAACTGACAATGTAACGTTCTTGGATGTTGAAATCGGACGTCCCTCGAGTATTGCACTACATTCATAATCTTCATTTCTAGCTTCTTTCTCCTCTATATGTCCTGTTTTTTTTTTTCAAAAATTCATTGAAAAACATCATGCGTACTCCTGCAAGAAAGGATTCTGCACTACATCCCTTTGGTGGTGCATAGCTTCTAACATAGTCTTTAAGCGTCTTCATATATCTTTTGAATGGGTAAATCCAACGAAAATGAAACGATCCACACATTAATTCTTATTTTCCAAGATGAATGGATAAATGTACCATTATATCAAAAAAATGGTGGAATTTTTTTCAACCTCACAAAAAACATCAATAATCTCAACATTAATTTGTTCTACCTTCTCTCTATCAAGAACACGTTGACATAATTTGTTAAAAATTGAACATAAGCGTGTTATTGCTTTTCTTTCCTTCTTTGCCACTAATCCTCTCCATGCTACTAACCATAAATGTTGCATTAATGCCTGGTAATCATGTGACTTCAATCCGCTAACTTTGCAAAAATACGATTTTCAAATTTGAACAGTAGCCATCTGGTCCTTTGAAATCATACAATTTTTTAGAAAATATTCTTCTCTCCGATTTTGACAACATGCATGGAGCCGGTGGAAGATATGTTTTATTCCCATGAGGTTGGGCATGAAGCTCCTTTCGAATTCCCTAATTCTCTAAATCCTTTCTATAGTTGGTTCCATCTTTTATTCATTACCATGCAACTTCGTGCCCAATAAGCTTTCACCGTTGTTTTTCTCCCCATGCATCACATCTATATTATGACATAATGGAAGTTCCTGCGAAAACCAAAAATATAACGCATTATTGGGTTTTTCTTTTGTTAAAACAATGAAAATAAATAAATTAACCACTAACCTCCCAATAAGGAAAATAAAAGAAAATTGATCTTTTTTCCCACCTTAATAGCTCTCTTTTTTTTGTAGAATTGTTAGTATTAACATATTCATCTTCTGTATCATAAATACATTTTCTCTTATTACTTTTCTCTTCGTTTTCTTTTCCAAAACCATTTGGATAATCCTTTAACAATGCATAAATGTTTCTCCCAGTAAGCATTCTAGGAGCATTACCGTTCTCTATGGTGTTACCAATTAATGCCTTCTGTTTCCTCCATGGATCTGAAGTAGGTAGAAATCTTTGGTGACCCATGTAGACATTCTTTTTACTATGATTCAACCAACGAGAATGGGTATTGACACAACATAATGAGCAAGTTTTTTTCCCCTTTCACACAACATCCAAAAAGATTTCCATAAGCCGGAAATCATTAATCGTCCATTGAAAAATTGCATTCAGTTTAAACAAAGTTTTACTAAATGCATCATAAGCATTAAATCCATTATACCACAAATGATGCAAGTCTTCTACAAAAGGCGACAAATATACATCAATATCATTCTCGGGTTGCTTCGGGCCAGAAATAAGTAAAGTTAAAAAAATATTTTCCTTCTTCATACACAACATAAGTAAGAGATTGTATGTCACAAGCATTACCGACCAACAACTATATTTCGAACTCAACATGGAAAATGGGTTGAATCCATCTATAGTAAGACCAAGCCTAAGATTGTGTGGATTAGATGAAAAAGATTTATACTTTTCATCCACTATTTTCCATGTCGTAGAATCCATGGGATGACACATTTTTCCATCATTGGTTTTATTATTAAAATGCCATCTTTTGAGATCTGTACATTCTTCTAAATCTCGGAATTATCGGAACATATCTCAATACTTTAACTGGAATACCTCATATAATTTCTTTCGTTCTTGTTTTTTCTTCCATCTCGAAGAACCACTTCTTGGACAAGTTTCTAAATCTTTGTATTCTTTTTTGAAAAGGCAACAGTCATTCTCACACGCATATATCTTTTCAAAACCCATGTCGAGTGCTCTAAGAAATTCTTTAATTCATATAAAGTTTTGGGGAACTCATTATCCTTTGGCAGAAATTAATGTTACACAGTTAAAAGCTTATCAAACCCGCTATCAGCCAATCCAGTCTCACATTTAAGATTATACAAGATGGTGATTGCTGGTAATTTTGCGTGATGTGCAACTAGGATATAACGGAGTTTCTGCATCTTCCGATTTATTGAGTAACTCATCCTCTTTTCTTTGAGAATCAAGATTATCTTTATCGTCATAAAAAAAAATCATGATTCACCAAATCTTTATCTTCATAGTGAATCATCTTGAATACATCATATACGTCAAACGTATTTGTTTTCTTCTTTACATTAGTCTCTTCACCGGTTAAACCATACACTGGTCATGTATTTAGGATCCATTCCTTTTATAATTAAATGTTCAATGATAGTTTGGTCATCTTGACAACTAAGATTTCGACAATCTTTGCAAGGGCATAAATTATTTTCTACACTTCTTATATTCCTCTTTGCAGCATGCACAAAATTCATTGCTCCTTGTCGGTACTCTATACTAGTTCTATGACAAAAGTTAAAAACATAAAAAAATGATTTTTAATATTAGATTATATGTTCTATTTCTGAAAATACATATTAAGTTCATCAAGTTTTTATCACCTGTTTAAACAAACCCAATCTTTCTCCATCATCAACATATGAAAACAAATAATCTTTGACATACAAGTTGGTTATCTGTTGTAATAAAAAAAATAAGTACAAGTTGAAGTTATTACCCAAAAAGACATCCAAGCATCTTATAAATAATGCACTAACTATCTGGAATGAAACTCCAAACCAAGCATGGACCGCACATGTGCATGCAAAATGCACGCATATCCAAACAATCCATGTACACTTCTATGCGAATAGTTACCAGGCTTGCATAACATATAGTTGAAACAGACATGGTATTATTAAGAAGTATAATGAATATGAAAATATTGTGTTGTTAATTCATGATTTTAATATAATGTTTAGCAAAAGATCACAAGCTTGAACCCTATCAAATATTTTAACGTGAATACCTAAATAGATCAAAATTATATGTATATTCATAGTTAATTAAAAAAAATTATATATTATAGCACCAGTAGAAAGGTTGAAAAAAAAACTACATATCTAATGATTATAACATCAATGCATTTGAATATAAGGACAATTTAAATATGTTATTAAACTTTTTATTTTGGAAAAGCCGACCGGTTTTTATAGTGATCCGTAACACTCTTTTATTAATAAAAATAAATTACAATGGTAGCAGGTGATATACATAGCATATATCAACTAGTAAATTCCATACAGGAACGGAGTAAAAGACTCTTACATTACATCATCTAATACATTGTTCAAAACATGGTTCAAACTACTTTTTAACTCACAATGGATTCATTGCATGTACCTTGTGTTAGCAGCATGATTTGTAATATTTTTAAAGGTGTTGAGGCTAGAAGTTTCATGTTGGGTCCTTCCGTTGCACTAGCAATTGGTGCAAAATTTGTACAGTTGCCTAATATATAATTTTTATAGCAAAACTCTGAAATATCAATATGATTTAATGTTGTAATTTCATTAGCATGCATGATTAGTAGTATCAACATAAAATAATCATCCTAAAAATTATTTTGCAGTTCTGGGTCATATGTTCATCATCAATCATTAGTAATTTTATTAGCACACACAATAACAGTCCTTGTCTATCTGATTAGAAATCGAATCAATTATAAATCGATAAATCATTAACAATATATAGCGGGAAAAAAAATCTTCAGCAAAACATGTTTCTATTTTAAGTGAATTTCTGGAAGAAAACGAGTTTCACTTCTATAAGTTTATGATATGCATACATGAACTTAAGATAAGGTTCAGCACAAAGATGTAAGATGGATAAAACTGTATAACATAAGAAATCAGACAGATGGAATTTGATCGTTTCAAATCAACCAAAGTTAACAAAACATGCATTCATTCACAAATATAAAACCAAAAAAAATCAACCAACATATAATACGAGCGCTTAAATCAACTGTTTCAGTTAGGGTTAAACCATTGCAGTTAGGGTTAAATAAACTACTTTAGATAGATACACAGACAGAATAAAATAAAATCAATCATTGCAATTAGGGTCAAATAAAATATTTCAGTTGGGTTTTATGTAGTAATACAAAAATAGATTGCATTCAAATTAGTATAAAATCCGATTAGAATCACAAAATTGATTTAAAAAATTCGTACTTAAATATACCTATATCATAAGGATCAGAGAGACTTATGCTGGCTGCCGCGACAATGTTGAGTGAGGCACAATGATGGAGATGATGGTGAGATTGAGGAAAGAGAACGACGTTGAGTGCGAAGAAATTCAACCATGGTTAAAAAGGGAATTTATTTTCAGCAATGATCGAATTAGGGAAAGTAAATGATGCTCAGAATTTTCTAAGTATGAGGGGATAGGCAAATAGAAAATCGATAAGTCACGTTGATTTTGGTTACACACACATTTTTTTCCAAACGCGCGAACCTGAAATTTTTTAGCCACGTTTATATTACTATTAATCCCCTTTTGGTTTCATATAAACTGAAACACCACCAATTTTTGCAACTATAAATGGGTTATCTTGTAGTGTACAAATCATTTATATACAAGCTGTAGAACTTATTATCAAAATATATATAGAATCAAAGGTTCTCGAGATTATCCATTTCAATATCAATTTAGTTTCAAATTCATGTATGACTTTAGAAATTATTTAATTAAATTGGATATTATTTAGATTCAACTTTTCCATGTTTATATAAGTAGTTTACGAATTTTACTTATAAAGTCATTTATATAAATCAATATTTCTTCCAAATCACTATTATGTTCAAGATATTTATTTAAATACAATTTTCATTTAAAAATTTTAAAACAAATTTTGTATTATATAATTGTTAACTGGCCTTTTGGTTTGGTTTCCAAAAGCATACCAGGCCCGCTCGACTCGACCCATCACATGGCACTAAAACCCGAAGTGTCGTCAAAACACTAAGGATCCAAGCCCAGGAGAAGTCCCGCGAGCGGAGGTCTCACAACCCCTCAAACTTGAAATATCACATCCCATAAAATGAGGACCAAAACCATAATTTCACATACCTGATGGCCTCACATTCCATAAAAATTCGCATCCCTCCAGTTGCAATATTTCACATCCCCCCTCCCCTCCCCCCTCCCGGATGCGATAATTCGCATCCCCCTGGATGTGATAATTCGCATCCCTCCGGGATGCGATTATTCGCATCCTACTGGGATGCAATACTTCGCATCCTACCGGGATGCAATACTTCGCATCTCTCTGGATGCGATAATGCACATCCTTTAAGAGGGATGCAAAATTTCCACATGATCATGAAGGGACAAAATTTTCTCTTTCAGCTGCTCTTTGGGATGCGAAAATTCACTGCTGTAGTCCCCAATTCTCACTTACTCCACCTATTCCACTACCTATAAATGCCCACTTGTTCATTCTTCAAAGGTTTTGAATTTTTTTTGATTTGAGAGCTCTACAAGGCCATAGAAAACTCATTAATGGCTTCCTAGAACCCAAAGAAGAAGAACACGTATTTTTCTCCCAAGACATTATACATGCAAAATATGACTTCCAAATACTTAGTAAATATTTGTATGATGATGACTTGTACTCATAATCCCCCATAATCAATAAAATCGTTAAATTCCTTCAAAGTGGATGTAGGTTCCTTACGGACCAAACCACTATAAATTTCCATGCTATTTACTTTTCGCATTTCTAAATTCCTGTACATGAAACGCTAATTCTCGAGTATTAGAGAATCTTTGGGTGTGATAATAATTTTAGCCATCAACACTTTGGTGCTTTCATTGAGAGCTTAAACTCATTTCTTTTCATGCAACTTCCCTCTCGACTTCGACGCACTACTCAGGTTTTTCTCGACCTACTGTAAAAGTCTGCTTACGATGGTTAAAATAGAAAAGAACCCGATTGTCGGAACCCGATTGTCGGAACCTGCGCAGTGGCCGACACTGCCACTTCTCAACAACCCTAATCCACGGGGAACCCAACTGACATGAAGATTGTCCCTCCTTATGACCCTGATGCTCCGGCCACACAAGCTCAGCTTTTCGAGTTTAATAAAAAACTAAAAGACAGAACTCGAGAGCTTAACGATACGTTGAAGACAAAAATTGAACTTATGCAACGACTCCATGACAGTCTTCAACTTAACAGAACAATGCTCGACCATAGCTCAACGCCTTGGAAAGTTCTCCTTTTGATACTTGGGGACAAAGCCAAAGAAGGAGGATGACTAATAACGTTAATTCCTTCGCCAACACTAATGCCAATGTCAATAGAAACAACAACGACAACGAAAACGGTATTGGAATTACAGTAACTTTCTACGAGGAACGCATCAATGCGACTGTTATTGGTTGGTTATTAATGATGAGCCTGGTCTTAGTAACCGACCACTTCCTTGATAGAATCCAATTGTCGTTGCTCTGAACTTGGGGATTACGCGTCCAATAGCACAACAATCCCAAGTTCCACTTAATCAAAACCAACAGGCTCAGCCTCATCAACCATACCAGAATCAAGCAAACAAAGGTGATGACATGGATAGGGATGACCCTGACGTCTGTCTCTAAGACGTCCACAGTCTAGAACCCATGAGGTGAACCACAACTGCTGGATTCCAACAGTGTTTCAATCTACGTATCTCCATTACATGATCTGTAGGATTATGAGAGAGACACGAGGAAACGTCAATGACATGTGGGAAACCAACATAAGACGTAACCCCTTCACCAGGGCCGTGCATGAAGCCGAGTGGCCCCGACGCTTTAGTATTCCCCAGCTAGCACCTTACGTGGGAAAGGCCGAACTCTATGGCTTCTTAAACCGCTAAGAATGGCATATGGACTCCAGCCGGGCCATCGATGCTGTCAATTGCAAATGCTTCCCGGTTTCCTTGGAAGACACAACTCTTCTCTGGTTTACTCGATTCCCGGCTCGATCTGTCTTCACCTTTGACCAAATAGCTTCTGAAATGGTAAAACAGTTCAGAATGCACGTACGGAGGCCGAAGGATGCCTCACTCTCTCCAACCTCCATCAGGGCCCGATAAAAACCCTTAAAAACTACATCGAGTGTTTCAACGTTGCCCTCATAGAGATTGATGATCCAGAGTCACACACGATTCTTGTCCAGCTTGCTAAGGGCATCCAACCTAACTTTGAGTTTGGAGCATGTATCGAAAGAAAGAAGCCTATGACCTTGGAATCTTTCTACGAGAAAGTCGGCTAGTTTATGTGTTAAGAGGAAGCACGATGCAGCGGGGCTGATCAAGGCGGCCACCCAGTAACCCACATTCAGGTATCTCGTAGATAGTGTCAAAGGAAAACAAGTCGGAGAATCTTTCGACAAGGGTAAATGGGTGATCCCGTTCAAGACCGAGCCAAACAATGGCAAACTCGATGGTCGCAACAACAACAACCAGGCTCTTAGAGACCCAAAGAAACATGACCGCTATCCCACTTACAGGAACTACACTCCACTCAATCGAAAGCTGGAGGCAATCTACCTAGAAATCTGTAACACCATTTGGTATAAAAAGCCAAACACGAGAGAATCTACCGATCGTGAGAAGAACCAGGACAAATATTGCAGATTCCAGGACATGTTTGGGCATGACATCATTGACTGCCGCCACCTCAAGGATGTTATAGAGAAGCTCATCCGAGATAAAAAGTTTAGAGAAGTACATTCAAAATCGTACACCTTTGGAAGCAACCGCAGACCCTTTAACGCTCACTCTTCCTTCAGCCAATGCAGCCCCAGAGTCATCCTGTCAAAAGACCGCGTGGCATTGTGATCAACACCATCTGCGGCGGGCCTCCCCTACAAATGAGGGTTGTCAGTGTATGGAGGAATGCATCAATTCTATCAAGCACGCCAGCTACGAGGCATGCTCCTCTTTGGATGAATCTATCCCAGTCAAGCTTTAGAAGATGATGCAGATTATTTTGTTTTCCGCGAGAAAGAATCTATGGGAATTGAAATCCCAACTATAAACCCTCTTATTATCTCAACACACATAGGTCCAGCTTATGTCCAAAGAATGCTCATTGATTTTGGAAGCCCTGTCAGCATAATCTTCAAGTCGACCTACGACCAAATGATACTTGAGGCTAAGGACTTGAAGCCTTATCATGCCACTGTTCATGGATTCAACGACTCTTCTAACCATTAGATCATAATGTAGACCTGACGGTCGAGGTCGATGATGAGGATCGAAGATGAGTCTGTTTCCTTACTTTTATTGTTATTGATGTCATCTCTCTTTAATATGTCTTTTGGGATGCCCTCTCCTTATAGAGCTCGGAGTCTACATGGCACATTGGTCCCTTCTCGTGAAATTTCCAAACGAGAACTGGATCGCAACAGTCAATGGTGACCAAGCCATAGCCAGAGGTTGTAATCTTGCCGAGTGGAAGGAAACGATTAACAAGAAGAAGATCTAGGACGTGGAGCCTCCACTTTGCGCCAAAGCCACCAGTGCATAACAACCACTGGAGTCTAGGTCTTGGCTCAGATGTTACTGCCGTCTTTCTGATGATCTTGATCCAAGACAAGACGAAGAGCCTGATTTCGAGAGGGCTACCCCGGTGGAACCGACTGTCGACATTCCAAGCAATCGTGCCGACCCGACAACGATCTTGAAGATCGGACCGCCACTCCACCTCAATAAAGGAAGAGCTCGTGGACATTTTAAGGTCCAACCTTGATGTATTTTCTTGGACCAACACAGATATGTGCGGCATCGACCCAGGAATCCCTTGTCACATGCTCAGTATCAACCCAAAGCATCTTCTAGTTAAAGATAAGCGTCGAATCTTAGGACTTAAAAATTGACTGCACTTAAAGAGGAAGTGGATAGGAAAATTGATAACGACTTTATATGTGATGCCCTCTACTCCGAATGGGTCTACAACCCGGTCTTAGTCAAGAAAGAGATTGGCAAGTGGCGAACGTATTATTAAGGATGTGGAATAAGGATCTTAAGACAGAATTAACACTAGAATGAGGGGATGAATAGTGTTTATAAGAAATTTATAGAAATCTTCAACCAACTTGAATTACTATATGAATCACACAATGATTATCACACCAGAAATGATCACAAACACATAAATAATCACAGACATAGATATAAGTAAATATAAAATGCATAAGAGGAAAGAACACACCAGATTTTATACTGGTTCGGATTACTCCTACGTCCAGTCCCACGCAACGCTGGATTGCGTAGAGTTTTATTAATACTAGTATCAATCTTACAACACCCTTGATTTACCGCTACAATATTAACACCAATTCCACCATCCTTGATTTCATGGCTACAAGGTTCACACTGCTCCCTTTCCTTGATTTCCGGACTATAAGGAGCACACCCTTTCTCAAACAATTCCAAATGATTAAAATAGCCCTAGAACTCTTGAATAGCACTTCCAATCAGAGAGTATTTGATAAAGATTGAGAAAAGAAGAAGATTGATATAATTTGCGTTGAAATCGGAATAGTGTAAGTATAGAAATCAAGAAATTAAAGTATAATAATGCTGGTAAGAGAAGGGATGAAGAAGGAGATGAAAAGTTATATATTTTTTCTAAATTAACCCTTATTTATAGAGTTTGAAAGGTTGAAATGTTCCTAAAGCATTTCAAATGATGAAAAGACACTTCCTTTGAATTTAAAAAAAAACTGATAGTTATATGTCGATATGTTCAAAACTGTATGTCGACATATGTATAAATTTTGATTTTTTAAAATCATTTTTCAAGTGTTAAAAGCAATATATATATATATATATATATATTATGGAAATTCTTTAATCAAAAAAGTTTGTTTCAAGTGAAGTTTCTAAAGTGTAAAAACATATAAAAACATAGTAATATATAATATAAACATTTTATAAAATTATAATATAAAACTATAAAACATATATATTTTATAAAACTTTATAAACTATAAACATATATATTTGAAATCATAAGTAAAAACCTAATAATTTGAAATCATTTAGAAAAGGACTTTTGAAAATATTTTTGAAATCAATGTGAAAACAAAAATTGAAAGTGCTAACTAGAGTTTTACATATAAACTAGACTCTAACACTTTGGTAATCTTGAGCTATTGAAATCTTGATATCTTGAAACTCATGAGTCTTGAATCTCATTTGAGATCTTGAATTTCTTGATATCTTGAATCTCTAATACTGTACAATCTTCAATATTTATATCATGCATCTACATATATATATATATTCTGGACAAGGATGTTAGTATATATTTTATAATCAATAATGTTGTTAGTTGAAACATGGTTGTTGTCATCAAAACTCCATTCTCCAACAGTCCCCCCTTTTGATGATGACAACCTTGGTTTATAAAATATTCATTCATGTTAATCTAATTCCTTGATCACTCCTCATTTCACCATGAATTCCTTCTAACTCCCCCTTAAACTATACATATCTTAACTATACCCTATTTTATAATTTCTCCCCTTCGTCATTAACAAAAAATATATCTAACTATACTCTCCTAAATTAATACTATTAATGATCCTAGTAATTGATACTATGTAGAACTCCCCCTGAATCTAAAATACTACCTAAATCTATAAGTTTCCTGAAATTCCCCATAATTCTACGATAATACTAACATAATTCTACGAAGCAAACTTAAATAGGAGGATAACTAGTACAAACATTGTATAAACTAGGCAATCAATCCAAAAAAATTTACAAGTAATCCAAACAATCAACCAATTTAATTTTTGTTGTCACAAAACATCAATTCAAATAAATTCAAACATATAACCAAACATTTCTTGTAACTTATATTTATACTAAGAAGCTATAAAGCTCCTGCTTTAATCTAATACTATAAGAACTCTATAAAAGTATGGTAATGAAATCTAAAAAAAAGATGAGTATAGTTATATTATTTAATACCTACATATGCATAAGTATATTCTAACAAACCTATCAACCGTAAATGAAATTTACCATGTCAAACAAGTCAATCAAGTTATTCAAGTCAAACAAGTTAGACAAATCAATTAAGTCAAACAATTCAAATCAATAAAGCCAAACAAGTCAAACAAAATAATCAAGTCAAACTAGCCAATCAAGTCAAATTAAATATGTTATGTGTTTAATTAATAATCCTATATATTTCTAAAAATATAATTACCATAAAGTATACTTGTAATGTGTAATGCAATGTGTGCAATATGTTGGTTATAATGTAGTATGAAATGTTTGTCATATGCAAAAAAAATGAAATGATATATTAAATGAAATGCAACTTATGACGTGAATGGTTTTAATTTGAAAATGCACTGTAATTTATAATAATGATGTATGATAAAAAATAAGATGTGTAATGATAATATGCAAAATGATTTGGTGATGATATCTATTTCGGTAAAAGATATTCAAAGTACTATCTAACTATCATGCATATACATATATTATAAATAATTTCAATCAAACAAAGCTAATATACATTAATTTCTAGACTTAGGTTAATGATACTATTGAAAGAGATTTGAAAAAATAATAAAGATAAGATTTTAATGGTAATTAAAAATATATTCATAATAAGTAGTAAAATAAACAATTCTATGAGAAATATGAAGTTAAATAATCTTAGTAGGGTGCTTCATAAAATATTGAAGATCCTTTTAAAGAGAATACAAAATTGTATCATATAAAGTATATTATTTTTATATAAACATACATTCATAATTGTATATATAAAAACTAATTAAAAGAACTTAAAATTTAATTTATTATGAGATATACATCAATCTTTTGATACAAATCAGTTTTAAATTTAATTTTTAGAAATCAAAACATATAAATTTGCTTAAAGAGCCATTTATATGTTAAAACTTTAAAAGCAATCTATAACAGAATTATTTTTGATGAAATCTGGTAATATAACTATAAAACTATAACTTCTTATATTTTAACTACAAATTTAAGACATAAAAATTATATATATACTTTATACCAAAATATTAAGTTTAATCAATCTTAATAAAAAATCAAAATTAGTATTAAGTTACAAATAATGTAACCCAAAATTGTTATGAAAAATATATAGGTTAAACTACGTATGTTTTAAACTTCATGACACAACCCGAACTTCCCCGTGAAGGAAAGCCCAGATTGAATTGAGGACAAGACGAATCAGAACACAAAGAGAAAAATATTTCATTGCTTATTACAATAATTCCATCAGAATACAAGAATATACAGAGTATGAATAAATATTACACATTTGATAAATATCAGAGATTTAAATTACATATAAATACATAGCAGTGGAAAAACAATACAAAACACAACTGAAAGTAATACACGGATACAGAGCTTTCTGAATATTGTTCCAGCTATAAACCAGGATCCTGTGAATATAAATTTGCAAAACCAAAACTACTAGCTGCCTGTATGGAAATAGGGGCACCCAGAGTTTAGGTTAAAATAATAAACTCCAGGTCAGACATATGACTGGTGTGAGAACTAAAACAGTTATTTAAAACTTTATTTTGAAAGAGAGTAACTCAAGGGACCATGCCGTATAACACGGAACCTCCTCCCAAGAATACTAGTACATAGAATAAACAACGCAATGCTTTTTGGAAAAATTAAGCTATTATAAGACTCAGGTCCCAGCACACATTGCAATACAAACCGGAGGATAGAGTTTTACCTTATAATAGCCAAACATGTTTGGTACATTTAAAACAAATCATTTAGATACTATTATAGTGTAAAGTGTATGAAAATAACTTCAAATATTGATGTATCAATCATAGACAGCATAGTGCCCCATCCCACTATATCGCCATACTAGGCTCTACAAATAAAACTGAAATATCACGTATTGGAAATTGGATTTCCGTCATGATTCGAGGCACGGGACAAGCTCCTCACTGCTTCGAGAAACTCTAGCAAATGCCTCAGGACTACACACTCTGGGTAGCCCTTGGAATCGGTTGGGCCGGACCTCCGTTACGTTTGAGGATTGGTCATTCCTGAACACACGTTTCCCGGTCCTATCGGACCTATATCCGAGGTGCCTCGCATTCCAACATCCACAAAGGTATAATAATCAACGATGTCAGGGCTAGTCAAACGCTGACACCACCCATAACTAGAAAGAAACGTCGTGTTCTCCCAGCGGTCCTTATCCCATTTTTAACTCATACCGAGGTGTGAGGCTCGCGAATTGTATTAAAGCCGTGATTTGATCATCAACCACAAGACTCTGCTTTTCAACAAAAGCCTTGATCACTGCATCTCAGCATGTCACGCAGGCAATTCATGCCATGCGACTGATATCTATCGATATATCACCTCTGAGCTCGTACGTCTCAGAGAAGGGCGTTAAGCAAGAGAATAAATTCTCCGCCACCAAACAGATATATATTTAATAGAAATCAATCAGCATAGAATAAAATCCAATGTCAGACAAACAATCCATTTATAAGCCCGTTCTGAGTCTGAACGAAATCGGAGGCACCTTATTCCTCCCCAACATGTCCAATACAGGGGAAAGGTCCTCGCATATCCGTCGATCTCCAAGTACGTCTGAACGATCACCACTTATTACCTTGGCTTGGGTGTACATCCCAATCAAGACATCAGTAATCATCCAAACGATGTGAAGACCTCTGATCTTCAACTACCGTCTTCATCATCGACCTATCGTCGAATCAGTTATTCAAAATGGGTATAAACCCGACCTTTCCGAATAACTCGCGTATATAATAAACAAGTGCCATAAACCACAACATACGACTTTATTCCAATTCTGAATATTCTTTTATTTAAATATTCACATACTTTGGGAAAGGTTCCCATTAATTTTATCAAAGATAAATTCTTTAAAATTTATTCTTCAATCTTCCATTGGATTTCAATTCAAACCGTATTCTGTCTTTAACTGGGTTAAAGAACTAATGTCATTTAAAACACAGTTCACGATAAACCCAAAATCACATTCCATTCCATCAGCCTCTAACCATAAATTAGCAAGCGAACAATTCCCTAAGTATTAACCTCGAAGGCCGAAACCAACATCAGATTAATACCCAGGAAACCATTCAACTTTACTAATCTCCAGTTAGTTTCTGATTTTCTTAACTCCATTGTTAATCGAGTTAAAGAACCAGTGTTATTTAAAACACCATTCATGATAAACCCAAAGACCAATTTCAATTCAATTCCAATTAAATATATAAAATTGGAAAACTTTACTTTGGAAAATTTCCGTTAAATCTTAATAAAAAGATTTATAAATTCCAAATCTCATTTCACCGTAAATCGGGTTTAAGAACGAATGTTGTTAAAAACACAGTTCACAACAAACCCAAAATCCCATCAGTCTCTAAGCGTAAATTAGTAAGAGAACAATTCCTTAAGTATTAACCCCGAAGGTCGAAACCAACATCAGATCAATACCCAGGAAACCATCCAACTTAAATAATCTCTAGTCAGTTTCTAATTTTCTTAACTGCATTCAGTTCAAGAATAGCATTATTAAAGATACCATTCACGACAAACCCAAAATCAAATTTGATATTAAATACAGGGCTCTGAATAGAAAATATATCGGCTTATATTCAATATCAAATTCTGAAACCAACAAATATTGTACTGGAGTAACGATATATATATCTTCCAAATTCCTCCACAATATCCATATAATCACGAAATCCAATATCGAAATATTTTGAAGATAATTTCAATTCAAATCCATTCCAATTCATATATTGGAAATTCCAGTTATTTTTGAAACATTTCATACCCAATTTATTTATTTTAAAAATATTGGATTTATTATTCTATTTCAAAACTAGTTCATTTCGATAAAAATATATTTTTATCTTTTCAAATATGGAATTTTTCATCCCAATTCTTTCCAAATCATTTATTTTGATTTACACAAATTATTGATATTTTTGATAATTTTATCAAGGCCCGTACAGTCGACTTCCATAAACAGCCATCGAACTGCACTTACAACGACCTTTTTCAAGTTTGATTTGGACATAATTTCAAATCCAACCATTAGATTTCAAAATCCCCATATTCGTTAGAAAGCTCTTTTCGATACGAACCCAACGGTTCTGGTTTTAGGAGAATCCGACGGTCGGATCTCCCGTAATGTCCATTCGAAGTCAATGGTCGAAATTCGTGAACTGCCGCAGCGCGACGCGTTCTATTCAGGCCATTATATTATATATATAATATATATTTCATCGATTTCCATTTAAAATGTATTTTATAAATCGTTTTAAATTCGTTTTCAAAACAGTTTCAACTTCATATTCAATTCCCAATCAAAATTGAATTTTCCTTTATAAATTCATTTTGAATTCATTTCAAATTGATTTCAATTTCAATTCAATTTCAATTTCAATTTAATTCAAATTCAATTCGGTTTGAATTCACTTTAAATCGATTTCAATTCAATTCCAATCCCAATTCATTTTGAATCGATTTCTATTCAATTTCAATTTCAATTAATTTTGAATTCACTTTAAATCGATTTCAATTCAATTTCAATTCATTTTGAATTCACTTTAAATCGATTTCAATTCAATTTCAATTCAATTCATTTTGAATATTCTATATCACTTCCATATTTTCAAAACATCAGATTTTGAAATCACTTTTCAATATTCATTATAAAATGAATAAAATCGACCAAATTCCCATTCGTGTTAAAATGGCGTTTAACTACTTAACACGGCTTCACATTCCAGTATTCACTGAATATCATTTTAAAATATTCGTTAACTCTGAACTGGAATTAGACTCAATCAATTACCATATAATTTCATCTATATGGATTTCATCCAATACATGTATACAACAATGACGATAAACAATCCTTAAAAATTCAAACAACATCCAGAGTGCATTCTACAACCGCATAAGCATTAAAATAAATAAATAATGCTTATACAGTCTGTCAATCAATCGATCGACATATAGCTAATTATTGGGACTAGTGTCGTATATCATCCCAATACCCGTGTGTGGTTTCAATCAACAAATAACGAATTTTGTTTGTGCAGTTGGGCGATGTGTAAAATTTATCGTCCCAATCAATATCAGTCAAAGGTGTGTACATAAACAAATCGTCCGATTTGTTTATAAATAATTATTTTATTCATATACACATTAAAAATTATATTTTTAACTATAAAATATTTTTAACCACAAAATATTTTATTCCATTCCACATCACATAATCAATTTTTACAACACAATCAAACAAACAAACAAGTCGTCCATGGTCTGTGGACGACGGGTGTCGGGTGCTGCTAAGCACCGTCTGCATCTTAGTATATATTTTAACTAGAAAATAAAATAAAATTGAGAAGTTCTCACCGACGGTTCCACTCCTCCATTTTATTTCTGAAATTCAGAACAGTCTGGATTTGCCCGTACTTTTAACGTAGTCTTCTCTACGCTGTCTATATTAAAAATCACATTTTTATTTCAACGCTATAAAAATCTGATTTTTATTTACCTCTACTCTTATAAATTTTTTTTTTATATCGTTAACTTCATATATAAAAGATCATATTTTTATTCCTTTACATAAATAAAAATCATATTTTTCTTCTCTAACCTCATGATAAAAATCATATTTCAATTTATATAAAAAAATCGTATTTTTATTTCACTACCTATATAAAAATCTCATTTTTATATTGTTGTTTATATTTTAAAGATCATATTTTTTTAGTGCTACTTATATGAATAAAAATCATGTTTTTATTCTCTATTCTCATATATAAAAATCAAATTTTTATGCCGTTAAAAATCCTAACCTTTCTAATTTAAAAATCATAACTCTCTAACTATAAAAATCATAGCTTTTTAAGTATAAAAATCATATCTTTTAAAGTATAAAAATCATATCTTCCCTATAGAAAAAATATAATCTACATACATATAAAAATCTTATCTTTAACATGCCATTATATATGTAAAAATCGAATTTTTATCAAAAGAAAACAACTCCATATAGATTTACTAAGATCTAAAATTTAAAACTGATTTTAATAAATTTAAACTAATTATTTAAATTAAATAAAAGTAAAAACTTACTATGCTCGGGTTTCTGAGGGGGTGGGGTTCGCAGCTCGTCGGAGGGGTGGTGGGGACCTACGGTCGGCGGCGCTGGCCGAGGTGTAGGCCCAGAGGGCGGCGCGGCTGTTTCCGTCGTGGAGGATTGGGGCGGGGGAGGCGTCAGTCGATTGGAGAGGAGGGGGGAGTCGCAGGTCTCGCGGCGGCTTCCATGGGTGGCGGCGCTTCATTGATGGGAGGAGTGGCGGTCTCAGGCGACCGGGGGGGCTTCCATTTTCGTTTTTTTTTCTTTTGAAAACTGAGGTCAACGGTAAAGAAAAAGGGAGGGAGAAGGTAAAAAGGAGGGGGTTAATTATAAATATATATATTTTATTATTTTAAAATTCCAAAAAACAACTTTTTATTTCGAACTCGAAATCGAACCCACCGACTATCATCCCTAGCTAATTACCCTATTCCGAACACAATGGATATGTATCATAAGCTGATTCGATCGTTTCAATTAGTTTCCGTCCAAATCAAAATATAAATCTATATACTGAATTTGAACGCGCATTTCAATTTACCGGGGCTACATACAGACTCTAAAAATTCCCGAAAAATATTTTCTAGCTTCGTATTAACGATACGGTCCTAACAAAACTAATTTCATTGAATTTGGAGACCGTTTGAAAAATGGCCATTTTTTGGTCGATAGAAATTGACTGAAACTGTTAAAACACGTTTTCCTTTGCCACGCTCACATATTGATTCGAAAAATTATGAATTTTGAAATTAAGCAAGAATTTGACATCCCGGATCCAACCAAAAGTGGTTTCGTCGAAAACGGAGGTCGTTTGCAAAATTTCCATTTTTAAGGGCCAAAAATTCCATAGCGACTATTCTGAATTTTCAACTGGGCATAACTTTTTATTCCCGCTATGAAATTTGGATTTTTGGATTCGTTGGAAAGATATTTTCATTTAGATTCAAATATTTTTGGTTTCACTAAAATCCGTTTTATTTTGAATCGTATACATTCATTTGAAATTTGAAATCGAATTTTCAAACTACTAAGACATTTTTAATGCCTTTTATAATTAAAAATAAATATTTATTTTCTAACGTCAATTCAAATAACTATATACGTTCTTATTCTATTCAAAATAAATTTCTCGTTGTTATTATTTAAAATAAATCATTCTAAATATTCAAAATTCATTAAAATTACCAAAATAATTTTTTTAAATTGGTTCGAATTTTCCGGATTGTTACAATCTCCCCCACTTAAAATCTTTTCGTCCTCGAAAAGGAACGGAGTTGAAAGTTGTTTTACAAACCAACTCTACTTTCATTATTTTAATAATGGCTTTCATTCTTCAACTTTTCAGTTTCTAAGAATTTTCCAATTCTTCGAAAATTTGGCTAACACTCTAAATTTTCAAAAAAATTCGCCATAACCTCCCCTGTATGGGAGCACCGGGAAAATCCCGAAATTACCATACAGGCCTCTCCAATCCAAAAAGAAACAGCCAAGTGGCTAGCCAATCGGCTCATAAAATCATCAAAAACCCCAAGAAATACAATAAACATGTACCTATTTGTCAGGCATACAATTTTTAGTCCTCTTCTCTAGCCTCCTTGCAATGACCTGTTCAATATATATATGCATGTACGATGTATGCAACTCCAAACAATTTTCAATACAGTTCAATATTTGGTTCAGTTTGGCCTAAATTTACCTTTCTTTCACATGTTGGTTTAAATAAATAATCATACAACACATCCATCGATCAATTAGTTGATTAGCTTTTCAAATTCTTAACTTTGATACATATACAGAAAATCATGTTTTTGATGCCAATTCACACAATAGCCCTATCTAGTTTTTGATTCTCACACCAGTCAATTGGAAATATATAAATATCACATCTTCGATACTCGAACACAAACGACTGATGCTGTACAGTCATCAATAGTTTCATCTTCGGGAACTAGAGTGTGATTCTATATCTATCCGGTATATTTAAACCTCGAATACACGTTTGCAAGGCGTATATGCAAAATCTTTATATATTGGATTGTCCAAATTCAATATAAATAAAATATTCAAATACGTATAATACGATTTAAATTTTCAAAACAAAAATTGTTTTCATTTTAAAAATATACCCTTCACACTCGTTCTAGGATGCTACAGATCCTATCTCTAACAAGTCATTCTCATTGGATATTGCTAATCCAATCTCTAATGAATTCTTTCATTTGGTTCTGATGTGTCTTGTTATCGAGCTCTGTAAACCAAAGCTCCGATACCAAAATGACACGACCTGAACTTCCCAGTGAAGGAAAGCCCAGATTGAATTGAGTACAAGACGAATCAGAACACAAACAGAAAAACGTTTCATTGCTTATTACAATAATTCCATCAGAATACAAGAATATACAGAGCATGAAAAAATATTACACATTTGATAAATGTCAGAGATATAAATTACATTTAAATACATAGCAGTGGAAAAACAATACAAAACACAACTGAAAGTAATACATGGATACAGATCGTTCCAACTGTAAACTAGGATCCTGTGAATATAAATCTGCAAAACCAAAACTACTAGCTACCCATGTGGAAATAGGGCACCCAGAGTTTAGGTTAAAACAATAAACTCCAGGTCAGTCATGTGACTGGTGTGAGAACTAAAACAGTTATTTAAAACTTTATTTTGAAAGAGAGTAATTCAAGGGACCACACCGTATAACACGGAACATGTTTCCTCCCAATAATACTAGTGCATAGAATAAACAGCGTAATGCTTTTTGAAAAAATGAAGCTATTATAAGACTCAGGTCCCATCACACAATGCAACGCAAGCCGGAGGATAGAGTTTACCTTATAATAGCCAAACATACTTGGTATGTTTAAAACAAGTCATTTTGATACTATTATAGTGTAAACTATATGAAAACAACTTCAAGTATAGATGTATCAATCATAGACAGCATAGTGCCCCATCCTACTATGTCGCCATACTAGGCTATACAAATAAAACCGAAATATCATGTATTGGAAATTGGATTTCCGTCATGAGTCAAGGCACGGGGCAAGCTCCTCACCGCTTCGAGGCACTCTAGCAAATGCCTCAGGACTACACACTCTGGGTAGCCCTTGGAATCGGCTGGGTCGGTCCTCCATTACGTTTGAGGATTGGTTATTCCTAAACACACGTTTCCCGATCCTATCGGACCTATATCCGAGGCGCCTCGCATTCCAACATCCACAAAGGTATAATAATCAACGATGTCAGGGCTAGTAAAATGCTGACACCACCCATAACTAGAAAGAAACGTCGTGTTCTCCTAGTGGTTCTTATCCCGTTTTTAACTCATACCGAGGTGTGAGGCTCGTGAATCAACGCTAAACACAAAGCTATGCTATATTAAAGCCGTGCTTTAATCATCAACCACAAGACTTTGCTTTTCAATAAAAGCCTTGATCACTGCATCTCAACATGCCACACAGGCAATTCATGCCATGCGATTGATATCTATCGATGTATAACCTCTGAGCTTGTACGTCTCAGAGAAGAGCGTTAAGCAAGATAATAAGTTCTCCGCCGCCAAACAGATATATATTTAATAGAAATCAATCAGCATAGAATAAAATCCAATGTCAGACACACAATCCATTTATAAGTCCATTCCGGGTCTGAACGAAACCGGAGGCACCTTATTCCTCCGCCACATGTCCAATACAGGGGAGAGGTCCTCGCATATCCGTCGATCTCCAAGTACCATCTGGACGATCACCACTTATTACCTCGGCTTGGGTGTACAGCCCAATCAAGACATCAGTAATCATCCAAACGATGTGAAAACTTCCGATCTTCAACCACCGTCCTCATCGTCGACCTAGCGTCAAATCAGTTATTCAGAATGGGTATAAACCCGGCCTTTCCGAATAACTCGTGTATATAATAAACAAGTGCTATAAACCACAACATACGCCTCATTCCAATTTTGAATATTCTTTTATTTAAATATTTACATACTTTGGGAAAGGTTCCCATTAATTTTATCAAAGATAAATTCTTTAAAATTTATTCTTTAATATTCCTTTGGATTTCAATTCAAACCGTATTCTGTCTTTAACTTGGTTAAAGAACTAATGTCATTTAAAACACAGTTCACGATAAACCCAAAATCACATTCCATTCCTTCAGCCTCTAACCATAAATTAGCAAGCGAACAATTCCCTAAGTATTAATCCCGAAGGCCGAAACCAACATCAGATCAATACCTAGGAAACCATTCAACTTAACTAATCTCCAGTTAGTTTCTTGTTTTCTTAACTCCATTGTTAATCGGGTTAAAGAACCAGTGTTATTTAAAACACCATTCACGATAAACCCAAAGATCAATTTCAATTCAATTCAAATTAAATATATACAATTGGAAAACTTTATTTTGGAAAATTTCCGTTAAATCTTAGTAAAAATATTTATAAATTCCAAATCTCATTTCACTTTAAATCGGGTTAAAGAACGAATGTCGTTAAAAACACAATTCACAACAGACCCAAAATCCCATCAGTCTCTAACCGTAAATTAGTAAGAGAACAATTCCCTAAGTATTAACCCCGAAGGTCGAAACCAACATCAGATCAATACCGAGGAAACCATCCAACTTAACTAATCTCCAGTCAGTTTCTATTTTTCTTAACTACATTTGGTTCAAGAACAGTATTATTAAAGACACCATTCACGACAAACCCAAAATCCAATTTGATATTTAATACAAGGCTCTGAATAGAAAATATATCGGCTTATATTCAATATCAAATTCTAAAACCAACAAATATTGTATCGGAATAACGATATATATCTTCCAAATTCTTTCACAATATCCGTATAATCACGAAATCCAATATCGAAATATTTTGAAGATAATTTCGATTCAAATCCATTCCAATTCATAAGAAATTCCGGTTATTTTTAAAACCATTTCATACCCAATTTATTTATTTTTAAAATATTTGATTTATTATTCTATTTCAAAACTAGTTCATTTCGATAAAAATATATTTTTATCTTTTCAAATATGGAATTTTTCATCCCAATTCTTTCCAAATCATTTATTTTGATTTTACATAAATTATTGATATTTTTGATAATTTTATCAAGGCCCGTACAGTCGATTTCCATAAACGGCCATCGAACTGCACTTACAACGACCTTTTCCAAATTTGATTGGGATATAATTCCAAATCCAACCGTTAGATTTCAAAATCCTTATATTCTTTAGAAAGCTCTTTTCGATACGAACCCAACCGTTTCGGTTTTAGGAGCATCCGACGGCCGGATCTCCCGTAATGTCCATTCGAAGTCAATGGTTGAAATTCGCGAACTACTGCAGCGTGGTGCGTTCTATTCAGGCCATTGTATTATATATATAATATATAATATATATTTCATAGATTTCCATTTAAAACGTATTTTGTAAATCGTTTTAAATTCGTTTTCAAAACAGTTTCAACTTCGTATTCAATTCCAAATCAAAATTGAATTTTCCATTATAAATTCGTTTTAAATTCATTTCAAATTGATTTCAATTCAATTTCAATTCGTTTTGAATTCACTTTAAATCGATTTCAATTCCAATTCATTTTGAATTGATTTCAATTCAATTTCAATTCATTTTGAATTCGCTTTAAATCGATTTCAATTCAATTTCAATTCATTTTGAATTCACTTTAAATCGATTTCAATTCAATTTTAGTTCAATTCATTTTGAATATTCTATATCACTTCAATATTTTCAAAACATCAGATTTTGAAATCACTTTTTGATATTCATTATAAAATGAATAAAATCGACCAAATTCCCGTTCGTGTTAAAATGGCGTTTAACTACTTAACACGGCTTCACATTCCAATATTCACTGAATATCATTTTAAAATCTTCGTTAACTTCAGACTCAATCAATTACCATATAATTTCAGTTATATGGATT
Organism: Allium sativum; assembly: GCA_030737875.1. Taxonomy (NCBI): domain Eukaryota; kingdom Viridiplantae; phylum Streptophyta; class Magnoliopsida; order Asparagales; family Amaryllidaceae; genus Allium; species Allium sativum. The sequence continues at coordinate 548,406,126 of CM060921.1, read as the reverse complement.
TCATCCAATACATGTATACAACAATGACGATAAACAATCCTTAAAAATTCAGACAACATCCAGAGTGCATTCTACAACCATATAAGCATTAAAATAAATAAATAACGCTTATACAGTATGTCAATCAATCGATCGACATACAACTAATTATTAGGACTAGTGTATGTCATATATCATCCCAATACCTGTAACACCCCGTATTTTCTGAGAATATTAAAATAACAAATTAAAGAATAATTAATTTGAAAAAGAAGAAATAAGTGAAACGGGTTGCGCCATTATGTTCATCCCGGAATACTGCTTGTGATAAAGTCCGAGTTTGCGTAAATCGGACTCCGTATGAAGAAGATATCTTTAAATTAAATATTGCAGCAAAACATGAGAAAAGAATAATATTTATCATGGTTCTAAGGATTGTAAGAAAAAGACTTAGTAGCTCATTTGGTTGGAACATGTGACTTGCATACAAGGGACACAGAGCCCGATTCCAGCCAGCGCCAGAATTTTGTTTTAGGGGAATGGCTAAAAAAAATAGCTTAGTGTGAACGCAGTTCAAAAAGCGGTTTAGTGTGAAAATGGTTAATTGGGAAGATAGATAAATATATAAATATATACATATATAATATATACGTACATATATATATAGCATCATGTGGCGTACGTGACGCATTTTTGGTTGTCAAGGATTGTTTTTTTCGTGGCCTTCTGTGAAATGATTTGTGACAAATTAAAGTTAAGAAAGATTTATGCATGTATAAATTGATATTTATATATATGGGTAATTAATGTATACAGTAAAGGGAAAATATGTAAAACTAATTTGTAGATGTGTGTTAATATTGCATTGATTTGGAAAATATGTGATTGACTTTGGTTTGTATTTGTGTTTGTGCTAATTTGTCATTCATGTTAATTGATATTAATTAAAAAAAGAATATATATATATATATATATATTAAGTAGGCATTTATGTTCGATTGATTGTCATTTATGTTTATTTGATGATAATATAATTAATCTTAATTTGTACGAATATTTATTTGTCACTTATGTCAATTAACATTAAAGAGAATATGATAATTTAAGGAATATGATAATTTGTCACTTATGACAATAAAGAATAAAAGATGAACATTTGATACATTAACGTTAAAGTAGAAGGTTATTAATACATTTGCTGAGTCATTCCTGACCTGTTGCTGAGTCATTCCTGACCTGTTGCTGAGTCACTGGGATAACTCTATCTAGTCTAGACGGATCTGATTGCTCCGGTGTGATCCAATGGCCTATATTAATCTAAATCTCTGTAAAAGAAACCTAATACCTCAACCCTAAATCATATTAAAAATCAAACCAAGAGCCGTCATTCTACCATTGGACAACCTCGAGTAGCCCTCGCTCAACTTGAAGCAAATTAAAAGAGACAAACCAAATCAAATCAAAATTAAACTAAAACAACCATTGTCTACATCAGAGGCGAGCATTTCAACTTCAGAATACAGATTCCAGAAATCAAGATCGTCTTTTGATTGTAAGTTTAGTTATCTTTTAGATGTGAACAAATTTAAGACGTGATTTGAAATAAAATGAAACATAGAATTGTACCATGTTGTATAATAATGACGATGCTATTTCTTGTGATGATTTTGTCATGAATGTCTTGGAATGATCATGGTTTATCGTATTTATCATATTATGTTGAGATTGGTGTTGGACTATTATGATTTCGGAATGAAACTATCATACCATATGCAATTTTATCCTTTCATGATATGTTACATGCTAGTTTTTAGGCTAATTAATATTTATATATGCCAAAATATTTAGATCTATTGACTACATGTTTAGATCTAAAAAACTTTATGTGCTTAGATCCATGCTAATTAGATCTAAGTCAAGATCTACATATATATATATATATATACGTTCATATGATTAATGCAAGTAATATGTTTTATGTTAGGTCCAAATCAAGATTTATATACATATATTCATATGCAAGTTACTTATTAGATCCAAAACTAGACCTATATTTATATGCAAGTTTATAAATTGGATTCATGCAAGTGCACATGTTCATTATTGTTAGATCTAGTTCACACCTACATGTTAAAAAAAAAATTACATGCTTTGGTTATGGGCATGTCATGATTATGTCATATGCTAGTTTATAAATAAAGTTATGTTCACACAAGCCTAGATCTGCATATTAACATGCTTAGGCTTATGATTATTTATGCAAGTTCATGTGACATGTTAATTGAAATGATTAATGTTCTATGCAAAGTCTACATGACACGTGTTTGTATTATGCATGTTCCTTTCTTTTACCTCTTGATTATAATTAGGCCAATTTGCGGGCCTAATAACTTATTGTAATTGATGCGAACGTAAACGGGGGTAACGGTGGGATAGACATTAAATTATAAAATCTTAATGATGTATGTGGACCCATAACCATGTAAATGGTTAAGGCCATGAATTGGTATAATTTATATACCATTAGGCTTGGACATAATTAAAATATGTGACTTGAAAACCTGAAGAAAAAATTACATGTATACTTGACATAAATGACAAATATGTAAATTTAGTAAAAGACGAACATGCCTAACCCGAGGTTAGACTGAGTTGTGGTGTAAAACTGCCCGGAATCGACCGGCACATCCAGTGACCACAACAATACCTGTCTAATGTGGGTGGTTAGTGCATTAAGCCCAGAAAGACGGGAGGTTAGACTGAGTTGTGGTGTAAACCTGCTCGGAACCAACCGGCACATCCAATAACCACAACAATATCTGTCTAATGTGAGTGGTTGGTGTTTTAATTAATTAATTAATTAATTAAAGCTCATAAACAATCAAGCTAGAATAGTAAGGTTAAGTAATTAAGGAAACACTTAACCAACTTAACATGTTAACAAGACAAGATTTGTGGAGGTTAAGTAAATTTAGAACACTTAACCGTAATAACATGTTAACTAGGCAAGTGGGTGAGGTTAAGTAAATTTAGAATACTTAACCGTAATAACATGTTAACTAGGCAAGTGGGTGAGGTTAAGTAAATTTAGAACACTTAACCGTAATAACATGTTAACTAGGCAAGTGGGTGAGGTAAAGTAAATTTAGAACACTTAACCACAATAACAAAGTTAACTAGGCAAGTGGGTGAGGTTAAGTAAAATTAGAACACTTAACTGTCATAAAATTTCATTAGACAAGTGGGTGAGGTTATGTTAATAGGACACACTTAACCAATATATATATATATATATAACATGATGTGTGATAGGGTTAAGTAACACAAGAGGAACACTTAACCAAAAAATATATATATATAACATGATATGTGATAGGGTTAAGAAACACAAGAGGAACGCTTAACCAATATATATATATATATATATATATATATATATATATATATCATGATGTGTGGGCAGGTTAAGTTAACTTGAGTGAATGGATAACACTTAACCAAGAATAGATATCAACTTGAATCCGTGGGAGGGTTAAGTACATATCGAGACTGGTGGGTAATATTGGTAATATAGGCCCACAAACTTAACCATTAAAATGAACATGCTTGAATCAGTGGAAAGGTTAAGTACATATCGGGTTGGCGGGTAATATTAGTAATATAGGCCCACAAACTTAACCATTAAAATGAACATGCTTGAATCAGTGGAAATGTTAAGTACGTATCGGGTTGGTGGGTAACATTAGTACATATAGGCCCACAAACTTAACCATTAAATAAACGTGCTTGAATCAGTGGAAGGGTTAAGTATATATCGGGAGCTGTGGGTAATATTAGTACGTATAGGCCCACAAACTTAACCATTAAATAAACATGCTTGAATCAGTGGAAGGGTTAAGTACATATCGGGATCGGTGGGTAATATTAGTACATATAGGCCCACAATCTTAACCATTAAATAGACATGCTTGAATCGGTGGGAGGGTTAAGTACATCACAGTTGGTGGGTAATATTGTATATATAGGCCCACAAACTTAACCAGTGGGAAACCCTAGTAATGGGGGCCCATTTCAGCAGTAACCCACATAGATGTATCACGGTACCCTGGGCTAGGCAGGGTGGGGCACGATTACTGGGCTGATTATAAGCGGTCAAAATAGCGGCAAGGGGTACGTCAGTGTAGGTTCAGACGGGCGTTCACGTACTCCGGAGTGGAAAATGCAAGCATTAGGTACCAGTAGTTATACACTGTGCATCTTGAATCGTGTCTGGTCGCTATCATAAGGCTTGATACACCTTATGGTGGGGCCAGCACAAAGTATCTACACGCAAGAGAGGGCCGACTAACACAGACACATAGAAAATTAATACTAGTAGGGAGCCGATCGATAGGGTAGTAAGGGTACATCTAACATACTCATGGCAATTAGGCAGATTGAGGTGGAATCCTCATAATAAATGTACACCTTAAGGCTACCATAATTGCAGGGGCATCGTTCGATAGGTAGCATAATCCCTAGTTGGACCTAGGTCGCGTAAACCCTGAATCCGAGAAGCGTTCAATAGGTAGCATAAACCCCAGTGGCCCTGGGTAGCGTAAACCCTGGTTAAATCTAGGAAGCACTCGATACTAAACCTTAGATTAGATCTAGATAATATACGGAATCTAGCAAGATCGAGAGTTGGGACACTAGTTAGGTGGTGCAGAGCTATAGAACTCAGAACAACAAGGTAGTAGCGAAGTAGAGAAAGAATAGAAGCGCATCCAGTTTACGTTGCCTTATCATACGTTATAGACAGAAGTTCTATGTATTACTTTTAAGTATGATTTGAGAAAATTGTTGTAAAAGCTTGACTGATTTAAGTTGTTAATAAAATGACTTTATTTTTTGTTGCTTTATTTGTCTGTCTTGTAATTTATCTGCATCATTTACCTATAATGCTTCACTGAAGTTAAGGCATTCCCTCTGTGAGTGACCTTAACGGAGGCGGGGTGTTTCACTTAGTATCAGAGCAGAAGGTTACTGGATCAGATAAAATATTTGAAAAATTATTTTCAAAATGGTTTTAAAAGAGGCATTTTCCAAAGAAAATTTTTGTTTTTAAAGGCATATTCCCCAAAGCCATATGCACTATCTTTTTTATCCTCTATTTGAATCCTTGTTTCCTTCTTTCCTAAGTCTCTGGGGCTCCTGACTTTCTGGGAGGTAACCTCATCGCGGCATGGTTGCGTAGGATTGATGAGACTATGACACTTGTCAAAGGGCAAATAAGCGCACAATTTCCATCTATAGCCGCAGTAGCTTCACCTACGGCTAATTTTCGTTCGAGCTTTGTAGGATTTTCCATGCGATGGAGGCAGCTTTCAAGAGACCTATCAACAAGTTACACAAGGATGGTTTGCATGAGAAATAAATGGTTGTGGCAGGCTCCCTAAAGTAGGACTGACCTTAAGAGAGGTAAGAAGTACATAGCAACCTTTAGCTTTAAACCCTCAGATTTGTGACATTATGGATAAACTAAGTAGAGGAGAGACCTCTAATCATCTTAGTATATACACTTGGTATCTTGATTCATACTTGTTTATCTTGGAAAGATAGTTCAACTACATTGGATACCCTCTAGCATAGTAAGTGATCGAGGTTCTATCTTTACTACTGAGTTTTAGAAATAGAGGTCAAGAAGCTTCGCAACTGTGAAGTTAGATTAGTTAAGGGACAGTGGAGTGAAGTTCAAGAAGACGCGACATGGGAGACTGAAGATATGACACGCGCATCATACCCTTTTTCTTGAGGGTATATCCTTGATCTCTTTTTTTCTAGGAATTCTATGCATGTTTGTTTCTAACTTTTTAGGAATATCCTCTAGGTCATATCTTCAATCCTTAAGTAGAAGCCAATGGATGTAAATATGTATTTGAAACATGTTACGATTGGTGGTTGCAAGTGGTCGCTAGTGGTTGCTCGTGGATGCATATACACACATTAGGCACTAGATCGGCTCAGTCACTTTCATATTGCATATGCATCAGTGAATTTTTATACATATGAACTGAAACTTGATGTGTTATCATATGGATTTTGCATTTGTATGAATGATTGTGTACTCATGTAGAAGTTATAAAGTACGATTAGGAATAATTGCATACATGATGGACTCATGGCACTGACATAATTCGCATTGAGGAGGTCAACTGAATCAGCAAACCGCCTGATTTTGCATTAGATAAGGACATGTACACACACTATGCATATGATCATGAAGGCATTAGAAATCTTTTTAAGGACAATGGATGCCTGTGTTTGATGGTTGAGTAGATGGATGATTGGATGGTAGGATATACATTCTTCTTAACTTGAAGATTTCCGGGACAAAATCCTTTAAGGAGGGGAGAATGTAACACCCCGTATTTTATGAGAATATTAAAATAAAAAATTAAAGAATAATTAATTTGAAAAAGAAGAAATAGGTGAAACGGGTTGCGCCATTGCGTTCATCTCGGAATTCTGCTTGAGATAGAGTCTGAGTTTGCGTAAATCGGACTCCGTTTGAAGAAGATATCTTTAAATTAAGTAATGCAGCAAAACATGAGAAAAGAATAATATTTAGCATTGTTCTAAGGATTGTAAGAAAAATACTTAGTAGCTCATTTGGTTGGAACATGTGACTTGCATACAAGGGGTACAGAGTCCGATCCCCGCCAGCGCCATATTTTTGTTTTAGGGGAATGGCTAAAAAAAATAGCTTAGTGTGAACGCAGTTCAAAAAGTGGTTTGAAATTGGTTAATTGGGAAGATAAATAAAATTAAATATAAATAAATATATATATATGACGTGTACGCATCAAAAGGCGTACGTGGCGCATTTTTGGTTGTCAAGGATTGTTTTTTCTCGTGGCCTTGTCTTATAGGATTTGTGACAAATTAAAGGTAAGAAAGATTTATGCATGTATAAATAGATATTTATTTATATTGGTAATTAATGTATACAATAAAGAGAGAATATGTAAAACTAATTTGTAGATGTGTGATAATATGGCATTGATTTGGAAAATATGTGATTGACCTTGGTTTGTATTTGTGTTTGTGCTAATTTGTCATTCATGTTAATTGATATTAATTAAAAAAAGAATACATATATATATATTAAGTAGGCAATTATGTTCGATTGATTGTCATTTATGTTTATTTGACAATAATGTAATTAATCTTAATTTGTATGAATACTTATTTGTCACTTATGTCAATTAACATTGAATATGATAATTTAAGGAATATGATAATTTGTCACTTATGACAACAAAGAATAAAAGATGAACATTTGGTACATTAACGTTAAAGTAGAAGGTTATCAATACATTTGTCGAGTCATTCCTGACCTGTTGTTAAGTCATTCCTGACCTGTTGCTATATCACTGGGATAACTCTATCCATTCTAAACGGTTCTGATTGCTCCTGTGTGGTCCAATGGCCTATATTAATCTAAATCTCTATAAAAGCAACCTAATACCTCAACTCTAAATCATATTAAAAATCAAACAATGAGTCGTCATGCTGCCATTTGACAACCTCGAGTAGCCGCCGTTCAACTTGAAGCAAATTAAAAGAGACAAACCAAATCAAATCAAAATTAAACTAAAACAACGATTATCTACATCAAAGGCGAGCATTTCAACTTCAAAATACAGATTCCAGAAATCAAGATCGTCTTTTGATTATAAATTTAGCTATCTTTTAGATGTGAACAAATTTAAGACGTGATTTGAAATAAAATGAAATATAGTATTTTACCACGTTGTATGATAATGACGTACTATTTCTTGTGATGATTTTTTCATGAATGTCTTTGAATGATCGTGGTTTATCGGATTTATCTTATTATGTTGAAATTGGTGTTGGATCTATTGTGATTTGGGAATGAAACTATCATACCATATGCAAGTTTATTCTTTCATGATATGTTACATGCTAGTTTTTAGGCTAATTAATATTTATATATGCCTAAATATTTAGATCTATATGACTACATGTTTAGATCTAAAAAACTTTATGTGCTTAGATCCATGCTAATTAGATCTAAGTCAAGATCTCTCTTTCTCTCTCTCTCTCTCTCTCTATATATATATATATATATATATATATATATATATTCATATGATTAATGCAAGTTATATGTTTTATGTTAGGTCCAAATCAAGATTTATGTACATATGTTCATATGCAAGTTAGTTGTTAGATCCAAAACTAGATCTATATTTATATACATGTTTATAAAGTGGATTCATACAAGTTCACATGTTCATTATTGTTAGATCTAGTTCACACCTACATGTTAAAATAAAAAAAATTACATGCTTTGGTAATGGACATGTCATGATTATGTCATATGCTAGTTTATAAATAAAGTTATGTTCACACATGCCTAGATCTGCATATTAACATGTTTAGGCTTATGATTATTTATGCAAGTTCATGTGACATGTTAATTGAAATGATTAATGTTCTATGCCAAGTCTACATGACATGTGTTTGTATTATGCATGTACCTTTCTTTTACCTCTTGATTATAAATTAGGCCAATTTGCGGCCTAATAACTTATTGTAATTGATGCGAACGTAAACGGGGGTAACGTTGGGATAGACATTAAATTATAACATCTTAACGATGTATGTAGGCCCATAACCATGTAAATGGTTAAGGCCATGAATTGGTATAATTTATATACCATTAGGCTTGGACATAATTAAAATATGTGACTTGAAAACTTGAAGAAAAAATTACATATATACTTGACATAAATGACAAATATGTAAATTTAGTAAAAGACGAATATGCCTAACCCGAGGTTAGACTGAGTTGTGGTGTAAAGCTGCCCGGAACCGACCAGCACATCCAGTGACCACAACAATACCTGTCTAATGTGGGTGGTTAGTGCATCAAGCCCAGAAAGACCCGAGGTTAGACTGAGTTGTGGTGTATACCTGCCCGGAACCGACCGACACATCCCGTAATCACAACAATATCTGTCAAATGTGAGTGGTTGACGCTTTAATTAATTAATTAATTAAACCTCATGAACAATCAAGCTAGAATAGTAAGGTTGAGTAATTAAGGAAACCCTTAACCAACTTAACATGTTAACAAGACAAGATTTGTGGAGGTTAAGTAAATTTTGAACACTTAACCGTAATAACATGTTAACTAGACAAGTGGGTGAGGTTAAGTAAATTTAGAACACTTAACCGTAATAACATGTTAACTAGGCAAGTGGGCGAGGTTAAGTAAATTTAGAACACTTAACCGTAATAACATGTTAACTAGGCAAGTGGGTGAGGTTAAGTAAATTTAGAACACTTAACCCCAATAACATGTTAACTAGGCATGTAACAACCCGAATTTTAACAACGTGTTAAGACAAGAATCAAGGAAGAATTAAATTATAAAATCTGAATCAGGATAAACGGGTTGCGCCATTGCGTTCGTCTCGGAAAAATACGCGAAATAGAGTCCGAAATTTCGTAAATCGGAGTCCGTATGACCGAGATATGGCCTCGCGAAGTTTCACGAAAATTCAAATCCGAAAACAGATTCGAATTCAGCCCAAAAGGAGAAGGCGGGAAAATTCCCGCCAGACACACAGGGTGTCGACACCCATGTCGACATGGGTGTCGACCCCCCTCCAGGGGGTCGACATGGGTGTCGACCCCTGGGTCGACCCCCCTTGGTCGAACCAGCGACCTGGTGCACCTGCTTCTGGTTTTGGCTCGGTTTTGGAGGCTTGTGACGGATTTTGACGATTCAGATCTATCCTAGGGTTTATCCTACGGCCTAAACTACTCCTAATCTCTATAAAAAGACCCCGAGATTTAGCTTAAACTCTCACAAATCACTCATGCCACGAAGTGCTGCCCAAATGCCAAGTGATCATGGCCTCCATCTCCAATTCCTAGAGACTATGCATTCAAATCAGATACAAATCAAAAGGTGCAAGCTTGCTACACCAAATCGAAGAGAGATCAACGTTGCTACGCAAATTCCATGATGATTCTTCGACAAAGGAGCCACCTTTCTTGGTCAAGACGATTCATGATCTTTCTCTTGCCACGCTATGTAAGTTCTAGCTACTTGTAGATTCTAACGGTGGTTCTAATGTGACATGGGATAAAATGTGATGAAACATAAGTATGCTAGCCTATATAAACCTTGTCATGTCTCTTTTGCTTGAACCTATGACTTTGGGCTATGCTTAGTGACTAAATCATGCCACTTATGTTATGTTTAACTTAGTATATCTTCCAAGTTTGAATCTTTATCCATGGAATGTTAGCATGAACCTTTGGGAACCACTTGACTTGTGAAAACATTGGCAAAAACTTGACTTTGGGGCTTATGCATATAAATGAAGCCAAACCCCTTATGTATCATGCATGTTTGTGGTCAAATTCACTTATGATACTATGCATGTTTGTGGCCAAATTCCCTTATGAAATTATGCATGCTTGTGGCCAAATTCCCTTATGATACTATGCATGTTTGTGGCCAAATTCCCTTATGATACTATGCATGTTTGTGGCCAATATGTTGGCATAATACCCTACTATGTGACTCGCTTCCACTTGGGTTGGAAATACGTTTGGGTAGCTTAGGAAAAACGTGGGTATGACATGAAAAACTTGACATGGGGTTTACATGAGAACATGACATTCATGATACATTTAAATATGGTCATGACACGTGGGAAAACATGGAACTTGAACTAGACATAGGTGGTTTGTAAGTGTAATAAGACACTAGACCAAACATGAAAGTGGCCAACTCGAGGTTGGGTTGAGTTTGTAGCATAAATCTACCCGGACCCGCCCGGCTTAACTAGTGGCTACAAACAATAGGACCCAATGTGAGTAGTTGGTCACATAGCACTTAAAACCCGAGGTTAGACTAGGTTGTGGTGTAAAACTACCCGGACCCGCCCGGCTTAACTAGTAACCACAACAAGGTCTAATGTGAGAGGTTGAGAGTGCATTAATTAAATTAATGCCACATGATAAGGTTAAGTAAATTTGACTAATGACACTTAACCGATATGACACGAATGGGTAGGTTAAGTGGGACCGGGCTTGATTTCTTAATGACACTTAACCATACAAGACAATTAGGGGATGGGGTTAAGTAATTTACGCTTAACTAATCCGACTTGGTAATTAGATGGGGTTAAGTAATTTACACTTAACTAATCCGACTTGGTAATTAGATGGGGTTAAGTAATTTAGACTTAACTAATCTAAACACGGTAATTAGATGGGGTTAAGTAACCTATACTTAACTAATCTAAACACGGTAATTCGATGGGGTTAAGTTAAACACTTAACCAATCTAAACTTGGTAATTCAATGAGGTTAAGCAACCAATACTTAACCAACTTAACATGATAATTTAATGGGGTTAAGTAACTTATAGTTAACCAATTATACATGATGATTTGATGAGGTTAAGTAACCTATACTTAACCAATCTAACATGTGGACTTGATAGGGTTAAGTCACAAGACCTTTTGAATATACTTAACCCTTGTAGTATGATTAGTGGATGAGGTTAAGCTAACCCGTACTTAACCAATCCGGCTCGATGATCTGATGCGATTTAGATAATTTATGCTTGATCAATCTAACACGATAATCTGATAGGGTTAAGACAAACCAATACTTAACCAATTTGACTTGATAGGGTTAAGTCATGCGCTTCTTGGTATACTTAACCAACTTGTAGGGCTAAGCCTTGAACTTAAATACTTAGCCAATCTTGACATGATTCGTAGGCGGGCTAAGTCATGAACCTGAATAACAACACTTAACCCAATAGACAAAACCCTAGTGAGAGGAACTAGGTAGAAAATCGTGGTTAATCAAGGGTAACGGGGAAAAGAAGCTAAGCGGTAAACCTTAGTTAAGTATAACTAAGTAATAATTCTTAGCCAAGGACATGGGACTAGTTCATGAATGGATGAGTAACCCGATATGGTAGGTCATCGCTTAAACACACGAGGAGGAGAAAATTATCCGACTTGGATAAGGGCTCCAACGAACTGGGTGACGAAGCGGTAGCTTCGGGGGACGTGAGGGTACTCTTGGTATCCCTCTGTGAGGTGGCAGGTGGTCCATGAAACCCGGCCTCACAGAGGTTAAGGTCTGCGATAGAAGAGCCAAGAGTATGCCTTGGTTGCTATGCGAGCGACCTAAAGACTGGGATGGATTAGCGTGGAGTCGACGATACTTGATTTTGCCCTGGATAGCACGTCGCCGACTACCTACCATCTTTAGTCAATCGTGTACGAACGGAAAGGCGGAGAACTCCCAACAGACCATGTTCTTGCTATCGAGTCATGGGTGAGGTTGGCCCATAGGAAAGTGGGGCTATAGTGGGGCCGGGATGTAGTTCTCATACATGATTTTTCTTGGATTGTCTTTCAGTAGTTGAGGGAGGGGTCACGTGGGACCATAACCATGGGTACAAAAACAGACCTTGATATCTGCATCAGCAGACGACTTAAAGCTCCCAACCGAGTTCCGTATTTCTTGATTTGCCCTGGCACGGAACTCGGATGGAACATTGAGGAACATGTGCGTCTAGACATGGAAAACGTTTCACGATACATACGCGGGATAAAGGGCGTGGTTGACGGGTGGCATAATCCCTAGTGGCCCTAGGTGGCTGAACCCAAACCAAGACACGGAAACGTTCATTAGGTAGTATAATCCCTAGTGGTCCTAGGTGACATAAATCCTAAGTGAACACGCGATAGTTCATGGTAAGAAAACATAACCAGATCAAGGGTAGCAGTCCAAAATAACCTCAAGGATAAAACGTTTACATGGGAAAGCCCGTATGGCCTACGGCAAAGGACTGAACTTATGCTTGGGAAGCAACATACGAGTTGGGAAAACCTACATATGCTATATATATTAGGTTGACATGGACCATTACATGACATTGGGCAAGGGACATTCATAGTTAACACATAACGCGGGTTGGGATACTAGTACGAGAGGTGCAGAGCAAATATACATGATAAATACCTTGGGATGTTATACATGATAGATACCGTGGCATGTTATACATGATAGATACCTTGGGATAGTATACTTGATAGAAACCTGACGATGTGATACCTTGATTTATCTTGACACCGTAGTTTATCATGATACCTTAGTTTATCTTGCTACAGTAGTTCATCCGGTTATCTTGGTTTAGCTTATCTATCTTGTCGTCATCCTTATGTTTACTTTTAGTTTATGCATGTCATGTTACCTTTACCTGTTTTTATACTGGAAGTAGATAGGACTTACCAGTCTTTATGACTGACCCCATTTTGTTTCGCCTCTTTGTCTTCCGTTCCCCCCCCCCCCCCCAAGGTTTTCAGGGAGGAAACACTATTATCTAGTTCGGACTTCTTCTGCTTGAAGGTCATCACGCATGGCTTGGACTTTTCTTGGCTATGGCTACTTTACTGTTTTACTTGGGGAATAATTTATGAAATGGTTTTATGCTTCTTTACTATTGCAAGACAGGTTTTGATGTATTCAGATGTAAAAGGCTTTAGACCTTATTTTATAAGGTAATGAAATTTGTTTTACTTCCGCTGTTTTATATATGTTCTGTCTTGTAATATTTCTGTGCATGTTTACCTCGATAATGCTTCACCAAACCTAGTGCATTCCCTTTGTGAGTGACCCTAGCGGAGGTGGGGTGTTACATTTGGTATCAGAGCAGAAGGTTACCAGACTGGCAAAAGTTTTTAAAACCTTCTGAAAATTATTTGAGAAACCGTTTACAAAGAAGCATTTTTCAAGAAAAGTTTTTTTAAAGGCTATTCCCCAAAGGCCATTAGCACTATCCTTTGTTTCCTTGATTGAACCTCTTTTCCTTTCTTTCCTCCATCTGTAGTCACAGTAGTTTTAACTGCGACTGATCCTTGTCTAGCTACGTAAGTGTTTTCCCGTGCGATGGAGGAAGTTCTCGAGAGACCTGTTACCGAAGTTATAAGAAGGGATAATAAGAGCAAGGATAAAGGACACGAGCTTAAGAATAAGCAACTAGTTGGTATTGATTAGTCCACGAAGGAAGATAAGGACAAGATCAGCGAGAGGGCAATTGTATGCTCTCACTCCTACCGTACCCAAGGGGGATGGCATCGTTTCTGTTAAAGGCTTAGCCTTTCTTTTCTATCGTCCCGTCTAGACTTTGTTTTGATCATCGCATCATTTAAGTCTGCCTCGATAGTTAAGTCTCTGCACCTTAGTACTAGCATGGTAGAAGATCCCACTTTAGTCCCAAAATCTGGTTGGAGAGTCGGTCCATTTATTTATGACTTGTTTGGATTTGAGAACGTCTATGCCAAGTGTTGAGATTAGAAGCAATGCTCTTATCGTTGAGATATGGATGGATTCTAGGGATGAAGTGGTTATCCAGTAAGGGATGTCATTCTCGGTTTTGAAAGAAGGGTAGTTAGACTCTTAACTTGCCTTGGTAATACCCTCGAAGTCTCATGTAACCTTATGAGTTCTGTCATGGTTAGTTACCTAGAATCTCTTGATGCATCTATCGGAAATCTCTGATCCGATCGAGTAACGTTCGCCACTAAGACGGATGGTTCATTCCGCTTGAGCATGGGTTATAGGAATCACCCTAGTAAGTGCACGTGGTAACATGGATTGGCATTGGTAAACGGGATCCAGAATTCACTAGTGAATTTTGGAGATCTTGCATGAGTACGTAGATATGGTTGAGCCAAGTATACTAGGGAAAGAATAAGTGAAAGTGAAACGAGAGGCGACAGTGAAATGAGTTCCAACTCATACCTTGGAAATAGGAATCAAGGAGCTACGAAATCATGAAGTCAAAGGAAGTCAGGGCACAATGGAATCAAGCTCATGGAAATGCGGCTTAGACACGCGCATCATGTCTCTTTTTAAGAGTATATCTTTGATCCTTGGTTCACCTGTAGAGCTTACTTGCATGCTATCGCTTGGTGGATATCCTCTCGGTCCTGTTTCTGTTACAAACCCTGTAAGGAGTTTGTCGTGTTTATCTCCTCGATCTTATTTTGGGAACCTTAGGTAGAACTCTATGGATGTAAACATGTGTTTGAAACATGTTATGATTGATATGGTTGCAAATGGTTGCAAGTGGTTGCTCGTGGATGCGCGAATACACATTAGATACTAGATCGACACACTCACATTTCATATTGCATATGCACGAGTATTTATACCTGTTTATGGATGAAATTGAATGTGTTATCATGTGGATGTTGCATATGAATGAATGGTTGTGCGCACATATAGTGTTTATATGACTAGGACTATTTCCATACATGTTGGATTCATGGCACTAAACATAATTTGCATTAGAAGATCATTCAGGCCTGATCATTAGCATTAGCTAAGGAACATATACACACACTTTCTGCATATGTTCATACAGCATTAGAAATCTTTTAAGGACAATGATTACTTGTGGATGATGTTTTGAGTAGATGGATGATGGATGGTAGGATACGTTCTTCCTAACTTGGAGATTTCGGGGACGAAATCCTTAAAGGAAGGGAGAATGTAACAACCCGAATTTTAACAACGTGTTAAGACAAGAATCAAGGCAGAATTAAATTAAAAAATCTGAATCAGGATAAACAGGTTACGCCATTGCGTTCGTCTCGGAAAAATACGCGAAATAGAATCCGAAATTTCGTAAATCGGAGTCCGTATGACCAAGATATGGCCTCGCGAAGTTTCACGAAAATTCAAATCCGAAAACAGATTCGAATTCAGCCCAAAAAGAGAAGGCGGGAAAATTCCCGCCAGACACACAGGGTGTCGACACCCGTGTCGACATGGGTGTCGACCCCCCTCCAGGGGGTCGACATGGGTGTCGACCCCTGGGTCGACCCCCCTGGTCGAACCAGCGACCTGGTGCTCCTGCTTCTGGTTTTGGCTCGGTTTTGGAGGCTTGTGACGGATTTTGACGATTCAGATCTATCCTAGGGTTTATCCTACGGCCTAAACTACTCCTAATCTCTATAAAAAAAACCCTAGACCTAGCTTAAACCCTCACAAATCACTCATGCCACGAAGTGCTGCCAAATGCCAAGTGATCATGGCCTCCATCTCCAATTCCTAGAGACTATGCATTCAAATCGGATACAAATCAAAAGGTGCAAGCTTGCTACACCAAATCGAAGAGAGATCAACGTTGCTACGCAAATTCCATGACGATTCTTCGACAAAGGAGCCACCTTTCTTGGTTAAGACGATTCATGATCTTTCTCTTGCCACGCTATGTAAGTTCTAGCTACTTGTAGATTCTAACGGTGGTTCTAATGTGACATGGGATAAAATGTGATGAAACATAAGTATGCTAGCCTATATGAACCTTGTCATGTCTCTTTTGCTTGAACCTATGACTTTGGGCTATGCTTAGTGACTAAATCATGCCACTTATGTTATGTTTAACCTAGTATATCTTGCATGTTTGAATCTTTATCCATGGAATGTTAGTATGAACCTTTGGGAACCACTTGACTTGTGAAAACATTGGCAAAAACTTGACTTTGGGGCTTATGCATGTAAATGAACCCAAACCCCTTATGTATCATGCATGTTTGTGGCCAAATTCACTTATGATACTATGCATTTTTGTGGCCAAATTCCCTTATGAAACTATGCATGCTTGTGGCCAAATTCCCTTATGATACTATGCATGTTTGTGGCCAATTCCCTTATGATACTATGCATGTTTGTGGCCAATATGTTGGCATAATACCCTACTATGTGACTCGCTTCCACTTGGGTTGGAAATACGTTTGGGTAGCTTAGGAAAAACGTGGGTATGACATGAAAAACTTGACATGGGGTTTACA
This sequence comes from Allium sativum, assembly GCA_030737875.1. Taxonomy (NCBI): domain Eukaryota; kingdom Viridiplantae; phylum Streptophyta; class Magnoliopsida; order Asparagales; family Amaryllidaceae; genus Allium; species Allium sativum. The sequence continues at coordinate 548,389,234 of CM060921.1, read as the reverse complement.
TGAGAACATGACATTCATGATACATTTAAATATGGTCATGACACGTGGGAAAACATGGAACTTGAACTAGACATGGGTGAGTTGTAAGTGTAATAAGACACTAAACCAAACATGAAAGTGGCCAACTCGAGGTTGGGTTGAGTTTGTAGCATAAATCTACCCGGACCCGCCCGGCTTAACTAGTGGCTACAAACAATAGGACCCAATGTGAGTAGTTGGTCACATAGCACTTAAAACCCGAGGTTAGACTAGGTTGTGGTGTAAAACTACCCGGACCCGCCCGGCTTAACTAGTAACCACAACAAGGTCTAATGTGAGAGGTTGAGAGTTCATTAATTAAATTAATGCCACATGATAAGGTTAAGTAAATTTGACTAATGACACTTAACCGATATGACACGAATGGGTAGGTTAAGTGGGACCGGGCTTGATTTCTTAATGACACTTAACCATACAAGACAATTAGGGGATGGGGTTAAGTAATTTACGCTTAACTAATCCGACTTGGTAATTAGATGGGGTTAAGTAATTTACACTTAACTAATCCGACTTGGTAATTAGATGGGGTTAAGTAATTTAGACTTAACTAATCTAAACACGGTAATTAGATGGGGTTAAGTAACCTATACTTAACTAATCTAAACACGGTAATTCGATGGGGTTAAGTTAAACACTTAACCAATCTAAACTTGGTAATTCAATGAGGTTAAGCAACCAATACTTAACCAACTTAACATGATAATTTAATGGGGTTAAGTAACTTATAGTTAACCAATTATACATGATGATTTGATGAGGTTAAGTAACCTATACTTAACCAATCTAACATGTGGACTTGATAGGGTTAAGTCACAAGACCTTTTGAATATACTTAACCCTTGTAGTATGATTAGTGGATGAGGTTAAGCTAACCCGTACTTAACCAATCCGGCTCGATGATCTGATGCGATTTAGATAATTTATGCTTGATCAATCTAACACGATAATCTGATAGGGTTAAGACAAAACAATACTTAACCAATTTGACTTGATAGGGTTAAGTCATGCGCTTCTTGGTATACTTAACCAACTTGTAGGGCTAAGCCTTGAACTTAAATACTTAGCCAATCTTGACATGATTCATAGACGGGCTAAGTCATGAACCTGAATAACAACACTTAACCCAATAGACAAAACCCTAGTGAGAGGAACTAGGTAGAAAATCGTGGTTAATCAAGGGTAACGGGGAAAAGAAGCTAAGCGGTAAACCTTAGTTAAGTATAACTAAGTAATAATTCTTAGCCAAGGACATGGGACTAGTTCATGAATGGATGAGTAACCCGATATGGTAGGTCATCGCTTAAACACACGAGGAGGAGCAAATTATCCGACTTGGATAAGGGCTCCAACGAACTGGGTGATGAAGCGGTAGCTTCGGGGGACGTGAGGGTACTCTTGGTATCCCTCTGTAAGGTGGCAGGTGGTCCATGAAACCCGGCCTCACAGAGGTTAAGGTCTGCGATAGAAGAGCCAAGAGTATGCCTTGGTTGCTATGCGAGCGACCTAAAGACTGGGATGGATTAGCGTGGAGTCGACGATACTTGATTTTGCCCTGGATAGCACGTCGCCGACTACCTACCATCTTTAGTCAATCGTGTATGAACGGAAAGGCAGAGAACTCCCAACAGACCATGTTCTTGCTATCGAGTCATGGGTGAGGTTGGTCCATTGGAAAGTGGGGCTATAGTGGGGCCGGGATGTAGTTCTCATACATTATTTTTCTTGGATTGCCTTTCAGTAGTTGAGGGAGGGGTCACGTGGGACCATAGCATCGGGTTCAAAAACAGACCTTGATATCTGCATCAGCAGACGACTTAAAGCTCCCGACCGAGTTCCGTATTTCTTGATTTGCCCTGGCACGGAACTCGGATGGCACATTGAGGAACATGTGCGTCTAGACATGGAAAACGATTCACGATACATACGCGGGATAAAGGGCGCGGTTAACGGGTGGCATAATCCCTAGTGGCCCTAGGTGGCTGAACCCAAACCGAGACATGGAAACGTTCATTAGGTAGTATAATCCCTAGTGGTCCTAGGTGACATAAATCCTAAGTGAACACGCGATAGTTCATGGTAAGAAAACATAACCAGATCAAGGGTAGCAGTCCAAAATAACCTCAAGGATAAAACGTTTACATGGGAAAGCCCGTATGGCCTACGGCAAAGGACTGAACTTATACATGGGAAGCAACATACGAGTTGGGAAAACCTACATATGCTATATATATTAGGTTGACATGGACCATTACATGACATTGGGCAAGGGACATTCATAGTTAACACATAACGCGGGTTGGGATACTAGTACGAGAGGTGCAGAGCAAATATACATGATAAATACCTTGGGATGTTGTACATGATAGATACTGTGGGATGTTACACATGATAGATACCTTAGGATAGTATACTTGATAGAAACCTGACGATGCGATACCTTGATTTATCTTGACACCGTAGTTTATGATGATACCTTAGTTTATCTTGCTACAGTAGTTCATCCGGTTATCTTGGTTTAGCTTATCTATCTTGTCGTCATCCTTATGTTTACTTTCAGTTTATGCATGTCATGTTACCTTTACCTGTTATTATACTGGAAGTAGATAGGACTTACCAGTCTTTATGACTGACCCCGTTTTGTTTCGCCTCTTTGTCTTCCGTTCCCCCCCCCCCCAGGTTTTCAGGGAGGAAACACTGTTATCTAGTTCGGACTTCTTCTGCTTGAAGGTCATCACGCATGGCTTGGACTTTTCTTGGCTATGGCTACTTTACTGTTTTACTTGGGGAATAATTTATGAAATGGTTTTATGCTTCTTTACTATTGCAAGACAGGTTTTGATGTATTCAGATGTAAAAGGCTTTAGACCATATCTTATAAGGTAATGAAATTTGTTTTACTTCCGTTGTTTTATATATGTTCTGTCTTGTAATATTTCTGTGCATGTTTACCTCGATAATGCTTCACCAAACCTAGTGCATTCCCTTTGTGAGTGACCCTAGCGGAGGTGGGGTGTTACAAGGCAAGTGGGTGAGGTTAAGTAAAATTAGAACATTTAACCGTCATAACATGTTAATTAGACAAGTGGGTGAGGTTAAGTTAATAGGACACACTTAACCAATATATATATATATATATATATATATATATATAACATGATGTGTGATAGGGTTAAGTAACACAATAGGAACACTTAACCGATATATATATATATATATATATATATATATAACATGATATGTAATAGGGTTAAGTAACACAAGAGGAATACTTAACCTATATATATATAACATGATGTGTGGGCAGGATAAGTTAACTTGAATGAATGGATAACACTTAGCCAAGAATATATATCAACTTGAATCAGTGGGAGGGTTAAGTACATACCGGGACTGGTGGGTAATATTGGTAATATAGGCCCACAAACTTAACCATTAAAATGAACATGCTTGAATCAGTGGAAATGTTAAGTACATATCGGGTTGGTGGGTAATATTAGTAATATAGGCCCATAAACTTAACCATTAAAATGAACATGCTTGAATCAGTGGAAATGTTAAGTACATATCGGGTTGGTGGGTAACATTAGTACATATAGGTCCACAAACTTAACCATTAAATAAACATACTTGAATTAGTGGAAGGGTTAAGTACATATCGGGATCGGTGGGTAATATTAGTACATATAGGCCCACAAACTTAAACATTAAATAAACATGCTTGAATCCGTGGAAGGGTTAAGTACATATTGGGATCGGTGGGTAATATTAGTACATATAGGCCCACAAATTTAACCATTAAATAGACATGCTTGAATCAGTGGGAGGGTTAAGTACATCACGTAGGTGGGTAATATTGTATATATAGGCCCACAAACTTAACCAGTAGGAAACCCAGGTAACGGGGACCCATTTCAGCAGTAACCCACATAGATGTATCACGGTACCTTGAGCTAGGCAGGGTGGGGCACGATTATTGGGATGATTATAAGAGGTCAAAATAGCGGCAGGGGGTACGTCAGTGTAGGTTCCGATGGTTTACGGGCGTGCACGTACTCCGGAGTGGAAAAAGCAGGCACTGGGTACCAGTAGTTATACACTGTGCATCTTGAATCGTGTCTGGTCGCTATCATAAGGCTTGATACACCTTATGGTGGGGCCAGCACAGAATATCTACACGTAAGAGAGGGACGACTAACACAGACACATGTAAAATTAATACAAGTAAGGAGCCGATCGATAGGGTAGTAAGGGTACATCTAACATACTCATGGCAATTAGGCAGGTTGAGGTGGAATTCTCATAATAAATGTACACCTTAAGGCTACCATAATTGCAGGGGCATCATTCGATAGGTAGCATAATCCCTAGTTGGACCTAGGTCGCGTAAACCCTGAATCCCAGAAGCGTTCAATAGGTAGCACAAACCCCAGTGGTCCTGGATAGCGTAAACCCTAGTTGAATCTAGGAAGCGCTCGATAGTAAACCTCGGATTAGATCTAGATAATACACGGAATCTAGCAAGACCGAGAGTTAGGACACTAGTTAGGTGGCGCAGAGCTATAGAACTCAGAACAACCGGGTAGTAGCGAAGCAGAGAAAGAATAGAAGCGCATCCAGTTTACGTTGCCTTATCATACCTTATAGACAGAAGTTCTATGCATTACTTTAAAGTATGATTTGAGAAAATTGTTGTAAAAGCTTGACTGATTTAAGCTGTTAATAAAATGACTTTATTTTCTGCTGCTTTATTTGTCTATCTTGTGATTTATCTGCATCTTTTACCTATAATGATCCACCAAAGTTAAGGCATTCCCTCTGTGAGTGGCCTTAACGGAGGCGGGGTGTTTCACTTGGTATCAGAGCAGAAGGTTACTGGATCAAATAAAAGATTTGAAAAAATATTTTCAAAACAGTTTTAAAAGATGCATTTTCCAAAGAAATTTTTTGTTTTTAAAGGCATATTCCCCAAAGCCATATGCATTATCTTTTTGATCCTCTGTTTGAATCTTTGTTTCCTTCTTTCCTAAGTCTTTGGGGCTCCTGACTTTCTGGGAGGTAACCTCATCGCGGCATGGTTCCGTAGGATTGATGAGACGGTGACACTTGTCAAAGGGAAAATAAGCGCCCAACTTCCATCTATAACCGCAGTAGCTTCACCTACGACTAACTTTCTTTCGAGCTTTGTAGGATTTTCCATGCGATGGAGGCAGCTTTCAAGAGACTTATCAACAAGTTACACAAGGATGGTTTGCGTGAGAAATAAATGGTTGTGGCAGGCGCCCTAAAGTAAGACTGACCTTATGAGAGGTAAAAAGTACATAACAACCTTTAGCTTTAGACCCTCAGATTTGTGACATTATGGATAAACTAAGTGGAGGAGAGACCTCTAATCATCTTAGTATATACACTTGGTATCTTGACTCACACCTGTTTATCTTGGAAAGATAGTTTAACTACATTGGATACCCTCTAGCATAGTAAGTGATCGAGGTTCTATCTTTACTAGTGAGTTTTAGAAATGGAGGTCAAGAAGCTTCGCAACTGTGAAGTTAAATTAGTTAAGGGACAGTGGAGTGAAGCTCAAGAAGACGCGACGTGGGAGACTGAAGATAAGACACGCGCATCATACCCTTTTTCTTGAGGGTATATCCTTGATCTCTTTTTCTAGGAATTCTATGCATGTTTGTTTCTACCTTTTAAGGAATATCCTCTAGGTCATATCTTCAATGCTTAGGTAGAAGCCAATGGATGTAAACATGTGTTTGAAACATGTTATGCTTGGTGGTTGCAAGTGGTTGCTGGTGGTTTCTCGTGGATGCATATACACACATTAGACACTAGATCGGCTCAGTCACTTTCATATTGCATATGCATGAGTTAAATTTTGTACATATGAACTGAAACTTGATGTGTTATCATATGGATGTTGCATTTGTATGAATGATTGTGCACTCATGTAGAAGTTATAAAGTACGATTAGGAATAATTGCATACATGATGGACTCATGGCACTGACATAATTCGCATTGAGGAAGTCAACTGAATCAGTAGACCGCCGGATTTTGCATTAGATAAGGACATGTACACACACTATGCATATGATCATGAAGGCATTGGAAATCTTTTTAAGGACAATGAATGCCTGTGTTTGATGGTTGAGTAGATGGATGATTGGATGGTTGGATATACAATCTTCTTAACTTGAAGATTTCAGTGACGAAATTCTTTAAGGAGGGGAGAATGTAACACCCCGTATTTTCTGAGAATATTAAAATAAAAAATTAAAGAATAATTAATTTGAAAAAGAAGAAATAGGTGAAATGGGTTGTGCCATTGCGTTCATCTCGGAATTTTACTTGAGATAGAGTATGAGTTTGCGTAAATCGAACTCTGTATGAAGAAGATATCTTTAAATCAAATATTGCAGCAAAACATGAGAAAAGAATAATATTTAACATTGTTCTAAGGATCGTAAGAAAAAGACTTAGTAGCTCATTTGGTTGGAACATGTGACTTGCATACAAGGGGTACAGAGTCCGATCCCCGCCAGCGCCATATTTTTGTTTTAGGGGAATGGCTAAAAAAAATAGCTTAGTGTGAACGCAGTTCAAAAAGTGGTTTAGTGTGAAAATGGTTAATTGGGAAGATAGATAATATATATATATATATATATATATATATATATATATGACGTGTACGCAACAAGTGGCGTACGTGGCGCATTTTTGGTTGTCAAGGATTGTTTTTTTTCGTGGCCTTCTCTGATAGGATTTGTGACAAATTAAAGGTAAGAAAGATTTATGCATGTATAAATAGATATTTATATATACGGGTAATTAATGTATACATTAAAGGGAGAATATGTAAAACTAATTTTTAGATGTGTGTTAAAATGGCATTGATTTGAAAAATATGTGATTGACCATGGTTTGTATTTGTGTTTGTGCTAATTTGTCATTCATGTTAATTGATATTAATTAAAAAAAGAATATATATATATATATATATATTAAGTAGCCATTTATGTTCGATTGATTGTCATTATGTTTATTTGATGATAATATAATTAGTCTTAATTTGTACGAATACTTATTTGTCACTTATGTCAATTAACATTAAAGAGAATATGATAATTTAAGGAATATGATAATTTGTCACTTATGAAAATAAAGAATAAAAGATGAACATTTGGTACATTAACGTTACAGCAGAAGGTTATTAATACATTTGTTGAGTCATTCCTGACCTACTACTGAGTCATTCCTGACCTATTGCTGAGTCACTGGGATCTCTAACTAGCTTAGACGGTTCTGATAGCTCCTATGTGATCCAATGGCCTATATTAATCTAAATCTCTACAAAAGCAACCTAATACCTCAACCCTAAATCATATTAAAAATCAAACCAACAGCTGTCATGCTGCCATTGGACAACCTCGAGTAGCCGCCGTTTAACTTGAAGCAAACTAAAAGAGATAAACCAAATCAAATCAAAATTAAACTAAAACAACGATTGTCTACATCAAAGGCGAGCATTTCAACTTCAGAATACAGATTTCAGAAATCAAGATCGTCTTCTAACTGTAAGTTTAGTTATCTTTTAGATGTAAACAAATTTAAGACGTGATTTGAAATAAAATGAAATATAGTATTGTACCATGTTGTATAATAATGACGATGCTATTTCTTGTGATGATTTTGTCATGAATGTCTTTGAATGATCGTGGTTTATCGTATTTATCATATTATGTTGAAATTGGTGTTGGATCTATTATGATTTGGGAATGAAAATATCATACCATATGCAAGTTTATTTTTTCATGATATGTTACATGCTAGTTTTTAGGCTAATTAATATTTATATATGCCTAAATATTTAGATCTATATGACTACATGTTTAGATTTAAAAAACTTTATGTGCTTAGATCCATGCTAATTACATCTAAGTCAAGATCTCTCTCTCTCTCTCTCTCTCTCTCTCTATATATATATATATATCTATGTGTGTGTGTGTGTGTGTGTGTTTATATGATTAATGCAAGTTATATGTTTTATGTTAGGTCAAATCAAGATTTATATACATATGTTCATATGCAAGTTACTTGTTAGATCCAAAACTAGATCTATTTATATGCATGTTTATAAAGTGGATTCATACAAGTTCACATGTTCATTATTGTTAGATCTAGTTCACACCTACATGTTAAAATAAAAAAAATTACATGCTTTGGTAATGGACATGTCATGATTATGTCATATGCTAGTTTATAAATAAAGTTATGTTCACACATGCCTAGATCTGCATATTAACATGTTTAGGCTTATGATTATTTATGCAAGTTCTTGTGACATGTTAATTGAAATGATTAATGTTCTATGCCAAGTCTACATGACATGTGTTTGTATTATGCATGTTCCTTTCTTTTACCTCTTGATTATAAATTAGGCCAATTTGCGGGCCTAATAACTTATTGTACTTGATGCGGACGTAAACGGGGGTAACATTGGGATAGACATTAAATTATAACATCTTAATGATGTATGTGGGCCCATAACCATGTAAATGGTTAAGGCCATGAATTGGTATAATTTATATACCATTAGGCTTGGACATAATTAAAATATGTGACTTGAAAACTTGAAGAAAAAATTACATATATACTTGACATAAATGACAAATATGTAAATTTAGTAAAAGACGAATATGCCTAACCCGAGGTTAGACTGAGTTGTGGTGTAAAGCTGCCCGGAACCGACCGACACATCCAGTGACCACAACAATACCTGTCTAATGTGGGTGGTTAGTGCATTAAGCCCAGAAAGACCCGAGGTTAGACTGAGTTGTGGTGTAAACCTGCCCGGAACCGACCGACACATCCAGTAACCACAACAATATCTGTCTAATGTGAGTGGTTGGTGCTTTAATTAACTAATTAATTAAAGCTCATGAACAATCAAGCTAGAATAGTAAGGTTGAGTAATTAAGGAAACACTTAACTAACTTAACATGTTAACAAGACAAGATTTGTGGAGGTTAAGTAAATTTTGAACACTTAACCGTAATAACATGTTAACTAGACAAGTGGGTGAGGTTAAGTAAATTTAGAACACTTAACCGTAATAACATGTTAACTAGGCAAGTGGGTGAGGTTAAGTAAATTTAGAACACTTAACTGTAATAACATGTTAACTAGGCTAGTGTGTGAGGTTAAGTAAATTTAGAACACTTAACCACAATAACATGTTAACTAGGCAAGTGGGTGAGGTTAAGTAAAATTAGAACACTTAACCATCATAACATGTTAATTAGACCAGTGGGTGAGGTTAGGTTAATAGGACACACTTAACCAATATATATATATATATAATATGATGTGTGATAGGGTTAAGAAACACAAGAGGAACACTTAACCAATATATATATATATATATATATATATAACATGATGTGTAATAGGGTTAAGTAACACATGAGGAACACTTAACCAATATATATATATATATATATATATATATATATATATATCATGATGTGTGGGCAGGTTAAGTTAACTTGAATGAATGGATAACACTTAACCAAGAATATATATTAACTTGAATCAGTGGGAGGGTTAAATACATATCAAGACTGGTGGGTATATTGGTAATATAGGCCCACAAACTTAACCATTAAAATGAACATGCTTGAATCAGTGGAAAGGTTAAGTACATATCATGTTGGTGGGTAATATTAGTAATATAGGCCCACAAACTTAACCATTAAAATGAACATGCTTGAATCAGTGGAAATGTTAAGTACATATCGGGTTGGTGGGCAACATTAGTACATATAGACCCACAAACTTAACCATTAAATAAACCTGCTTGAATCAGTGGAAGGGTTAAGTACATATTGGGATCGGTGGGTAATATTAGTACATATAGGCCCACAAACTTAATCATTAAATAGATGTGCTTGAATCGGTGAGAGGGTTAAGTACATCACGTGTAGGTGGGTAATATTGTATATATAGGCATACGAACTTAACCAGTAGGAAACCCTAGTAACGGGGACCCATTTCAGCAGTAACCCACATAGATGTATCACGGTACCCTGAGCTAAGCAGGGTGGGGCATGATTACTGGGCTGATTATAAGTGGTCAAAATAGCGGCACGGGGTACGTCAGTGTAGGTTCCGATGGTTTTCGGGCGTGCACGTAATCCGGAGTGGAAAAAGCATGCACTGGGTACCAGTAGTTATACACTGTGCATCTTGAATCGTGTCAGGTCGCTATCATAAGGCTTGATACACCTTATGGTGGGGCCAGCACAGAGTATCTACACACAAGAGAGGGCCGACTAACACAGACACATGGAAAAATAATACAAGTTGGGAGCCGATCGATAGGGTAGTAAGGGTACATCTAACATATTCATGGCAATTAGGCAGGTTAAGGTGGAATCCTCATAATAAATGTACACCTTAAGGCTACCATAATTGCGGAGGCATCATTCGACAGGTAACATAATCCCTAGTTGGACCTAGGTCGCGTAAACCCTGAATCCGAGAAGCGTTCAATAGGTAGCATAAACCCCAGTGGCCCTGGGTAACGTAAACCCTGGTTGAATCTAGGAAGCGCTCGATAGTAAACCTCAGATTAGATCTAGATAATACACAGAATCTAGCAAGATCGAGAGTTAGGACACTAGTTAGGTGGTGCAGAGCTATAGAACTCAGAACAACAGGGTAGTAGCGAAGCAGAGAAAGAATAGAAGCGCATCCAGTTTACGTTGCCTTATCATACCTTATGCTTATCTTTTCTTTAGTTACCTTGTTTTTATGGTATTGTCCTATTTTCAGTTTATTCATGTCATGATCCTTTATCTTGTTTGCATGCTGAAAGATCACTAGACTTACCAGACTTATGTCTGACCTAGTTTGTTTTTCACCTCTTTTCTTCCGTTTCGCCCCCACCAGGTAGTCAGGGAGGGAATAGCTCAGCTTAGCCTGAACCGCTTCTCTTTCCGAGCTTGAAGATTAGTTGGTGTATTGCTCTGAACTCTCTTTCCCACTGCTATGGTTGGCTTATGCTTTATTGGGGAATATCATTGTTATTTTGTGCTTCTTTTACACTTGGAAGTGGTTAAATCAAGACAGAAGTTCTATGTATTACTTTTAAGTATGATTTGAGAAAATTGTTGTAAAAGCTTGACTGATTTAAGTTGTTAATAAAATGATTTTATTTTCCGCTACTTTATTTGTCTGTCTTGTAATTTATCTGCATCTTTTACCTATAATGCTCCACCGAAGTTAAGGCATTCCCTCTGTGAGTGACCTTAACGGAGGAGGGGTGTTTCAATACCCTTGTGGGGTTTCAATAACCAAATAACGTATTTTGTTTGTGCAGTTGGGCGATGTTTAAAATTTATCGTCCCAAACAATATCAGTCAAAGGTGTGTACATAAACAAATCGTCCGATTTGTTTATAAATATTTATTTTATTCATATACACATTAACAATTATATTTTTAAATATAAAATATTTTTAACCATAAAATATTTTATTCAATTCCACATCACACAATCAATTTTTGCAATACAATCAAACAAACAAGTCGTCCATGGTCTATGGACGACGGGTGCCGGGTGCTGCTAAGCACCGTCTGCATCCTAGTATATATTTCAACTAGAAAATAAAATAAAAGTGAGAAGTTCTCATCGAGGGTTCCACTCCTCCATTTTATTTCTGAAATCTAGAACAGTCTGCATTTTCCCGTACTTTCAACGCAGTCTTCTCTACGCTGTCCATATTAAAAATCACATTTTTATTTCAACGCTATAAAAATCTGATTTTTATTTACCACTACTCATATAAAAATTATTTTTATATCATTAACTTCATATATAAAAGATCATATTTTTATTCCTTTACATAAATAAAAATCATATTTTTCTTCTCCGACCTCATGATAAAAATCATAATTCAATTTATATAAAAAAATCGTATTTTTATTTCACTACCTATATAAAAATCTCATTTTTATATCGTTGTTTATATTTTAAAGGTCCTATCTTTTTTAGCGCTACTTATATGAATAAAAATCATATTTTTATTCTCTATTCTTATATATAAAAATCATATCTTTAAAATTATAAAAATCATATCTTTCCTATAAAAAAAATATAATCTACATACATATAAAAATCTTATTTTTAAAATGCCATTATATATGTAAAAATCGAATTTTTATCAAAAGAAAACAACTCCATATCGATTTACTAAGATATGAAATTTAAAACTGATTTTAATAAATTTAAACTAATTATGTAAATTAAATAAAAGTAAAAACTTATTGTGCTTGGTTTTCTGAGGGGGGTGGGGTTCGTAGTTCGTCGGAGGGGTGGTGGGGACCTGCGGTTGGCGGTGCTGGCCGAGGTCTGGACCCAGGAGGGCGGCGCGGCTGTTTCCATCCTGGAGGATTAGGGGGAGGGGGGCGCGTCAGTCGATTGGAGAGGAGGGGGGAGTCGCAGGTCTCGCGGCGGCTTCATACGTGGCGACGCTCCGTTGATGGGAGGGGCGACGGTCTTAGGCGACCGAGGGGGGGTTGCATTTCCGTACATCGATTTTTTTTTTCTTTTGAAAATTGAGGTCAACGGTGAAGAAAAGGGGAGGGAGAAGTTAAAAAGGAGGGGGTTAATTATAAATATAAATATTTTATTATTTTAAAATTCCAAAAAGCAACTTTTATTTAGAAATCGATCGCCAACCTATCGACTATTGTGCCTAGCTAATTACCCCCATTCCAAACACAATGGGATATGTATCGTAAGCTGATTCGATCAATTTCCATCCAAATCAAATTATAAATCTATATATTGAATTTGAACGCGCATTTCAATTTACCGGAGCCACATACGGACTCTAAAAAATCCCGAAAAATATTTTCTAGCTTCGTATTGACGATACGGTCCTAACAAAACTAATTTCGTCGAATTTGGAGACCGTTTGAAAAATGGTCATTTTCTGATCGACAGAAATTGACTAAAACTATTAAAACACGTTTTCCTTTGCCACACTCACATATTGATTCGAAAAATTAGGAACTTTGGAATCAACCAATAATTTGACATCCTGGATCCAACAAAAGTGGTTTCGTCGAAAACGGAGGTCGTTCACAAAATTTCCATTTTTAAGGGCAAAAAATTCCATAGCGACTATTCTGAATTTTCAATTGGGCAAAATTTTTATTCCCGCTATGAAATTTGGATTTTTTGGATTCGTTGGAAAGAAATTTTCATTTAGATTCTAATATTTTTGGTTTCGCTAAAATTCGGTTTATTTTGAATCCTATACATTCATTTAAAATTTGAAATCAGATTTTCAAATTACCGCACCATTTTTAATTCCTTTTATAATTAAAAATAAATATTTATATTCTAGTGTCGATTCAAATAGCTATATACGTTCTAATTCTATTAAAAATAAATTTATTGTCGTTGTTATTTAAAATAAATCATTTTAAATATTCAAAATTCATTAAAATTGCCAAAAAAAAAATTAAATTGGTTCGGATTTTCCGGGTTGTTACACTTCATATAAAAGATATATATATATATGCATATATATATATGTGTGTATATATATATACGTATATATATGTATATTTATATTTTATAATAATATCAAGTGTTTGAAAATTAACATATCTATGTACTATATAGTTTTATTTATTTATATACTTTCAATATATATATATATATATATATTTGACACAAAATATATGAAACATAAGTAGATGAACAAAATTGATAACTAGAGTTTGAACTGACATTTTCTTATTGAAAAGATGTCCTTTCAAAACCAAATCAATGAGTAGTGAGATTTTAAAATAAGAAAAGATTTTATTTAAATTGTTACATTGATATGTATACTATGGTTTATTGACATATGAACCAAAATATCTAGAATTGTAAAAGAGATAAATTATATACCTAACTATGTGCATAGATGTATATTCCTAAATTCGACGGTAATTATGAAATAATTGTAAAACATACCTATTTTTGCAATCTTTCTTTTTATCATTCTTCCATTGTCATAAACCACACATTTACATCTTCCAGAATTTGATGATGATATATGCTCTATTGCGACGGGCTTGTTTTTCTGATCAACATAGTATATTCATTTCTGAATTTGAAGATCGTATGAGAAAGATATTGATGTTTAGTACTTCAACCAACTTGGCGCCAAAATTTTGAATTTGAATTTGAATTAATGGGGACTTCAACTACTATAAATAGGCCCAAAAGTCATGTCTCTTCACAATATTTTTCTTCTTCTTCTTCCCGTTTTTCCACTTTCATTCAATCTTCTGGGAGACATAACTTCTTCGTTTCTTAACGAAATCGGACGAAACCAGCGGCAAATCGAAGAGAAAGGCAATGGTTACGGTTCAGTAATGGTTTCGTTAAGAATTTGAATGATATTATGGTGCAGTATGACGAATCAGTGAGAGTAAAACATAAAATCTCGTATGCAATTTTCTGTTTTGGATAGCCAACTTCAAACTACCATATCTCACTCATTTTTTATCGTAATTTGATGATCTACCCATCAAAAAGACCACGAGAACAAGAACTACAATCTAGAAAAGGAGTTATCTGGGAAAAATATGAGAAATATCAGCGATGATTTTGGTTTCTTTTTCCCTTTGTGCACCAAAACTTCGTTTTATCATAACTTGGCCATTTCTTAATGGATTCACACAAAATCAGTGGCATTGCGAACTTGATGAAGAGAAGAATATTACTATCAAGCTGTAGAACAAAATTAAAAGTTTTGTATCGATCAGGTACTCATTTTGTTGTAGATCGTCAATTACATATCCGTCTTTTTCTTCTTGATTGATGAACGATCAACTTGGTGTCTTTTGGACAGTAGTCATTAGACATAACTCTTCTCCTGCAAAACAACAAATCTTTTCAAAGAATCAAGTGACTTTTCAAAATAACTAATTGTAATGTTAAATAATAACATCATGATAATTCTGTGACATATCCATATGAAAAATAGTGTTCAGAATTGCAATTTAATATTTCCAAAATTCAGATGATGGAATGTTGAAAACCTATACTCCGATACCAATTGTTAAGGATGCAGAATAATGATCTTAAGGCAGAATTAACACTAGAAGGGGGTAGTGAATAGTGTTTATAAGAAATTTATAGAAATCTTTAACTAATTTGAATTACTATATGAATCACACAATGATTATCACACCAGAAATGATCACAAACATAGAAAGAATCACAGACAAAGATATAAGTAAATATAAAATGCAGAAGAGGAAAGAACACACCAGATTTTATACTAGTTCAGATCCTCCTACATCCAGTCCCACGCACACTGGATTATGCAGAGTTTTATTAATACGAGTATTAATCTTACAACACCCTTGATTTCACGGCTACAAGGTTAACATCGATTCCACCACCTTTGATTTCACGTCTACAAAGGTAACACCAATTCCACCACCTTGATTTCTAGGCTACAAGGAACACGCCCTTTCCTAAATAATTCCCAAATGATTATAATAGCCCTAGAACTCTTGAATAGCACTTCCAATTAGAGAGTATTTGATAAAGATTGAGAAAATAAGAAGAATGATGTAATTTGTGTTGAAATCGACAGAGTATAAATGTAGAAATCAAGAAATTAAAGTATGATAATGGTGGTAAGAGAAAGGATGAAGAAGGAGATGAAAAAGTTATTAAAAAAAATTAAATCAACCCTTATTTATAGAGTTTGAAAGGTTGCAACGTTTCTAAAGCGTTTTAGAATATGAAAAGACACTTCTTTTGAAATTTAAGAAAATGAAAGTTATATGTCGACATGTTCAAAACTGTATGTCGACATAGATATAAATTTTGAATTGTTGAAATCATTTTTGAAGTGTTAAAAGAACTATATATATTCTGGAATTCTTGAATCAAAAAAGTATGTTTCAAAAGAATTTTCTAAAGTGTAAAAACATATTTATAAAATTATAATATAAAACTATAAAACATATATATTATAAATATATATTTTATAAAAACTTTATAAACTATGAATATATATATATATATATATATATTTGAAATCATAAGTAAAAACTAAACAATTTGAAATCATTTAGAAAAGGAGTTTTGAAAATATTTTTGAAATCAATTTGAAAAGGAATTTGAAAACACAATTTGGAAGTGCTAACCAGAGTTTTACATATAAACTATACTCTAACACTTTGATAATCTTGAGCTCTTGATATCTTGATACTCAATAGTCTTGAATCTCCTTTGAGATCTTGAATTTCATGATATCTTGAATCTCTAACACTGTATAGTCTTCAATATTTATATTCCGCATATATATACATATCCTACAACTGCATAGATATTTTCTGGACAAGGATGTTAGTATATATTTTACAATAAATAATTTTTTAATTGAAATAAGGTTGTTGTAACCAAAACTCCATTATCTAACACGTGTGTCGACTATTATGACTTGAACAAAGCTTGCCCAAAGGACAGCTCGCCACTTCCAAAGATTGACCAACTAGTGGATTCAACTGTCGGTTACCAGCTTCTCTCCTTCATGGATGCGTACTCAGGCCGTAATCAGATTCCCATGTACCCTCTTGATCAGGAGCACGCTTCATTCATAACTGACCTTGGGCTCTACTGTTAAGTTGTTATGCCTTTTGGTCTCAAGAATGCTGAAGCTACCTATCAGCGACTGGTCAATCGCATGTTAAGCTTTCTTTTTATTAAGAATGTGGACTTCTATTAACACTCAATGTTTTCTGTGTAATGAAAGCTTCATAACTAATATAATGTGAAGTATGCTGCATAATCAGTTTGCATAGAGAACTACTTATTTAGTAGTACAGCTAAATTTAGTTAAACCAAATTTAGGTGAACTAAGTTTAGCAACAGTGAATTTCATACTTATATCAATATTTTCTCATATAACTACAGGTTGTAAACACAACATTATTAGCTCATGATTTGTTTTATGCTTGTGCAAATGTTTCATTGTGAAATTGGTCATGAACGGGAAACTTTAAAAAACTTTGTTTGTTTCCTCACCATTTGATTCATAGAACTGCATCATAAATTACTTACCAATCATTTATTGCATAACGTAAAGAGTATTTTCATAGGTATAAAAGTATATTTGACCTACAGAAAGAATTGAAAGTACAAATAATATTGTAAACACAACATGATGCGTAATTGACAGATTTTATATCATAAAACGTACATTGTTTATGGTAATTAACTAAAGTTAGCCATCTTCTCCTAAATGACAATGGGGATGTAGTTAAGCAAGTTTTTGGAATAGTATAAAACTTAAAATAGTACAATCATAATTATGTTAAAGCAATTAAAGCTAAAGCGTGAATTTATGCACGTCTAGTAACAATATTAACAATAACAAGTCCTAAATCATCAAATGCATAAAATCCATAACTAAAAAACATAATAAAAAAGATCTAAATTGAGGCATATCCGCTTGTCGGCACCATCAAATCGCAACAGCCTGTTGGTCATATATTTATTTCTTTAATTTTCTTGGCAATTTCTTTTCCCTTTTATTTCAATTTGTTACTCGTTTGCTTCTCTCTTTTATCTTCATAGGAAAACCTAGGGTTCCAATATTACATTGTGGTGAGAACATCGATTGGACATCAGAGTCGAATGATTGAAAATTTAGCGAGGAAGTTTTCTAAAATAAAAGCTAATTCATGATGATATAAAAGGGGGAAGAATAGATGAAAGGTGGGGGAGTGGAAATGCAGGGAAGAAAACCCTTAAATCTGGTGTCAAAATTCTAGCCATTTGATACCATTATCCAATTGAATCTCGTCCGCTCGCTATATAAATGTGGGGAAGGATGGTAATGCATTTAGGTGGAGGAAATAAAAATGCAGAACAATATGATTATGTAAGTAAGCCGCATGAGATCATGTGAATAAAAAGCTATGTACAAATCTGAGCCTTCCTTTGTCTTTGCTAAGATTAAATCTCAACCACTCTTGGTCTTTTCTTTATATACTAAGGGATTTATATATATATATATGTATATATATATCCAAAGGATAAAATAATCAGGTAGATTTGAATTTCGAACAAAGAGATAAGGATATGGGGACAAGAATAATGTTAATAAGGAAAGAAGTAAACTAAATCGGTTAACGTTATATATAATAAAACTTTTCGGCCCTACATACGTTTATTGAGTAATTCAGTAATCAAGTGGTCGACCTCCCCCTAGAAGTGGCGTCAACCGCCAGTCGACCGCCCTTTTAGGGGAGAAATTGATGACGTGGCACCTGAAGTGCCCAATAAGGCTAAGTTTGAGTTAGGTTTTTGGGTTAATTTATAAGAATGAACAGCTAGGTTTAAATCTTAATAGTCCTATGGTTCTTTTTACATGGACGCCTATAAATAACCCCTAGACTCCATACATAAACCTAGGCACTCTCTCTATTTGTGTCTCCACGCTGCCACTTATTTCATAGGAATTCAAAATACGTTTTCGTCTTCTCTCAAAAATCTATTCTTCGTTCTCTAGTCTCTTTTCTTATAGGATTTAAATTATAATATAGATCGGGAATCACATGGTTTATACATATATAAGAATTTTAATTATTTGGTTCCTATGTATATAGATCTTTAGGAATTGGAGTTCACATCAAATAGACAAAACAACGTCAGATCCTCGACATTTCCAATCACTGTGAGTGGAATTAGTAATTACTTAGGCATATTCTACCTTTATAGATTATTATATGAAGTTGTATGCCTAGGGAGATTTGGAATAACAATAATATCAAACTGTAAAATCCCCAAATCTCCTATTTTTATGTATATATCACATGAATTGTCAATTGATATCGGGTTTGCGAATTTGTTTTAGTAGCAGATGAAGGACATTTGGTTAATATACTTTTACTTGATTTGATTTATCCTTTTTGTCTAAATTTGTTTATGTTATAAAAAGGTTTAGATTTGATTAGTTTTATTATCTGGATAATTTTGGATTTCCATTCTAAATGGATAATCTGAATGTATTCAGATTTGAAGCTAATCAAATGTCAATATTTTTATGAATAACATGAGAAAAGGGTAAATTAGATAAATAAAGGTTTATGTATGTATATATGTATATATATGTATATATATATATATGTATATGATTTGTACCTCTTTCTTGATTCATTACTTGAATTATTCCAATAAGCCTAAGGATGCAAGTTTTGATTTTTTTTTTTTTATGTTCTATTTTTCCATTACTGTTATCATTCATTATACCCCTATGACATCATGCCGTGTATTTAGCGGTCTAATGTGGAAATTAAACTTATATGCCTTAAATGTATATTAAATTGACAATTTACTCTGTTAAAACGTTTCTTTGCCCATACGAAAACTAGCGTTTATTGTACGTATTTAATATTCTATATATATAGCGTTATCAACATAATTCAATGTAATAAATACGTTAGAATTTGAAATGTTCCCATATAATGGTTGCTTGCGTGTGCATATAGAATGGCTTATCTATATATTAAAGTATGACACACAAACATGAGGTTAGTCATCATTTGTTGTAGAATCCTACCCGGAACCAACCGGCAAATCCAACAACCACAAGTGGATCCGGCTAATGTGAAAGGTCTAGGTGCCATGGCCCATTCAAGTTTAGCACACTATGACACGAGGTTAATCCCACCTGTCTAAGGGATACGTAGCATGCTATATTTAATTCACCAACTGTATAAGGGGAGTCTTAAGCGGCATAGGTGTTCTACTGTAATATCAGTTAAGCAGTAACATATGACATCACCCGAAGGGGTCTTAAATGGTTATTTGTGGGCCTACCATAAAATCGCTATTAAGCGGCGAGGTACTACTTCTCATATTACTTGTGAGATTATAAACCTTGGAATGATGATGTATTACGGGTCTTAAGGGACTAGGGTTCGCCTCAAGGTTATAAGAGATCATATGAATTAACCTTTATCAAATAAGTAGGTATGGGCCATAAGTAACCGAAAATGCCTACCTCGTTGGGTCTTCACCCTAAATGCACTAATGGAGGTCTTACGCGATTGACTCGGATATCCACCTCATTGGTTAGATACTTCTTGTTTATGTGTGTGCTTGTGTGTTTCGTAGACATACCTTGACATATATAACCTACCAAATCTAGGGTATGGTCATTAAGTAAATATTATTTTCAGTCGCATAGGATTTTATGTTCCGACCCTCTCCTTAACATATCCAACAGGGTAGTAGATGGGGTAGATTCAATGGATGAAGCAATAATGTAGACTGAAAAGAATGATGGAGATGCTTTTGACACTAAAACTTGGCACAACCCCCAAGAGATAAAATTGTAGGGAATAAATAAAGACAAATAAATGAAAAATGAAAAGGAAAATGATCACACATAAGTTTATAGTGGTTCGGCGTTAACGAGCCCACGACCACTTTATAATCTTATTATATCAAATGATCTATTACAAGCAAACAGTCACAATAATGATATAATCAGAGATTTTCCCAAAGATCCTTCTTCTGAGTACAAAGGTTTATTTATAGGCGCTACAAAATTCAAATTGGCTGAGACACGTGTCCTTTGATCCAAGATTTCAGGAGATCCTGAAGAGGAGTTCTTTTCATGAATAGTGATACGATTTGAATTCGGAGTGATAGGTGGCCTCTAGTATCTGATCATCGAGGATGAGTAAGAGCGGTTAAGTCAGAGTAAGTCCAAATCCTTAGGAGAGTAACTTGCGTTAAGTTAGATGTAACCTGATCCACTCGGTTTGAAGATAATAGGCTCTAGCTGGACCACATATCTGGTTTTGGCATTCGGCTTGTGCCTCAGATTTAAGCTGATTCATCCATGGGCCAAAGTCTGTAACGTTAATCAATTTTGATGGCCTTACCAAAAGGCTGCTCAACGCTCTGCCCCCTAAAGTATGTCGTGTTAAGAACAAGGCATGCTTTGTATATTTTATTCGGTACCCTTCCTTACTGCAAGAATCGGAGGGATGAGTTTGTATCGAAAATTATCAATGACTCGAGAAATGATGAAGCTTCTGCAGTCGCGTGTCTGTTCGATCAGGCATAGCTCAGTAACGTATTGATACGTCAGTCCCAGGGGTAAGCTCTGTAGTCATATTTAACACAAGACGAAGAGTCCTTTCATTTCATTATAAAGGACTGGCCCACTTTCTTTATTTTACTTTTTCACTATAATAGATTCAGTTATTTTTCAAAACAACTAGAAAAGTTTCCTTCGCCGAAAATCAAGATTATTTTCCCAGATTTCTCCATGGAAACTGATGTTACTTTCCTCATTTATAAAACACTGTGATTTTGCACAAAAATCTTCTTTACTCTTCTTTTGCTTCAATCTGTATTCCATACACTTTACGATCCGAGTTATTGGCGTCAAACTTGTTGGAATTGTGGTCCGATGGTAAGGCGATGATCGTATGTGCTTCTGATGGCATAAGCGGTGATAATTGGTGGCGAGGGAAAAATTGTATCTGTGAAGAGGTAGGGATAAAGAGATACCTTGCTTTTCAAAACATTTCAAATTTCAAAGTGCCATCAACTCTTAGGACACGTGGTAGTGGAAGAGAGGGAGTGATTATACGAGCGCACTCTGGCAGTGATGATGGCTCTTAGTAAGGTTAGGTAGAAGGAAATAAGGTATGTCCTTAAATTTAGTGCTTGCGGACCCAGTGCTGTAGAATAAGTAATTGTCTTCATCATGTTTGGGGACAATAACCAACCTTGGGTCGGTAAGGTTATCTGTCGATTACTTTAGGGTTGAAAGCCATAAAGTGGAACACTTTTTGATTATTGCTTTTGACTTAAATTGTCACTTTATTCTTGCGCACTCATGTATATGCATATGTTAAGGTGTTACAATTTCATCAATTTGACTGGTGGCTTTTTAAGAATAGCATAACCTACAACAATCAAATGATGCAGTGCTCGTAACCTCGGAGCTGACAAGGAAAAGGTCACATCCACCCCTGTAGACTTGGAGAGTGCCTCACCTTCTAAATCTAGGGCCAATTCAATCTGGTTTTAACATCGAAACCCATGGTCGTTCGATCGACCTGCCTCTTGCTACGGAAATTGGAGAATCAAGCGAGTTAGTAACTGCCCCCGATACTCTTCCTGAGGTTGACTTTGTAGTAGCTCCTCCTGACTCCTGGGCAGGTACAATGAGCAAAAAACAGCTTAGAAACTTAAGTGCAAAAAACTTCTATGGCTTAATTTTCTTGCTTCCATAAAGATGGATCGTCCTCATAACCCGCCGAGTGGCTATATGGTGCTTACTCGCCCAATGTGCACAGCCGGGGCTATCCCCCTTTATTCTCCGTTCATGATCAACTTCATACGACAAATGAATCTGGCTCATATGCAGCTTCACCTGATCGCATACACCAACCTACTTTCCTTATATGTCCTTTACATAAAGTACATGAACCAATCCCTAACACTTGATGACATAGTATTTTTATTCAACTTCATAC
This sequence comes from Allium sativum, assembly GCA_030737875.1. Lineage (NCBI taxonomy): Eukaryota > Viridiplantae > Streptophyta > Magnoliopsida > Asparagales > Amaryllidaceae > Allium > Allium sativum. The sequence continues at coordinate 548,366,601 of CM060921.1, read as the reverse complement.
ATCAAGAGCAAAAATCTCCCTCTTTTCTTTATTTGAGGTCGTCTGTACTCGGAAAATCGTCGAAGGCATCCCCAACAAATTGGGTGACATCAAGCACAGTTGGTTTTATATTAAACAACAACCGGGATGTGCTCGCTGCTGGTTTTAATGTTGTAAGTCTTTTATTTAAGTTGAATTAATCATAAGCAAGCTCCTCACATGAATTTTTCCATGTAGGTAATGATCCGAAAAGACCCGAAGGGGGAGTGTTCCAAAAGCATTATGATACCTTGGCTGCTCTTAAGAAGGAGGACCGACATTACAAGAAGCTTTTGACCAATGCAAACCTTCGTTGGTATCATCTCCTGGGCAAGGGGAGATCATTAGGACCTTTGGATGACCAGGCCTCTTCTTCTCACAGCACTCGGGATGATGTGCCTCTTTCACAAAATATACCGATCGTTGCCAAGGTCATGCCCCCAGTCAGGGTGTCAAATGTCCATCCTTTGTCCGTAAGGGAAAAAGAACACTCGTCCGAAAGCAAGGGGAAAAGGCCCGCTTTGAAGAGAATAGTTTGGGAGTCTGACCGACTGAGAAGGCTAGAGAAAATGGCTAGAGATGCTCAGGGGAGGCTACTAATGAAAAAGTTAGCTTGCCGACCTCCGACCGAAATATTCCGATGTTAGAAGAGTTCCTTCCCCTGTTCATGGTCCCTAGGAAAAAGAATCGGACTTTCCATTCCGCGACCTACGAAATGTAGAAATGTCGGATATAATCTTTCCTTCTCAGGGCTTGGATCTGGGGTCAATTTTCCATACAAAGTCCAGGGAAGATGTCATATCAGCCTGTCTACAAGACACCGGTGATGCACATCGAGTTTCAAACTTGGGTCCGTTTAGAAGAACTACTTTAGAAATACACAGCACTAGTATTGCACATCACAACACCATTTTCTCTTGTGTATATTGATCATTGATCTAAACTTCTTTTTCATTATGCGGGCGCTACAGATAAGGAGTTTTATCATATCAACTTCAAGTCTCTTTGGAGGAAGGCAGGCTAGTCGGATCGGCCTCACAACAAGTCAGGCAAGAGGGCGATCATGGAGACGAAAGTCTTAGAAAGCAAGGGGAGAAGAGAAGAAAGACAAAAGGAAGGAATAAAAAACACAGAAGAGAAAAAGGAGGGGAAAGAAGATTAGGAGCATAAAGGAAGAAAGCAAAGGGAAGCAAGTCCCCTGTAAAAGAGGAAGAACACTAATCTTCCAAGCATTGGTCTTTATCCCATCCTCAGGATAATACCCCTAAGGATGGTGACAAGACGTCCAACGAAGCTGCTCCAGGCCATCCCATGCTTTCTATCGACCCTTTTCCCGAGGTGCTGTCGATTGGACCCCACGTACATGATTTTATCCTTTCTTTTGGTCGTCCTGAAAGAAGTCCCCAGGTACCGGTCTCCTCGGATCAAGAGAGAGCGTCTACCGACCAAGTCAGAGAGATGGAGGAGCTCTTCCTAGGTCTTTATTTTACTGGAATTAATCCTGCCACTATGCTATAACCATTCCCACCAAACCTCTATGGTCAAACTAGATCGAACATGGACTTCGCCCTGACCCAATTTAATGTGATGTATGCATACGCAATGCAAGTGTGTGAAGTGGTTAGGTGTAGAATAGAAGAAAATGAATGCTTGTAAAGGGATCTGGGGACTAGGAGGAGGGATTTTGAGTCACTATAAAATAGGACAGATGAGTGTGAGTTTGAGGTGGTTGCTCTTAGGGACAAGTGCCAAACAATCATGAGAGGCTTAGAGGCTCTACTTTAGTCGGTGAGCCAGGAGTGCGCCTCCTTAAGAACTGAATATGAGTCCTTAGGGAATGACAACGGTCATTTGGATCGGGAGGTTCAAGAACTTAAGGCCCATTTCGAATCGTCTGAAGTCACTAGAAAACAGGCCGAGGACACTATCGCTGCTGCAATCAAAAATGTTGGCAATGCTCATCTTCAACATGAAATTGAAGCCCGCTTGATCATAGCCGAACACATTGTTGAAAAAATAAAAATAAGCAAGAGACTTGGTGCCAACATTCTATGACTTTTTGCCCGTGTCCTCCATCATAAAAACTTTTCTTGGATGAGAGATTATCAGAAGGCTTTAACCGACGCATGGGAGGTGTTCATGAGAGTAAAGGTTAAGGCGGAAAAGTGTGAGCCGGTAGACAAGGAAGCTTTGATTGCTCAGTATTTACATGATGATGAGAAAAAAGTATAGGCTGAAGGAAAGAGAAAGATAAAGGCATTATGAGATGCCAAACGATACAAGGCCAAAGGGATGTCGGTCCTCGAGGCTGACACAAGTAAGATGAAAGCATCTTTCCCTTCTTCAAATGTTGAGGTCAGTTCGTTCCCAATTCCTCCTCCCCCAAACAAGTCCTCTGGAGTAGTAGAGGAATGTAGTCTGGATGATTCTCTTCTCTCCTTGCCCAAGAAAAGTCCCACGGTTCCGGCTTCCAAAACAGGCTTCAGACCGACCGACGGAGTCCGTAACCATGGGTAACTCGCTCCTTCTGTCTTAAGTTCATCGACCATTTGTTCATTCATAACTTTTGTCATGTCATAGGTACTCCATTTGCTGAATAGGTCACCGGGGAGGAGGCTAAAGCACCAGAGAGGGATCCCATCACCATCCCTAGCGGATATGAAGAAACAACTGATGCTCCGAAGAAATAAGAGATGATCTATTTCAAATCGGTATATGGGTGAAGTCAAGAGATCCGACCTTCCTTCTATTGCAGAGATGAAGGCTAGAAACAAAGAAAAAAAATCTTCCCTTAAATCTGAATTGTCCGATGAGCCCCTCAACATTCGTCCCCTCCAAAGTTTTCCACCAACTTTACTTTCATCTGCCAATATGGCTCCTTTTCCAGCTCCGGTTGATCCAAGCAAAAGAAAGCACGACCCATCAACAACGTCTAGTCGCTATAGTTCCTTTTGGCAGTATACTCGTAAGTCTAAGGCACGACTTGACTACCGAGGAGAGGCGGGAGCTAATTAGGAAGAGGGAAAGAGAAAGAGAAAGAGAAAGAGAAAGAGAGGAGATGGAGAAGTCTTTTGATGTACATTTTTTAGACCCTTTGGAAATTTCGTGTAAGTGCGACCCTCGCGTTTTTGTCTTCGTCAAGTCTAGTATTTTGCGGATGAAGTTTGATGTACCTATAAACAATATTGTCTTTGTAAGCAAAACTTCTATTGATGTTCAAACAGTATTTTATCACTTTCAAATACTTGTATCATTAGTGTTTCTAAGTCCTAGGGTAGTGATACTAATGTTCCCAATTTATATTGAACTCTGGAGGTTATTTAAGTGAAATTCCTAATTGGATCGCTTGTATACACCCATGCCCCCAGTGTCGTAGGGGATTGGTTCGGTCGTCAAGTATTACTATCGATTCCAAGATCGGATCGATCAGTCTGAGGGTCGAACGATCATGGTTAGGAATATGTGGGTCTCTTTGTACTCTCCCTCTAGTCGTTAAGGGTTATAGTTCCAAGGATTGAGCAAATCTTTAGTCGGGGTTCACCTTTCACACTCGTCCATAATTTTATACTCCTTATCAAGTCAAAAGAATCAAAGTTATACTAAACAGATAGTCATGTTGTTTACCTCGGTGTCATCCTCACTTTTGGTTAACAAAGTAGGACCCGAGGGTTCGAGCGTCAACATCAAGTTCAAAGTTAGTTTCCCTGCATTTCCTATCGGTTCCTGAACGTGGTCGACTCGTTATGACATGGAACGGTGGGTCGGGGAGTTAACACTTGACCTAATGTTGGTCGAATCACAACATACAATCATCACAGTAATAAGACAGAGGAGGAAAGGAAATTTTGTTCATAAACTACTATGCGTGATAAGACACACATTATTACAATACGAAAACAAGTAAAATAATAATCAAATAAAACTTCCAAGAAAGATAAAGTCGTAAATGCTCCATATTTCATTCTCTCTGAATAGGGTTGCCATCAACAGTCATTAGCCTGAAGGTTCCATTATCAAGCTTCTGTCAGATTATATAGGGCCCTTCCCACTTGGGCCTATATGTACGAGAGTCGGGAAGACCCGTTTTTGGACAAGATCACCAACATCTAAAGGTCTTGTGTCGGAACTTCTTATTGTAATATTGAAAGATCCTCCGCCATTGAGCTTTGACACAGAGGTTTGCTTGTTCTCTTTTATCATCAATCATGTCTAATGATTCCGAGAGAAGGGCTTTTTTTGATAGTGGATCATAGTACGTAGTTGTGTAGGAAGGAAATTCAAGCTCTACGGGAATGACAACTTCCAATCCATATGATAAGGCAAAGGGAGTATGGCCGGTAGCAGTCTTGTGGATAGTTTGGTACGCCCAAAGGGCTAATGGAAGCTCGTTGATCCATTTTCCTTTGGCTCGCTCCAATCATTTCTTAAGATAGATTAAATGATTTTGTTAGCAACTCTAACTTGTTCATTGGATTGCGGATGCACAACCACTGTGCACTTCTTCTCGATGTGATATCGTTCACAGAAGTCTCTGAATTTCGAGTTGTCAAACCGAGTCCCATTGTCAGTTATGATAGTCCAGGGTAAACCAAACCGACATATAATGTTTTTGATAATAAAATTGACGAGTCGCTTTGTTGTGATCGTGGTCAACTGCTCGGCTTATGCCCATTTTGTAAAGTAGTTTACCGCCACGATCACATAGTTTGCACCTCCTTTTGAGAATGGCAGGCTTACAATAATGTCTATTCTCCAAACGGCAAATGGCCATGGGATGACCATATGAGTGAGCTCTGTCGGTGGGGCTCATGGGATTTAAGCAAATCTTTGGCATGTGTCACATCGCTTGAAATAATAGGCTGCATCCTTGTTAACGGTCGGCCAAAGGTATCCGCATCGTTGTACTTTCATACCCAGTTTTTGTCGTCCGGTGTGAGAACCACATTCTCCTTCGTGTACTTCCCACAATATTCTCTTGACATCATCCATAGACACACATAGAAACATTGGGATGGAGAAACCTCTTCTATAAAGTTGGTCTTGCCGAATGATGTACCTGGAGGCTTGTCGCACAAATTCTCGTCTCTCATTCCTTCTTTCGGGAAGAGTGCCATGTAATAGAAAATTCTTGATGGGAGTCATCCAAGATTCTTTTTCAGGTTCGGCTTTTGTTTGATCGACCCCCATCTGATCGATGCTCGGAATGCTCAAGGTTTCTATTGGACTAACTCTGTTGCACTCAGGTTGTCGGAACTAGCGAGTTTTGCCAACCTATCCGCCTCTATATTTTCCTTTCTGGGAATATGGGAAATTCCATATTGATCAAAGCCATGCAACAATTCTTGGAATTTTTTTATATAGGCTGCAAGTCAGACTCCTTTAGTCTGATACTGTTTCCGAACCTGAAATATAATAAGTTGTGAATCACAGAAAATATCAAGTGATGTTATTCTTAAGTCCCTCACGAGTTTGAGCCCGGCAATCAAGGCTTCATACTCAGAGCTATTATTGGTAGACAAGAAATATGATCTTAGGGCATAATAGATCGATCGCCCTCCGGGAGATAACAATACTATGCCGGCGTAGGAACATCGATCGTTACGGGTCCTATCTGTGTACAACTTTCAGGTGTCTGATCTCAACTTGGTATTATCCTCCAGGCCGTCGTCCTACGTAATGGTTAATTGAGCTATGAAATCGGCCAATGCTCGCTCTCGGATGGATTTCTACGGGACAAAAGTCAGGTCGAACTGACTTTGTTCAATGTTCCATTTGAGCAGTCTCCCGCTTGCCACAGGCCGATGCAAAACTTGTCGTAGTAGTTTGTTGGTGAACACTTTGATAGGATGGGCCTGAAAGTAGTGTCGAATCTTCTGTGATGCAATCAATACACTATAAGCGATCTTTTCAATCTTTGGATAGTTGCGTTCAGCCCCTGTCCGTTTCTTATTTACATAATAAACTGGTCGTTGTACCCGATCCTCTTCACAGATTAGGACCTAGCTGATTGCATGTGCGAATAGTGACAAATACACAAGTAGGTCGTCATGGTTAATTGGTTTGGACATGATTGGAGATTTCTCCTGGTGGTCGAGTAAATTGTGAAAGATCTCGACCCAATCAGGTGTCCAGGCAAAGTTTTATTCCTCTTTTGATCAATTCAAAGAAGGGTAAACACTTGTCGGTTGCCTTAGATATGAATCGACCCATTGTTGCGACCTTGCCTGCTAAGTTTTGCACGTCCATGATTCTTTTAGGTTCCTGGATTCCTTTGGTAGCCAAAATTTGATCGGGATTGATTTCAATTCCTTGAGAGCTAACAATGAAACCCAAGAGCTTTCTCGATGCTACCCCGAAAGTACATTTCAAGGGATTGAGGTTCATCCAATATCTTCGAAGGATGTCGAACATCTCTAAAAATTCTCTAACATGATCGAATGATTGTTTTAACTTCACCAACATATCATATGCCTAAACCTCCATTGTTCTCCCTATCTGATCATGAAACTTGACCAGACGCTAATATGTTGCCTCCACGTACTTCAGTCCGAATGGCATGACCACAAACCTAAGGTCAGTTACAAAACTGGTATGTTCTTGATCCGGAACATGCATTGCAATTTGATTATATCTCGTGTATGCGTCCATGAATGAGAGGAATCTCATGCCTTGTAGTCGAATCAACCAGTTGATCGATCCTAGGTAAGGGAAAACTATCTTTAGGGCAGGCTTTGTTCAAATAAGAAAAGTCGATACAAGTTTGCCACTTCCCATTAGCCTTCTTCACAAGCACGGGGTTTGCTATCCACTTGGGATAAATTGCATCTCGAATAAATCCGTTGGCTTGAAGCTTTCCGATGTCCTCCTTTAGAGCGGTAGACCTCTCTAGGCCGAGCATCTGCCGCTTTTGCTTTACAGGGGTATATTTCGGGTTGATGCTAAGAGAATGAGTCATAATGGATGGTGTAATCCCACACATGTCAGCGTGGGTCCATGCAACCACGTCAAAGTTAGCACGAAGGAATTAGGTCAACTCCCTCATTTGGAGGGGGTTAAGATAGGATCCAATCTTCAAGGCCTTCATCGGGTCATCGTCATCGATTAAGATCTCCATCGTAGTCTCATTAGGGATTTCTTCCTACATACTAGTTCTTCATCCTCTCTTGGATCGATGTCCTCGGGTTGGCAGATGGACGGTCCCGGCCGTGATGTTTTCTGTAGTTGTTATGCTTCCTTACCCTCCGCGGATGAGGGTTATCTTATGTTTCCTTGCTATTTTTGCTTTGTAGCTCTTTCCATTCTGCCAAATAGTAGGCTCGCCCTGTTACTTGGTTCCCGCACACTGTTCTGATACCTCCATCAGTTGAGAATTTCAAAAGAAGGCACCAAAGAGCAATACAAGCTCTAAACTCAGCTAGGGCCGGTCGCCCTAAGAATGCATTGTATTGGGAGCTTATATTCATTACAACAAACAGAAAGATTCGTACTCTCTTACAGTCTCCATCTCCCAATTCTAGAGACAGGTCGATCATACCGATCGGCTCAGTGGACGACCCATGAAGCCACATATTTGGCCAGTGCATGGCTTCAAATCCTTCAATTCTAACTTCATCTGGTCATAAGCATGTCTAAACAATATGTTTACCAAGCTCCCATTGTCGACCAAAACCTTTCGTACTACAGTCGGACCAATTGTCGTTGTTATGACCAACGGTTCAATGCTCGGGGCTTCTATACCAATCGACTCCCGATTGCGGAAGATGATGTCATCAGTCATTGCCCTTCTTTGCTTTATGGGACTTGCAGCTTCGGGGGTGCTTGTCTATGTAACATCCATATGTTTTGCAGAGTTTACATAATGTTTCATAGCCCGAACACTATGCCCCGCTGGATGAGGTCCTCCAATAATGACATTGATCATATCCCCTTTGCCTTCTCTTGGGATGTGGCTCTAGATGCCGTTTGATTTTTCATAGGCGCAGAAGTCCCTTGCCCCTTGTCCCTTGGGGCCACCTTATACTCATCAAGCTTTCCTTCTTGAATCAACTTTTCAACAATGTCCCGGAGGTGATGGCATTCATTAGTCGTATTCCTATAAATCTCATGGAACAAAAAAAAAAACTTCGTAGTCGCCCATACTTTTTCCGTAGGCTCACGCAAAAGTGGCTTCTTGTACTGAACTGTATTGCATGTATCGAGATGGATACTTTCCAACATGTCATTCAACACCATATAACTTTCAAAAACTTGGAACTTGGGTTGCTTCCTGGAATTCCCTCATTATCCAGGGTTTTCGTTGGCTCCCTTTGGTTTGTTACCATTTCTTTTACCATGATTTCCAACATTCACTTCCACCTTCTCAAAATTATCTCTGGACTGCTACATTACTCTGAATGGGTTTGGTACATCTTTCGACCCATCCTTTTCATCCAATCGCACATCCTTCTGCCTTAACCGGATGTTGGCCTTTTCATAAAACATATCAACTGTTGTAGGTGGCTTCCCGATTAGATACTTCCCGAACTCCGTCCTTTTGTCAATGCCATCGGCCATGACCATCAAAACCGTCTCATGATTTGGATTTCTTACCTCGATGGTAGCTGGGTTATGTCGGTTAAGGTAGTTTCTTAGGGATTCACCTTTTTCTTGCTTTACTATGGAAAGGGCCATAACATACTTCGACGTAGAAGCGTGGAGGCGGAACTGGGTCAGGAATTTCTCACTTAATTCTTTGAAGCTTGGGACCTACCTTGGAGGAAAATGAGTGAACCACATGAGCGCTACTCCACTCAAGAAAATTGGGAAAGCCTTGCATTTGATGGTATCTTGAGCTATAGCCACCTCCATATGCCACAAATTTCTCATAAAATGTTGTTGCGGGTCAGTGGTTCCATCGTAACAGTTCATTTGGGAAATATTAAATCTTCTGGGGAATTCAGCCTCCAGAATGTCATCTGTGTAAGGCATACGGCTTCAGTCGATCCCCCAGTCTTCATTTTTATACCCGTTGATGTCATTCATAATTTGTTGTACCATGGCAGTCATATCAGGAGGAATGAGGGTATATCAATCGGCATCGTCAACTGATCGAGTTCTCCCCACTCCCTCTCCAGGCAACATTGCCTCGACTGTCGTCCGGGCGGTCCTTCCTCTTCCCCGAGTATCCTGGTCATTCACAATATGTCGAGGAGGAAGAACAAGAGCTTGATCTGTCTAAGCGGTACTTTGGTGAGCTGAAGGATAGGCACTTCGACCCTGTCGAGCCATTGGATCGACGTTCTCCATGTTTGTCTGATTGATCCATGCTTGGTCAGCTGTACCGAGTTAATTAGAATGTCTTTCCAGTTGCAACTGCTGTATGTTTTCGGGTCTCTCTAGTGGGCGTCACGAATGAAGTCGGTCTCTGCTTCCTTCGAATGATGATGAACCATCCGAGTTTTGGTCCAATCGATGAGGGTAAGATTGATGATCCTGAATTCTTCCCATTGTCTCGACATTTGATATATATCTTGCCCCATTGCGACATTCTCCCGAACATGAGCATTTAAAGCCTCCATGGTTCCCGGAGTTAGTTTATCATAGTCATAAACTCTTCACAGATGCCAAAAGCTGAGTGAGAAGTCGGATCTGTTGTGAAGGTTGCATCAAAGATGGTAGCACAGGTTGGTATGGGGTAAGCCCCAGATCGGCCAACCCCCCGGCTACGTCTGTTGATGTTGTAGCCTGTGGTTCTTTTCCAACGTTGTGTGCCGTGGATTTGGGGACCATGATTCAATGATATCTGGAAAGTAATAGGATCTCGTCTTAGACTTGGTGATCCGAAAGTAGAGCAAAATCCTCTAGATGCTGAGAATATTAAGTTTCTCAGTGAAAGCATCAGAGTGTTAACATCAAAATTTGGCACAACACCCAAGAGATAAAGTTATAGAGAATAAATGAAGAAAATAAATTAAAAATGAAAAGGAAAACGATCACATATAGGTTCATAGTGGTTCGGCGTTAACGAGCCTACGTCAACTTTGTAATCTTCTTATATCAATTGATCTATTACAAGCGAACAGTCACAATAATTATATAGTCAGATATTTGCCCAAAGATCCTTCTTCTAAGTTCAGAAGGTCTATTTATAGGTGTTACAACATTCGAATTAGTTAAGACATGTGTCCTTTGATCCAAGATTCAGGAGATCCCGAAGAGGAGTTCTATTCATGAATGGCGGTATGATTTGAATTCGCAGTGATATGTGGCATCTAGTATCTGATCATCGAGGGTGACTAGGAGCGGTTAAGTCGGAGTAAGATCAAATCCTTTGGAGAGTATCTTGCGTTAAGTTAGATGGAACCTGATCCAGTCGGTTTGAAGATAATAAGCTCTAGCTGGACCGCATATCTGGTTCTGGCATTTGGCCTATGTCTCGGATTTAAGCCGATTCATACATGGGCTGAAGTATGTAACATTAATCAATTTTGATGGCCTTACCAAAAGGTTGGTCAACAAATATTATGTTATTATTAGTTATCGTTGTTGTATTGCTTATGGAAACTCTAAATGAAGAATTTTAATGATGTACATATTAAATAATTGTATCTTGACAATCTGTGTTTGAATTCTATAGTTTTTTTACGAAATGGTACATCTTATTTTGGTATTATAATTTTTCTTTCCATTGTGTGAGATTGCCTAATGTTATGATTACCTGTTATTCTATGCAAATTTATATACTTACAGGAACCAAAGATCCATTTAGAGTGGCTCTAAGTTTCGATGGGCCTTTTTTGGGTCGAAATTTAGGCCTACTCCGGGTGGGTTGTTACAGTTATCATCAATACAATAAGTTCTTGCTGCTATAATAACATTTTCTTCATCATCGGTATCTGACTCTTCTATGGGAACGTTATCTATAAACAATAGTTTTGTCATGTCAATCTCCGCTCTCTCAGGAATAATATTTCCAACTTTCACATGGATTATCTTAGACATAAACCTTTCTACTAAAAGTGGATCAAGAGAAGAGAAGCTTAAGTATGGATATTTTCCTATGTTTTATGCATAAATGAGTAGAAATGCATCCTCAAATGAGTTAACCATAATATCATCCAGGGTAGTTTGAAGAAAGTAAGAGAGCCTCTATTTGGCATCATTAATCACACCAATAGCTTTTGTCAGAGAGGCCTCATTCCTGTCAAGCTTGCTCCTAAGAATGGCATTCTTCTCCTTATAAAGAGAATTCTCATCTTGTAAAGTAGAACGGCTGGAATTAAGGGCAGTAATTTCTTCTTTAAACCCTTCCAAAGTCTCTCTTGGAATTCTAACCTCCTCAGTTAAAGACAGACTAATTCTATTCCCCTAGCAAGTATCATACCTTATTTAGCATTGGTAAGAGAGACAACCTCTTCTTTCAAGAAAATAATTTCTTTCCTAAGGTGATAGATCCGAAGAAGCTCCGGAAACATCTTCTTGTTGCAAGAACCATTGTTTTATGACCTAAAAGAAATAAGGACATAACAGAAATAAGGATCACAATCACAAAGTAAAATGAAGTAGGAAATAAGGTTCATACCGAGAGTTGTTGCTCAACTAGAGAATGACGATAGCTAGAAAAATCATAAGTAAAACATGGAAGACCAATATCAGAAAATGTGGAAGAAGACATAATTTATTTGACCAACTCATCAAAACCCTTAACATTAGGGGGTGCAGGAGCTCCTTGAGGAATAAGATTCCCAGATGAAGGAGAAAATCCCATTGCATGATGGATCAAAGAAAAAGCTCCGGGAGTTTTAGATAAGGAAGCATACATTTGGGAACTTGTCTTGGGAGAAGTGGTTATAGGAAAATCATGCATTAAGATAAGAGGTTTGATCCACAGCACACTTGGGTCTCTTGGATGGGGAACCCTAAAAAATCACGTCTATGAGTTTTCTTTTATCAGCTTCTCGAGACTAGAGTAAAGCATTCCTCACGGAGGACGTTCGTATTTTTTGGACTAAAAAAGACGAATCGGTCTTACTTGGCTAAAAGCAAGAGACATCTAGTGCATCATAAGTAAAATATAGCAAGCAAATGGATCAAAAAGAGCCAAGCTATTACAAAATTTTGAGTTGACATATATATATATATATATATATATATTATTTAACCGAAATGTCAGGGAATATAGGAGAGTTGGAAGAGAAAGGAGCATTATTCCCCATCAATAGAGAAGAACCCCCTTACTAAGAAAGATTAGAGCAGGTTGACTGATAATGTTCTGGCCAGCTGGTAGAAGAAAGTGTTTTTGGAGGACACTTGGAATCGACAATGAAGACCTATTACCGAACTTTTCGAAGGCAATATTAATAAGGTCCACTATCCCCTTATCTGCAAAGCTAGGGGCTTGGGAGCAACATTTGTAGTAAAATAACATATAAACAAACATGTTCAATAAAAAGGATTAAGAAAGGAAAATAAGAAATATTGTTAAATTCCATACTTTGAGTGTTGAAATTTTCGGAGATGCCACAAGGCAAGCGTATAAAGAAAAACTGAGTCTCTCAGTCTTTGAATCTTACTGCTCCTTTAGATAGTAGTTTCTTTGCGGGCTTCACACGAATGATTTGGCAATTCACATCATTGAGGTTGGAAGGGCGGATGAAATAATCAAGAAGTGAGGGAATTAAAGAGGAGTTGCCAGATTCTAGAGATAAAAGCTCTAAACCTAGGAGGTAGGTATAAGTGTTTGGTAAAAGCTGGATAGGTGCAGTGTTCAAGTAGCGCAGGAATTGAGCAATAAAGTCCGGGAAAGGAACAAAACCCCCATGCCTAATATAAATAGTTGTATAAGAGAAATATCCTTCAGGAGGGGATGTGATAGGGTTAGTTTTGCAAGGAGGAATAGCCTTTACTCCGAAAATGTTAAAATCTTGAAGAATGACATCGACTTCCTCTTGCGAGGTAATTAAATATTGTTATTAAGCAGCACTAATCTTCTTTGAAGACAAAGATTCAAGCGATAAGGTGGAACATTTAATGGGTTTAGTCGCAGTAAGATTCTTTCCTATAATATCAGTATTATCTATTCATTTCACAAATCAACATAATTTTACAACAAAAGAGAAAATAGTTTCCGATCTTCGGGAGGCAATCTGAAAATAGCAACACTTACGATGTAACATAAAACATATGCTTTCAGAAGAATGGGATACAAGTAAAATATTTGATTTAACTATCAATCCAATCACAATTAATTACTGGAGATCGATTTTGGCAATGAAGCCGATACCGATTTGCATTATTCAATTCAACGGTTACATCAATTTAGTCAAATAACATTGCTTGATAGCTAAACGGGTAACTCACTTGGATAACTAATTTGTGTGCACTAACAACTCTCTGAAACCACCTAGTAAAAATCAAAAGGAAGCTATTATGCACAAATTCAGATCATACAATTATGATATCAAAAATTTAATGGTTATAATAGAACTAAATTAGCAAATCCTTCAAATCATTGCAAAAGAGATAAAGTGAAGCTTACCACGATCGATGTGAATTATGAATGCGTAAAGATTGTTGATACTTGTGCTAGAAAATTTTAGATGCAGGAAGTTGATGAAGAAAAACAATCGTAACCCTCAAGAAAAGAGGGACAATTATTTATAGACAGAAAGAAGCAGATGTTCAAGCCATTGACTTGAAAGGACAAAAATAACCCTTCACTAGGGGGAGGGCAAATGTTACTACCATATTTTGATACCGAACTAGAGGAGTATGAAGGGGTATCGCAATGAAGCCAGTACCGAAGGTAGCTACAATTAAAAGAGTTAGGCCACAACTGAGAGCAAAAAAGTAGAATACAACAGTAAAACCGAAACTGGAGCCAAGGGAGTAAGAGAATGATACCAAAGTAAAGAATTGACACATATGTTACCGGCATCAACAAGGGAAAGCAGAAAGCTTGTTGTCAATACTAAAGAGATGACTATAAATGCATGATGCTGATACCAACCTATAACAAGCAAATAGTTTGGTATCGGTACCGGACAAGGAAGGCAAAATGTAACGACCCACATTCTACGCATCAAGGGATCGTAGAATATTTATTTCTTTCACATGCGAAGTCGTATAGCCATGTAGCTTTGGGAGACACGACTATTGGGGCCATTTCCCATGTTTATGATTTTTGCCGATTTTTAAATGACCGTTTTACCCCTAGCTGATCCTGTTTCGGCCATAACTTTTGATTGGTAAGGAGTTTTGACTTGAAACCACTTCCATTAGATCCGGATGATGGTCTACCTTTCCGTAGAGTGGTCACATTAGCAAACGGACTCACAGTTTAGGAGATATGGCTGAAAAAGGGTTTAGAAGGTGAAAAGCAGTTTAACTAGGCCTAATTAGGGTGATTAGCAAGAGAGCCCATAACCCATATCGGGATTAGGGTTATGGGGAGGCTAAGAACAGTAGGAAAACGATATATTTTCATTTTCTCAGCCGCCTCAAACATTTCCCTAACCCTAACAATGGCCTCCAACACCCAAATCACCTTCTAATCACCATTTAATCAAGTTTTAGCCTAATCTAAACAGTCATAGAAACATTTAACATCAACCATAAACACCAAAATGATAAATAGCCATGTCAAAATGGATCAAACATACCCAAAACCCATGTTTTTCCCTTAATCATGTTTAAGCATAACTAATGATATGATTAAAAAAACTTATCCAACTTAACCCAAATTTCTAATATAGGTCTAAAATAATATTTAAGAATTTATAAATATTTTTCCAGATTTTTAACATGCATAATTTCGTTAATTAACACTAATCACCCTAATTAACTGTAATTAGTGTAAAAACAATGCTAATCACTCGCCTTAGCCACAAATAAAACTAAGATCTGAAAATATCTATGATTTGGGTTGAATCTCTATGCAACACAACAGATCTTCCCAATTTGATGCTAATTTGCCTTGATTAGATGTAGATTAGGCTAAAACTTGATTAAATGGTGATTAGAAGGTGATTTGGGTGTTGGAGGCCATTGTTAGGGTTAGGGAATGTTTGAGGCGGCTGAGAAAATGAAAATAGATCGTTTTCCTACTGTTCTCAACCTCCCCAAACCCTAATCCCGAAATGGGTTATGGACCCTCTTGCTAATCACCCTAATTAGGCCCGGTTAAGCTGTTTTCACCTTCTAAACCTTGTTTCAGCCATATCTCCCAAACGGTGAGACCGTTTGGCTAATGTGACCACTTTACAGAAAGGTTGACCATCATCTGGATCTAACTGAAGTGGTTTCAGGTCAAAACTCCTTACCAATCAAAAGTTACGGCCGAAACAAGATAAGCTAGGGGCAAAATGGTCATTTAAAAATTGGCAAAAATCATGAACATGGGAAATGACCCCAATAGTCATCTCCCAAAGCTACGTGGCTATATGACTTCGCATGAGAAAGAAAGAAATATTCTACGATCCCTTGATGTGTAGAATGCGGGTCGTTACGTTCTTCTGCCCTTGAGAAATTTCGCCCCCGAAATTCCTTAACTAAGAAACAAGTAAAAGGATCCTGCATGCCTACAGACCATTCACAACAATCAAACATACAAAACAACAAACAAGTCTATCCTAGCATGCGGAAAACTAAATTGTAATTAAAATCTTACCAGGCAAAGAGTTCTGGATATGTCTTCCAATGCTCTCCTCTGTCTCCCAAGTACAGTCATTCTCATTCTCGCCCCACTGGATCCATCGCTTTCCTTCGATGTTGCTTTGTATCGTGCTCGACAATACGAATTGGCTTGCGGTTCCCAACCACCTCGGGTTCTACTTCGATATCATCCAACTGATCAAGTGAAATAGTCATATCGGGGTCATGCACGAATTTCCTTAACCGGGAAAAATGAAATACGTTATGAACTCCTGCCATCTTCTCTAGTAATTCAACTTTATATGCCAAATTCCCAACTTGCTAGAGGATTGGAATAGGCCAATAAATCTTGGTGCTAGCTTTCCTCTCCTTCCAAATCGAATAACATTCGTTAATGGAGAGATCTTGACAATACTAAGTCACCAACGGAGAATTTTAAATCTCTTCTCCTCTTATCAGCATAACTCTTCTGCCTGTCTTGGGCAACCTTCATTCGTTGTCGGATAACCTTGATCTTATCTGGGGTTTCTCTTATCACATCTGGCCCAAGCACAAATTTCTCACCGGTTTCTAACCAACATGACGGTGAGTTGCACGGTCTTCCGTACAAAGCTTCAAATGGAGCCATACCAATACTGGATTGATAACTATTATTATATGCAAACTCTACTAGGTGTAAATGGTCATCCCATGATCCACCAAAATCCAATATGCAAGCTCTCAAGAGGTCTTCTAATACTCGATTCACCCTTTCTGTCTGACCGTCAGTTTGAGGATGGTACGCGGTACTGAGATATAATTCTGACCCTAGAGCCTCTTGTAAGCTCTTCCAAAACCCACTAGTAAACAACGGGTCTCAGTCACTCACAATGCATTTAGGTACTCCATGAAATCTCACTACCCACTTCATATATAGTTCCGCTAACTTAGCTGCCATTCTATTCGACTTGACGGGTATAAACCTTGCGCAGTTAGCCAATCGATCCACAATCACCCAAATGCTATCATGGCCCAATCTAGGTCTTGGTAACCCATCAATGAAATCCATTGAGACTTGTTTCCATTTCCATTCTGGAATTTCTAATGGTTGCAACAAACTCTGAGTTCTTTACTTGGTCATACAAGATAATAAGATCTTGTACCATATTAATAAATAAACCGAAAACAAAGCCTGCAAGGTAAAAAATTATCATCCTAATCATAGAAATTAAGAAAAAAGCCAAGTCATAAGAATCCATACCTTGATTATTTTTCTCTCAAACTTTTACGCACAACAGGAATGATGAAAAAGCTTACACAGAGAAATGAAGAAGAAGTTTACACTGCCATTAAAAATTTTACAAGCTTACAAGATTTTTGCTAAATTTGGGATAAATTTTCTGGCGTAATTTACCGGTCCTAAAAACGCTTGTATCTTCTTTTTATTATCTAACTTATCTGGAAACCCAATAATTTTTTGTGAAATATGCAGTTGAAGTTCAACCTTGTTATTCCCAATTTCGAGACCTAAAAATGAAATTTTTTGCTTAAAAAGTTCCATCTTTCGTTTTGATACTACAAGACCATTTGTTTCTATTTCTTGAAAGATTGTTTTCAGGTGACTTTCATGCTCTTTAATGCTGCTACTAGCAACAAGAATGTCATCTATATAAACTAGACAAGAACCGAGAAAGGAGCCAGCACAGCATCTATCAGAGAATAGGTGGCCTACAACAATAATTAAGGACTCTCCAGAAAAGGGGGTATGTGGCAAACATAATTAATACCTCTTTAAAAACATGTTCCAGAGAAAGGTTACGTGGACACACAACTATCACTACTTTAAGGCGCTTTCCAGAGAAAAGACAGCTTAGCATTGTACTCGTCCTTATCTTTTACTGAATGATGTAAGTTGATATGTACCGGGTAACCGGATAAGTGTGCTATAAATATAGTGTAAGTATGCTCAGAGAAACTATTCTCGAGAGCACTGTAAAATCTTGTAAGCTTGTAAAAATTTTAATGGCAGCGTAAACTTCTTCTTCATTTCTCTGTGTAAGCTTTTTCATCATTCCTGTTGTGCGTAAAAGTTTGAGAGAAAAATAATCACCCCCGTTATCTTTACTCCATATGTTAGTGTCACCTTAGAGTAGGGTTGTCAATGGGTCGTGTCGGGTCGGGTTCGGGTCGGGTCAAGTCGGGTTCGGGTTGATTTATGAACAGGTCGGGTCAACCCGTTTATTAAACGGGTCATATTTTCCCAACCCTAACCCGACCCGTTTATAAACGGGTTGACCCGACCCGACCCGCGTAACCCGTTTAACTAAATGGGTCGTGTTGTATCGGGTTTACCTGTTTGACCCATTGATGGATATTGCCTACTAATATAAGCAACAAAAGAGTCAAATCATCAACATGCACACTGTTATATAATCACTAACATGCAACAAGTTGCAAAGTCACCAACAAACAACACATATATAAAGCATGAAATCCCCATATTCAAAAATCATTTTCTATACATAAGTATATATTCCCATACTGCATAAATTAAAGACTACCAGTATGGAAGAGATACAGTTGTTATAAGTAAAATATAACTAACAACATATAAGAATAAATTAGTAAAATATAATAGGTTACATATACGAGCATACTGATTATTGCATACATAAAAGACTAACACTAATAGTATACATAAAAGACTAACAATATGGAAGAGATACAATATATAATCAGGTTTGGCGGGTCAAAATTGGGTTAGCGGGTCAACCCTAAACCCACCCGTTTATAAACGGGTCAAATTCAGGTTGACCCGAAAATGACCCGCTAACTAAACGGGTCGGGTTAACCTGCTAATTTCCGTGCGGGTTTTGGGTCGGCTCACGGGTCGAGTAGGAAATTGACAGCCCTACCTTAGAGTATTGTACATCTTATTGTGCTAACTCTTTGGTTGCAGATCCAGGTTCAGGTATGGTTTAGTATTCCTGTTATTGTTCTGTTTTTGCTGCTTATCGCTCATACCAGACTTTTGTCTGAACCAGAGTTTTATGTCTCTTCTTATTACTCTGGGTGCTCTTAAATGGGCAGTCTAGAGACAGGTCAGGTGATTATGCACGGGTAGCTGTGCCGGAGACGAGCAGGAGGCTTCCACGTATGATATATATATATATATATATATATATATATATATATATATATATATATAGAGAGAGAGAGATTCTCCCTGTGTCACTGCTGGTCACTACTTTGGGCATTAGTAGTGTACCTTTCTTATTTTTTCTTTGGAGACAGTTTTAAAGGTTGTAATAATGATGATGTGGAACATAAGTTGTATTTTGGATTTTCCGCTGCTATGATGGTTTAGTTTTCAGCTTATGCACTATCTCACCTTTTTTATGTCAAATATGTTATTATTATATTTTATTCCATGCGCTGTGAGACATTCTACAGGTTCCTTGTTAGTTCAAATTCCCTTCTTTCCTTCTTTTGACGACCGTCCCGTGCTGGTTAGGCATTGGCACAACGCACTTTCATTGGAAATGTCGACTAGTGCGGGGTGGGCCGTCACACAAAAGCACGAAGACAACAGAGGCATACCCGTATATCTATAGCCAGAAGCATATAGTCGGATACTAAAGCCCAAAGTCATAAAAAGAAAAAAGCACGAAACCTACAAGGGAGCAAACAAGGTGCTATTGATACCATCAGGCTTGGTATCGATACGTATACTAAAGGAAACATCAAAGTTATATAGAAAGAAACATAAAGGCAGTATCCAAAACCTATGAAATAGACCGACACTCGGAAACACAAAACCAGCAGTGGTACTAAGAGTAGAAGGTAGCTATCCACACCAATATATTTGTTGTCGATACATGGCATGAAGGCGGTATCGGAATTACAAGCAATACAGAGTCAAAACCGACACCCAGAGCACAAAACTGGGTCGATGTCGATGCTAAGTAACTACTGCCAAAGCCGGAAGCACTCGAAATCGGGCTTTCTACTGGATCGCAACCAAAGAGGGACCAAATTGCCTATAAATAAGATCCCAGGGTTCACATTTCGAAGGACTTTTTCTTCATTCCCAAGTCTTGTATCCATTTCTTAGAGAGAAAACCCTAATTTGTAAATCAATGTGGGGAATTCACTTGTAAACATCTATGTACTCATGCAAATGATCAATAAAGAGTCTTATCACCTGTCACTTATTTCACTCATTTCCTTATTGCTAATTAACGATCAAGTCTACTTTGACATAATTACAAAAATAACCCCTATAAGCCATCTAGCTTTCTACTTGTGTCGAGCATATGAAAACTTTATCCTAAGGTAACTGTTGGTCCTTGAATCTTGTAAGCGTGGTACTCTCCTCTTTTGAAAGATGAGTAACTAATCTTCAGGCTTAAGACCTTGATATCTAGGAAACGACGAATAAAGTCGAACTTAAAGAAACTAGACAATCCCTTGGTTCCCCTAGGTTCACAACCACACCCTATATTTCAGTGTTGACAAAAAATTACGTTAACACAGGACTATTTTCAAATAATAAAGGGTAGTCTGAAAGCAAGACTATTCAAATTTGGCCCCCACCACGTTATTATTGGATAACGCGGTCCATGTCGAATATGCATTTTATCTGGATCCATCATCTGACCAAGTGCACTTGCAGGAACGTAAAATGCCATTAGAAGGTTCGCATATTAAATTACCATTACATACCACATATTAAATTATCATTTTATCTAGAGTGAACATTTATTACAATTAACCGACTAGACCGATTCAACCGACCTTAAACGAACTGCGCTAATCGGCAAATTCGAATAACCATACATTCAGTTAACCAACCAAATTACGGTTAATCGTATAACATACATCGGTTAATTATTAACTGAAAATGCACACACATAAACCTAGACAATGGTATAACTTTTGAGGTTAAACTCTAAATTTTTTTTAGATATATTTATTTTTGCCTTTATATTTATTTCAATTATTTAGTTATTTAAAATGTGAGGTGTTGCAGCATATTAAATGAAAAAGTTATAACATGTGTAATCATAAAAAGTGAATATGCTAAACATCAAAGGACATTATTATAATCTTCATTACATATAGAGTTTATATAAGTAGAAATATCATTTTTATGATACATCTCGAATAAATACAAGTGTTTTTCTTTCCTTTTTTCTAGTAGTTTCTGTTCTTGTTTTTAACATTACCTTCTCAATTTCAATTATTAATTTTTATTTATTGCATTGTCCAGTCCTGTGCAATACTTATTAGCTGTGTTTTCATAAACCTACTTAATCACGGTTCAACCTCGAATAACCTTTAACTATTGATCACTACGGTCCAGAACTCCATTAGACATCAATTGCCCACGAACCTCAGTTGGACCTTAAAACCAACACTTCAACCATCAATTTTAGATGGCTGAACTACGGTCCTTTTATTTTTCTCTTACCTTTTCACCATATCAATTTGAAAGGAAAAAAATTGCCACACATTCAACCACTTCACTTTTTTAGCGCTGCAAGTTATTCTAATATCACTGTAAAATTAATTAATGTTATCGTCATTAAACTTCTATCATTGTGCACCGCTCTACTGCATACACACTATAGTTGTTCTCTACAGCCGTACATAAATTCGGTTGTAGAAATTTAAAATCATATATAACTCATATATATATATATAATTTTTATTTCAGTATTACTACATTTAAGTTGTTGGTAAATGTATAAATTCTAAAAAAAAATCACGGTTCTAAAAGTTTGATCGGTTGAACCATTAAAACTATGAACCTTAAGTCGTTACGGTTTGAATAGCGGTACGGTTATGAAAACTATGCTCCTTAGCAAGGTTTTAAATCTCGGATATCGGTCGCGTTTCATCTCGGGAATTTTATAGACTTAATCTCGTATCGGAGGGAATCTCAGATGAGATGAGTCTAAATCGGGAGTTTGTCTCGGATTTCCATCTCGGATCTAAAAGTTCATATAGGATCAATCTCAGGGTACATGATATGTGTAACAAACAGGTATTTTCGACCCCAAAAATCGACACAATAACACCACGTCGAACATTCAAGCATTGAAAAACACCAGATCGTTATTTGAAAGAAATTAGAGGGTGAGATAAGAAAGAAAGAAGTACTAGAATAGAAGAAGAAAAAGAACACAACACAGAGTCTCACATCGTAGTGGAACAAAATATAATATATAAACAAAATTTTATTGAGAGCTTTGAAATAAACTTACAGACATCAGAGTACATCAATACATCTGGACAGTTATAATAGTTTGTCCTCATATATATATAACACACAACGGAATAATAACAGTATAACATCATACGTCTGAACTCCTCCAGCTCATCTTTGGGCCTCACATCATCCGATAACCTAAACCTGTACAACCCAGTCTAACTCGAGAATTACAAACACTGGGTCAGTCTAGTGGACCAGAGTGAGAAAAACTCGCTAAGTTTAGGGGTGTCATCCAACTTCATTTTGAAGTTCAAAATCATTTTGAAAGAAAAGGATAATCGTAAGACCAAATCCACACATAAATACGGACGATTTTTACTTTATGATAACCCAAAACATTTTCAAAATCAATATCTTATTCTGATATTATGATAGTGTCTAAATACAAATAAATAGTATCTAGCAGAATGCTTGCATCTCACGCTCCACATATATAGTATACAAACAAAACCGCGGGCGCTTATTGGAGATTGGATTCTGACTATGACAAGGTATGAAACCACCTATCGATAGTGTATCTGTAGAGGGGAATACATCGGGTTCAACAAGGGCGTCTTGCAACCCGACCCATGCATGACCGACCACTCATTTCGCTTGAGTGTATCGAATGTATATCACCAACGGTTGGGCTCAAACCACCGTTTTCCGAAAGGAACAACATTGATAGATTTAAGAAGAAAAAGAAATTTCTCTAGATAGGTGTTTATACACCCTAATGGGTGCGACTAGAGCCGTCAATTTCTAATACGACCTGAAACACGACTCGTAACCTGCACGAAAAAAAACCCGACCCGACCCGACCCATTTATAAATGCGTCAATTTTGGGTCAACCCGCTCTGGCACGTTTAATAAATGGGTTGACCCAACTCGACTCGTGAACCCATTTCTGACCCATCATGACCCGTTTAATATAAAACATATTCTTATTACTCTACAATCTACAAAACATCGGCCCATCCCAGTCCACTACCCATTTGCTGCTTTACCTTAATTTACCAATTATTAAGCCACCACTCATTCAATTATTCTAATTTCTGCGGTTGTACCTCTTCACTGATTCACTTCTTCACGTTTTCATGTTTATTCCCACATTAAAAACTTTTTACATTTTTATTCCCATTTTAGCTTGCAACAAGTGAATGACAACAACACCCTTCTTTCATGTTTTCATCTTTTTATACAAATATTTTTCTTAACGGGTTACACGAATCAAACCCGAAACCCGCACGATTATAAATGGGTCAACCCGAAACCGACTCGTTTAATAAACGGGTTGAGTTGACACGACCCGAACTCAACCCGAACACGACTTGACTCGACCCTAACCCGACCCATTGACAGCCCTCGGTGCGACCCACATAGCCATGCCGCCTGCCCGATTATTTTCATTTCCCGGTTGATGAGGCTTGAGGTTTGAATCTTCTTTCCAGAACATCTGGACACAATTCACTTTGAATGCCACATCGTCAAATCCGCCAGATATCACTAATCGACGTCCACAAAAATACTCTGGTTGTTAAGCTAAAGAAGTTTTCCTTCTATGCCACCAACATGGTACATTTGAAGAAATCAATGTACGTGATTCCTTTGGAAATACTCTGTCAGACATCCGTCCATACAAATTGTCCTGGGACTGGACAAACCGAAGGCACTCTCCTACTACAACCTAGGAATCACCCTACAGATCAGTAGCGAGTAGTCCTTGCAATCCGTAGATTCCAATCACGACAGAATCATTGCTAACTCTAGGGATCAGCCAGAGATATTTAACAATAGTTCTTCTACTCGTGAATATTTATGGTCTTCAATTGCTCCATCTTCAATCAGCGTGTTTCACTTATTTGCTGGTTCGGAATGGTTTCGAATATAAATTCGATCCCGATCTTTCCGTACCAACAGTGTATTGGGTATGATTTTGATAGTCGGTTATTTAACTATCAAAATAAACAACCATATAATTAAATTAGATTCATTGGTTGAGTTATACACAGCGTCACTTGGCCATTAAAATTAATATATTGGTTGTAATTCCAAAAATAATATATTAGTTTCATTATATTAATATTATCAATTCATTTTATTTCTATACTTAGAAAAATATCTTAAAATCATATTTAATTCTTCCTTTAACTACCATTTCAAACAATTTACTATAAAATTTCTTATTATCTAAAATTGGAAATCGATTCAACTTACTATTCGTAAATCTGTCGTTACGATATCTCCTTTGTTTCGTTATTTGAACACCAAAATCGTCACTTACCTTTTCAGAATAAACTCATTCCAATATCGCCTTCTTACTTTGAAAATATTGCTATATTTTCACAAGCCTTCCATTATTTCTTTACTTTGGAAATACCATTCCATATTCTCAAGCCCCTTTTTAAATCCCTTTTATTTTGGATTCCCGTCGTATATATATTTCCAAATTTTTTCAAATACCGTTACACTATTATTTCTCACAGTAAATTATTCCTAACAACCCCACTATTACAACTAATATCATCCTTCGATAATTCCGAAGTCGTTCAAGTTGGGGTATTTTAATTACTTCTCAAATCTTGATCAACAACATTCTTAGCTTAAGATAGATATCAATGGTAATACCAAAAACCAATATTCATTTCCCAACAAAAATCCCATTTTAATTATATCTTAATGAAATCTCATCTCTCATCTAGATTGTATCTTTATAATTCAATCTTCCTAACCATTAATTCATACTTGGTTTCTGTTCTAATTTTCATTTCAAATCCATCTCCAATAACTCGTTTCAATAATATATTCAGTAATTTTTGGGTTTTATAACTTCACAAACTCTTGGCTTTTATAGAATCCAATTATTATATAATTCAATAAGAAGTAAATAAAAACTTTGATTTAACTATAAACCTTTAATCGCGTAAATATTCATTAATTATAAACATGACTTTAAAACTTCTCAAACTTCCATTACTAAATTTTACATCTCCAGATTTTATAACTTCGATTATTATTAACTAACTAATAATCAAGTTCAGTCATTTATTAAAATAAAATTGGGTTACTTCACCATTACTCCTTCCCAATAAATTAACCATCTCATT
Organism: Allium sativum; assembly: GCA_030737875.1. Classification (NCBI taxonomy): domain Eukaryota; kingdom Viridiplantae; phylum Streptophyta; class Magnoliopsida; order Asparagales; family Amaryllidaceae; genus Allium; species Allium sativum. The sequence continues at coordinate 548,341,610 of CM060921.1, read as the reverse complement.
TAACTAACTTCTAAACATGATTTATCAATTCCATTCAGCCCTTTCCATTTTGAATTAGTTAATAAAATAATTCCATTTGTTATGATTATTATTAAACAAATAATAATCAATTCTAAAATAATATCATTTTAATTGTTTTCTTAAAACAATAAATCTTGGTTAATAATCATTGCTAATTCCCACCCACTTGCTTATCAATCTTATTAATATAAAAATCAGTTTTATAAAATTATTCAGTAATTACGATGAAGCGCGTGCTTCGCACACGGTAGATTTTGGTATAAAAATAGCGGTTAAAACAAACGATATATATATGGTTGGTTTATTTCCTTTCCATACAATTCATTTAAAAATATATTTAAAGATCTATATTCAGTTTTAAAATAGATTTCAAACTTCATTTCTACCGATTTACCTGACGGTAAATCAATCTCTATAAAACAGTTTGTATTTTGGCCATCTGCTATAAATTCCTCAACCAATATCACCCATTAGTTAATAACCAAACAAATGTTGAAATTTGGGTTTAACAATCAATAACCCATTTCAATAATCCAATCATATGGGTTCCACAGTTCATATAATGATTATATGAAAATAACTAATCAATTCAACTGATAGGGATCAACCAATAACAATAATTCAAGCATCCAATTTAAATACGTTTATATTATTATAAACATAACCAAAAGGTAAGTTAGCTCTATTGGAAAAAATGTTAAAAATAACGATGTCATTTTATTTAAATTAAACAACCGTTTAATTTAAATAATTCAGTTAATATAAATATTAATCGGTAACATCCAAACAAACTTCAAATCAACCAATAATAGCACACAAATAATAAACCCGATTTATATAAAATATAAATAGGCGAACTGAGTGAGTTTAACTCACCTTGGTTTTGTTCGGTCATTAAAACACTTCGTTTTAATAAAATTAAACACGCGTTTAATTTTATTTAGAAATTCCGGTAGCTTCCCGCTCCATATTGTTGTGCTTGCCGATAGGATCCCAACGTCCTTCGAGTTGTTCTGTTCTGTTAGCGAATTAAGAAATTATTGACAAAATAATTTAACATAGTTTTAACTTAATGTAATTTACCCTAAATAATAATTTAATTTACTTAACTATATTTGTTAACGGAACGCTGCTTACAGATATTACTAATCGTATATATGTATTAACACAGTTTTTAGCAATCTATATAATACCCGGTATATATATTTTAATAGTGATATATACTAATTAAGTTTCTTTGCTGACCATATTTTATATATACTAACGCGAAAATATATTAATATCTGTTACCATTTTATGGTAACGAAATTACGAAAATTACCACTTCTCTTTGAGCCAACTCTTCTGGCCGTATGTTATATTCCCACCTGCCATTCAAATCCTCCCAACTCTACTGCCATGATTCGAACCCACATTAATCACCACGTCCAAGGCTTCATCCTCCCCCATGCACCACACTTCTCTTATACAAGCCCGCCACACCACCTTTTGCATGTCTTCAAAACTGCTACGTGATTTCCCCCCGCCACATTTCCGCGTTCCACCCCACCTCACCCTCATGTTCCCAGTTCGGCAGTTTAACATTTCTTTTTTTTCCTTTTTTTAACACATCGGGCCATGCCTTGTATCACGTTGGAAGCCCAAGCACAACAGCGCTTTCCTCTCCAGACATTCAAACAGCTCCTCTTCCCATTCGTTGTGCCCTCACCGCATCTTCCATTTCTTTTCTTTGTATTGTTTTTTTTTAATAAATGTCCAGGCCTAAATGCCTGTAGCCTAGAGCCCACGTCCCCTTAAACCCAAACCCGCAAGCTACATGCCCTTCATCTTCCCTAACATAATAACGTGACCATCTGCTTGCATTTCTTTTCAAACTCCCCCGTGTAGCTTCTTCAACTGCATCTTCTCAACTTCGTCCCTCCTCCTTTTCTCTACTACTGTATTGAACAATAATGCGAACTCTTCCCATATTATATTCTCTCCCACCATAACAACGCTCTCCTAACCCACGCTACAGGCTGCCTATCCCATTTCCAAGCTTGGTTCGCTCTGACACGACCATCGCGACCTCACCAGAAAACCGCCACCCATTGAACTAGTTCGCACAAACTTCACACTCCCTACCAATGATCCACATCAGGGCGCTGAACCATCAGTGCCACCTCCCGAGCCCAAGCCCGCTCATCTCTAATACGTGCTCGCTCTTTTCTCCTTTGCGTATTATATTATACATATATATATATATATATCCGAATTAAATATTCTTCTGATGAAAGTAGAGAAAGTGGAATAGCTTGTTTAGCATTGAAGAAAGAAACGAAGTCCTTCGTAAGCAGGAGAACGAACGAAGTAGAAAGATTTGTATAGGGAGGAGAAACGTGCTAGTCACGTTTACTTGGGAAGCACGGTGAAAATAGTTTGGCTGTCAAGAAAAAGTTAAACAACGTGGCCTTCAAGGAATTATTTATTTGGTTTACACAGAATCGAGTTATTTATTACAAAACAATGCGTTGTCAAATGGTGGTACCTACCTTTCATAATTCATATGATGGTTTGACTATACATACATGTTTATACTGTGCTAGAGTAGTCTGTGCTATTATGTTTCTCGGGTAAATGTATGTGTTATGTGGAAAAATTAGATACAAATTCAAGGTCAGGTACAACACATATATTAGTTGTACAAGTTAGGGTACCACATTTATTTATGCTATGATATTAATTAATGAACGTTGGGTACAAACTTGTCTTAGGGTAGGTGTTGTGAGGAGGCAAACACGAGACAGGATAGGGTAGGCTGAAGAAAATACGTCCATTCGTTAGAGTGTAGGTTAGCTGAATGAATTTTTCCTTTCATTAGACGAAGTAGCTGAAGTTAAAAGAAAGTTACGGTTTCGTTAAGCACCAAGTATTTCATTTTTCATTCTTTTATTTGTTTATTATTATTTTACCATGTATTACTGTGTATTACCGCTAAATGTATTGCTTATTGCACGTTCCATATACGTATCGTCACAAACGATATGCAGTCGAAATGAAAATGAATGAACCGCTATGTCATAACGTTCTGAACCCAATGAAATTCATTTCATTTCATTGAAAACCACCTCTGTTCACATAATTACGTTATTTTAATTTCAAATTATCTATCGGTTCATGGTTGAAATATCGTCCACTCACAAAACAACTCCGATTGGCCCCATCTGAAATATAGCTATAATTAGAGATACGTATTTCCAATAAAATTCGTTTCGTCGAGAACGGAGGTTGTTTTGAAAAATAATTATTTCTACGGTTTATATAATACCATAAAAATATAAATAAATTACAAAACAATTATATTTAATAAATTATAAATTATCATTATCATAAATATATATATATATCCAGATAAAATAATATACAACTGCAAATATAAATCGATATGGAATTATATCTCAATATTAACATTTCTGAACTAAACGATATTAAAATTTCTATTTAAATTATCAAATAAATTATAATTATAAATGATTTCCCTATCGACTATTTTTAATTTTGAATTGGACATTTCTCACAATATATAAACTGAAATCTCGATTTTTCTCTTCCATTAGAAAATTATGATTAATAAGATCCTAGCATTTCTTGTTTCACAGAATTCCGATTTAAAACGGATTCTGTCCATTCCATTGAAGTTCAATACTCAACTTAACGAACTACCGCGACATTATGAGTTCGTTTTGTATTAAATATAATTATAATGTTCATTCGTCATTTTATTAACGATTTCAATATTAAATCCATTAATATTTCCAAATATAATATTGAAAACAAGTTTAGATATTCGAAATCCAGTAGCTGAAAAATCTGGGTCGTTATATTCTTCCCCCCTTAAAAGAATTTCGTCCCTGAAATTACTAAGTGAAGAAGATTGCACCAAACCCAATTATTTTCAAAATAATTAATTTAATATGTTACCAAATATGTTTCTAAGTTAAAAGATTTTATGAAAAATTTGCTATCACCTCCTCTGTACTGTTCGATCCAAACAACTACAACTTGCCTCACCGGGCTCATATGTCGATAAAAAGAAAACAAAGCCAATCGGCTATCCAACTCAGGGGTATAAAATAAAAACACCCAAATCAGTATATTAAGGTTTACCTATTAGTCGGGCAACCCATACTCTAGTCATGAGGCAAATAGCTAACAACTTTTTCGCTTCAAACATGCACTTAACTCAATATTCAATGCCAATGATAGATACAAGGTTAAATCATTTCTGTTTTATTTCATATTTGATTTTTTTTTCTGAATTTATTGCTTAAGTTTTCAATTCACTACAGTTAATGAATTTTATTATCCAACCAATTTATCATCCAGTAGACAACAAATCAATAATCAACATAACCAAATCATTCTATTTCCCTTTCCAATTTTATATAACTTATCTTCAGTTAAATATTTAATTCCCACTAATGTTTTTATCTATAATTTAAATTTTCTTCTGATTTTATTAAACCATTCAAATTTATAATCCAATTTGAATTCCTATTAAAATCAATCAAACACGCCAATATATTAATAATTTGATAAAATTATTTCTTTTCTATATGAAAATATATTTTGGGCAATATTTACCCCCTTTACAAAACAATATTATGTCAGTTGCCAATTAAACTTGAACTGACCAAACAACACAATACAAAAATCATTTTATATAAAAATTACAAATAAACTCTCGTATATATACACTCAGTCTCGATCTAGGGTATTACTAACACAATCTCTATCGAGATATATCATAGAGCCAAGGTTATTCCTAAACCATTGCTCTAATATCACTGTAACGAAAAGGTATTTTCGACCCCGAAAATCGACACAATAACACCATGTCGAACATTCAAGCACGGAAAAACACCAGATCGTTATTTGAAAGAAATTAGAGGGTGAGATAAGAAAGAAAGAAGTACTAGAATAGAAGAAGAAGAAGAACACAACACAGAGTCTCACATCGCAGTGGAACAAAATATAATATATAAATAAAATTTTATTTAGAGCTTTGAAATAAACTTACAGACATCAGAGTACATCAATACATCTGGACAGTTATAATAGTTTGTCCTCATATATATAATACACAACGGAATAATAACGGTATAATATCATACGTCTGAACTCCTCCAGCTCGTCTTTGGGCCTCACAGCATCCGATAACCTAAACCTGTACAACCCGGTCTAACCCGAGAATTACAAACACTGGGTCAGTCTGGTGGACCAGAGTGAGAAAAACTCGCTAAGTTTAAGGGTGTCATCCAACTTGATTTTAAAGTGCAAAATCATTTTGAAAGAAAAGGATAATCGTAAGACCAAATTTACAAATAAATACGGACGGTTTTTTACCTTACGATAGCCCAAAACATTTTCAAAATCAATATCTTATTCTGATATTATGATAGTGTCTAAATACAAATAAATAGAATCTAGCAGAATGCTTGCATCTCACGCTCCACATATATAGTATACAAACAAAACCGCGGGCGCTTATTGGAGATTGGATTCCAACTATGACAAGGTATGGAACCACCTGTCGATAGTGTATTTCTAGAGGGCAATACACTGGGTTCAACAAGAACATCTTGCAACCCGGCCCACACATGACCGACCACTCATTTCGCTTGAGTGTATCGAATGTATATCACCAACGGTTGGGCTCAAACCACCGTTTCCCGAAAGGGACAACACTGATAGTTTTAAGAAGCAAAATGAATTTCTCTAGATAGGTGATTATACACCCTAATGGGTGCGACCCACATAGCCATGTTGCCTGCCCGATTTTCGTCATTTCCTGGTTGATGAGGCTTGAGGTTTGAATCTTCTTTCCAGAACATCTTGTCACCATTCACTTTGAATGCCGCATCGTCAAATCCACCAGATATCACTAATTGACGTCCACAAAAATACTCTGGTTGTTAAGCTAAAGAAGTTTCCCTTCTATGCCACCAACTTGGTACGTTTGAAGAAATCAACGTACGTGATTCCTTTGGAAATACTCTGTCAGACATTTGTCCATACAAGTTGTCCTGGGACTGGACAAACCGAAGGCACTCTCTTACTACATCCTAGGAATCACCCTACAGATCAGTAGCGAGTAGTCCATGCAATCCGTAGATTCCAATCACGACAGAATCATTGTTAACTCTATGGATCAACCAGAGATATTTAACAATAGTTCTTCTGCTCATGAAGATTTACGGTCTTCAATTGCTCCATCTTCAATCAGCATGTTTCACGTATTTGCTGGTTCAGAATGGTTTTCGAATATAAATTCAATCCCGGTCTTTCCGTACCAACAGTGTATTGGGTATGATTTTGATAGTCGGTTATTTAACTATCAAAATAAACAACCATAAAATTAAATTAGATTCACTGGTTGAGTTATACACAGCGTTACTTGGCCATTAAAAATAATATATTGGTAGTAATTCCAAAAATAATATATTAGTTTTATTATATTAATATTCTCAAATCATTTTATTTCTATACTTAGAAAAATATCTTAAAATCATATTCAATTCTTCCTTTAACTACCATTTCAAACAATTTACTATAAAATTTCTTATTATCTAAATCTGGAAATCGATTCAACTTATTATTCGTTAATCTGTCGTTACAATATCTCCTTTGTTTCGTTATTTGAACACCAAAATCGTCACTTAACTTTTCAGAATAAACTCATTCCAATCTCGTCTTCTTACTTTGAAAATATCATTATATTTTCGCAAGCCTTCCTTTATGTAACGACCCAGAAAATCTGAACCAATTTAAAAAAATTTTAATTGGCTAAAATAATGGATTTTAATTATTTAAAATAAATATTTTAAATAATGGCGATGAAAACTGAGTTGAAATCGACATTTGAAAACCAATATAATTAATTATAATTATATATAGAATTGAAAATGGCGCGGTAGTTCGATAATTCGATTTCAAACTTCAATTGAATATACCGGGTGCAAAACAATCCGTATTTTAGTGAAACCAAAAACATTAGGATCTAATTGGTAATATCTTTCTAACGAATCCGACTAATCGAAATTTGATAGCGGGAATCAAAAGATATGTCCAGTTGAAAATTCTGAATAGTCGCTATGGAATTCAGGCCCTTAAAAATGGACATTTTGCAAACGACCTCGGATTTCGATGAAACCACTTTTGTTAGATCCGCAGTGTCAAGTTATTGTTAGATTCCAAATTTCATAATTTTTCGAATCAATATGTGAGCGTGGCAAAGGAAAACGCGTTTGACCGGTTTAAGTTGATTTTAATCGACTGGAAATTGGCCATTTTTCAAACGGTCTCAGAATTCGACGAAACTAGTTTTGTTAGGATCGTATCGTCAATACGAAGCTAGAAAATATTTTTCTGAAATTTTTCTAGTTAGTATGTGGCCCCGGTAATTTGAAACGTGCGTTTAAAATTCAATATAGTGATTTAAATGAAAATTCAAAAGGAAACTGATTGTAACAATCGAATCAGCTTGCGATACATATCCCATTGTGTTCGGAATGAGGGTGAAACGCTATGGGCGACAGGCGGTGGGCCTCGTTTCGAGGTCATATGTAAAAGTCAACCTTTTTGCAAAATATAATAATTAAATAATAAATAAATAAAAAAAGTACTCTTCCCTCCTTTTCTTCTGCTTGCCCCCCCCCCCCGACTTCATTATTCAGAAACAAAAAAAAAACCTAAATTAATCGATCCGCCCCCCCCCCCTCGTCTCGACGCCGACGAAGACCCGCCGCCCCCCTCGTCTCGACGCCGACGAAGACCCGCCCCCCCTCCATCGATCGAAGCATCGCGACGCCCCCCCCCTGAAGCCTCGAAGACGCCGCCATCGACGAACAACGCCACAGCGAAGCCCAACTCCGCCTTGCCGCCGACGAACTGCGAAGTTCTCCCCCCTGTAAGTATTTCCTTTTATTTTTTTATTATTTTATTTTTATTTTATATAAACGTGATTAAAATCTGAATTTATAAAAAAAGGTTTAAAACTGAAAATTAAATTAGGTTTAAAACTGAATTGATTTTTAAAAGGATTAAAACCAGTTTTTTTTAAAAAAGGTTTAAAAACTGAAAGTTAAAAACTGATTTTATAAAAAGATAAAAACTGAATTTTTTAAAAGAATTGAAAACTGATTTGGTTTTTAAAAATTAAAAACTGGATTTTAATTAGTTTAAACTGATTTTCTTTTTAGAGGAAAAAAAATGATTTTTATAAATAAAGTTAAAAACTGATTTTGTTAAAAATATATAACTGTTTTGTTTTAAAAAGTTTAAAAATGAAATTTTTAAAAAGTTTAAAACTGAAATTTTTAAAAAAAGTATAAAACTGAAAGTTTTAAAAGTATAAAACAGATTTTTATAAAAGAATTTTTAAAACTGGATTTTTTGTAAAGAAAGTAAAAACTGATTTCTTTTAAAAGAATTTTAAAACTGATTTTAAAAAGCTATAAAAACTGATTTTGTTTTAAAGGAAAAATCAGATTTTTATATATTGAAAGCCGAAGTAAAAATCATATTTTTATATATTGAATAACGTAGTAAAAAAATTCGATTTTTACATATGCAGAGAATACGGGTGAAAGCGACAAATAGGCGAAGATTTCTCTAAAGGAAGTGTCGTAAAGTTGGATAGCTATTGGTGAGATTTCTGATTTAAAATTTATATATATATGTGTGAAGTAAAAGTGAATTGCTATATATATATATATATATATATATATATATATATATATATACGCCCCTCGTCCACAAACCATGGACGATATTTATTGGTTGAAATTGTTGTGAAAATTTGATTGATAGCGAATGATTGTTTGGGATTGTTTGTGATTGATATTGGTTGATGGTGGTTGAAAAATACCCATTTGTGGTTGTGAAATATTTGGTTGAAACCACTTAGGATTAGTTTGTGGAAGTGAAATAAATATATACATGCCGCCTGCGTGCGAACTAGATGCATGAACCCCATTGTCAAAAACCGCGAGGTTTTAAGGTAGAGCGAGGAGCCGTACTAGGGACGGTGCCGGTTTAACTACCCTGCCGTTATGCTGCCGAAATTTTGAATAATATTTGTGTGTTTGAATTATTTTCATATGCTTAAACTATATTTATTCATTGAATAGAAAACATTCATGTGTTGAATTGATATTCATTCGTTGTTTAGAAATTCATGTCTTGAATGGTATTCATATTTTGAAATAAATTGTTCGATAACAAAAATCACATTTTTATCTATATATAGAAACTATAGAAAACATTCATGTGTTGAATTGATATTCATTCGTTGTTTAGCAATTCATGTGTTGAATGGTATTCATATTTTGAAATAAATTGTTCGATAACAAAAATCACATTTTTATCTATATATAAAAACTATTGAAAACATTCATGTGTTGAATTGATATTCATTCGTTGTTTAGAAATTCATGTGTTGAATGGTATTCATATTTTGAAATAAATTGTTCGATAACAAAAATCACATTTTTATCTATATATAAAAACTATTGAAAACATTCATGTGTTGAATTGATATTCATTCGTTGTTTAGAAATTCATGTGTTGAATGGTATTCATATTTTGAAATAAATTGTTCGATAACAAAAATCACATTTTTATCTATATATAGAAACTATAGAAAACATTCATGTGTTGAATTGATATTCATTCGTTGTTTAGCAATTCATGTGTTGAATGGTATTCATATTTTGAAATAAATTGTTCGATAACAAAAATCACATTTTTATCTATATATAGAAACTATAGAAAACATTCACGTGTTGAATTGATATTCATTCGTTGTTTAGAAATTCATGTGTTGAATGGTATTCATATTTTGAAATAAATTGTTTGATAATAAAAATCACCTTTTATCGACTATATGAACTATATAGAAAAATAGTGTTTTGAAATGAATTGTTTTACAATAAAAATCACATTTTTATTGTATGCATAAATCGTTGAAATGTGAAGTGTTAAAAATAGCCACTTGTTCAAAATAAACATATATGAGTTGAAATATTCATTAATTAGCTAATGAAATGATTTGCACCTATTTATGTAACGTTAGAACGAATGGTGTTTTTTAAACCAAATAGAAATCAAATATGAAGTTGAATAGAAAATGAAAAATGATATGAACTGTATATATATGTACATGCAATATTCATGGAACAGGTTATAGCAAAGGGGCTAGAGAAGAGGAATAAAATTTTGTGCCCGACAAATAGGTACACATTTACTGATTTGTTTGGGTGATGATTTTGAGCCTATTGGCTAGCCGCTTGGCTTCTTCTTTTTCTTTTTGAGATTAGAAGGACCGGGAACGCTATTTGCGATTTCCCGATGCTCCCGGTGCAGGGGAGGTTATGGCGAAATTTTTCCAAAATTTAAGGTGTTAGAAAATTTTTTGAAGTGAAAACGATATTGAAATTGTTGAATGAACTATATTTATATAAATATATAAATATAAATATATTTAAAACGAAACGAAGCCGTGCAGTTCGTATTTTGAAACCTTGATTTCAAACGACTAGTACGGGAAATCCGACCATTGGATTTTCCCGAAATCTCAACCGTCGGGTTCGCCTTGGAATAATCTTTCCAACGGCACCAACCTTGTAAAAATCCAACGGTTGGATTGTCTGGAATGTTTAATTCAAATCTGAAGAAAAACAGCGCCAGAAGCGATTATATTTATATATATATATAAATATAATTATATATTTAATCGAATAACGACGCTGCAGTTCGTATTTTGAAATCGAAAATTCAAACGATTGTACCGGGAGATCCGACCGTCGGATTTTCCCGAAACTGGAACCGTTGGATTCGTTTTGAAAAGACCTTTCTAATGATGTAAATTTTGTGAAGATCCAACGGTTAGATTTTCAGATATGTATAAATCAAATCTGAAGAAAAACAGCGCCACGGCCGCCTTATGGCCCGAAGCGTCGTTTTGAATAAAATGGCTATTTTAAATTAAATAAAAATAGCGATAAATAGTTATAAAATATCGTAAGCGATATGGAATGGAAATAAACTAAATTTGCTTGATTTATGTGATGTTTGATGGTTGAATGTGTTTGGTGTGAAAACTATATTAAAGAACACAATTGTTGTTGTCGAATAATTTAACCTTTGAAATAAATCGATTTGAAATTCTAAATATACGTGAATTATTTGAAAAGGCCGAGTTAATTCTCATTTCGAATAATCGACCGACGATTGAAATTCGAAGATGAAGACGATGGTCGAAGACCGGAGATCTTCACCTCGTTTGGATGGTAACCGAGGTCCTGATTGGGAGGCATCCCGAAATATGGATAATGAGTGGTGATCGTTCAGACGTACGTGTTGATCGAAGGGTTTGCGAGGTATTTAGTGCCTCCGGTTTCGTTCAGACCCAGAACGGACTTGTAAATGGACTGTGTGTCCGACATTGGAATTTGTTCTGTGTGATTGATAGCCATCAGTTGCACGGTGTGAATTGCCTGTGTGGCATGCTAAGATGCAGTGATCAGGGCTTCTGTTGAAAAGCAAAGTCTTGTGGTGATGATCAAAGCACCGCCTGTGTGGCGTAGCTTTGTGTATAACGTGAATTCGTGAGCCTCACACCCCGGTATGAACCTAAAACGGGAGAGGACTTCAGGGAGGGCCTGCGTTTCTTTCTAGCTAGGGTGGTGTCAGTGACCTACCAGCCCTGACATTTATATACTTTTCACCTATGTGGTTGTTGCTGTTGCGAGGCGCCTCGGTTTGATCGGACGATCCGGGTCCGATGGAGTCATTCGTTGGCTCGTTTACGCCCCAAAGGGCGGGGAGACGTAGTGTTCAGGCATAATAATCCACATCGGTGGACCGGCCCTGACGATCCAAGGGGCAGTTGCGGCTGTTCCTGAGACACGGGCTAGAGCGTCTCGAATTCGGTAAGGACTATCTTTTGCCTTGGTTCATGACGGAAATCCAATTTCCAAATACGACATCGTGCGGTTTTGATTGTATACCTATATATGGCGACATAGTGGTATGGGGCATTAATACCGTCTATGATTGATAGTTATGATTTGAAATTGTTTTCGAAACATATAAACACTAGCAATAATATCAAATGCCTTTGTTTTATTCGTATCAAGCATATTTTGGCCGTTATAAGGTAAAAACTCTATCCTCCGGTTTGCGTTGCATTGTGTGATGGGAACTGAGTCTTATAACGGCTTCATTTTTATAAAAAGCATATCGATGTTTAAAAGAAAGATTTGTTTTAAAGCACTGGCAATCCAATGGAATAAACCCGTTCCACGAAAGTGGCGTGGTCCTGTGATTAGCCAATTATATATGTGTTGAGTGGATTTCTCATACCAGTCCCATGACTGACTCGTAGTTTGTTTCACTCTCAAACTCGGGTGCCCCTTTTTCTACACGGGCAGCCTTGTATTCAGGTTTAGCTGGTTCTTTCTGGATAGCTGGAGCTGAAGATGGATTCTATCATTTATCTCTTTTTATGCTGTTCAGCTCCTATTGTACATATTTTGTTTATTTCCGCTGTAGACATTTATGTATAGCTGAACTGTATTTGTACTAAGTAAGATCCTATATACTGTGTAACTCTGATGATTACTTTTATCCAGTATATTTTGTTGTTCATTCTGGTGTATTTATTTAATTCTGTTCTGCTATTATCTGTTTCTGTGTTATATTCCAAAGATAACCTTGTTTCCGTGAGAACGGGAAATCGGGTCGTCTCAACGTGGTATCAGAGCTTTGGTTAAGCTTAGTGCTGGAATAAAACATTCGAACGAACTCGTCAGAAATAGAACCAGTAGTGTTCTAGGACGGGTAACTCTATACAGATAGGATCAGCAATATCCTAGTATGAGTAGCAGAAAGAAATAACACCTCGATAGACACATTTACATATAAGTATTTGTCTCTATATTTTGAAATATCTTTTCTGTTGACCTGACACTTGATCTGCTATTTGCAGAAGAACTAGAAACTGAGTGCCAGAAACAGAAGAAGTAATACTAGCCCGGATATTGAAGCTCTATTCATGAAGTATAGAAATCTGGGTGGAAAGCCGTTCTCGGGCGAAGAATCTATTATGAGAACCCAAGCTTGGATTCGTTCGGTTGAGAAAATATTCGAAGCATTAAAGCTTAGGGATGACCAGAAAAGATTACTGGCCTCCTGGGCGCTCGAAGACGAAGCTTTGTTTTGGTGGGATTCAGTTATTAAAGATAATCCAGAAGGTGATATCACCTGGGATAGATTCAAAGTTATTTTCTTGTAAAGATTTACCCCTCCCGAAGCGACTGAGCGCCTATGTGATGAATTTTCTTATTTGATACAAGGTGATATGACCATTCCCGAATATCATAAGAAATTCAATGAACTTTCTCACTTTGCCCCTCATCTAATTCAAAATCCAAAGAAGAAAAATATGAGATTTATTCACGGACTTCAAAGGAAATACCAGAATAAGGTATTGGGGCATGTGAAGCTTCCTTTCTCAGAAATGATTTATATGGCTTATCAGTATGAAGATCTCCATAAGAAAGGAATGTTGCGCGACGAAGAGGAAGTTTGTTGTAGTGACAAAGCAGAGTCTGAAATTGATATTCCTGAAGCCAGTAAGAAGCCCAGTGTCAATAGAAAAAGGGCTAAATCTGAAAAGGAACTGGCAACGACTACTACTTGCTCTAACTGCCATCTGAAGGGGCATTTGTCGATAAACTGCGGGCCCTTAAGGAAGCGATTAAAAGGTGGACTTAAATCCAAAGAAGGACTTCAAGCGAATAGAAAATGCAATCTCTGCCATCAGGCTGGTCATGTAAAGCAAGATTGCTGGCAGTTGAAAAAGACTGAAATAGTTCACGTGAATGAAGTAGCAGAAACTTCTGAGCCCTCAGCTAGTCAAGAAAGGGCCGACGTTTTAGAAGGCACGCTCAATGTCAAAAACATTCCAGTTAAAGTACTGTTTGACACGGGCGCGTCGCGAAGCTTTATTGCAAAGAGTGCAGTCAAGAAGTTGGATTTGAATTTGAAGAAGCTCAAAGAGCCAATGACTATCCGAAATCCAGTTGGAGGTTCCATCAATCTTAGTTGGGTTTGTGCAGTACCCGTCTCTTTTTCTTGCTATAAATTCCCTATTATCTCTGTAGTCATGAATTTTGATGAATTCGATCTTATTTTGGGATTGGATTGGTTAACCAAATATGAAGCAGAGGTTAGATGCGCCGAGAGAGTCGTTAGAGCTAAGATTAAATCAGGGGGTTATATAACCATACCGTGTGAAGGTCAGAATGCAAATAGAAAAGACTTCTGGGCAGCTTTGAATGTTTCTCCAGCCCAAATTGAAAATGTTCCTGAAGTCACAGAGAATATTCCTGACCTCATCAAAGACATCCCTGTCGTCAAGAACTATGCGGATGTGTTCGAGGAAGTTGTTCGCTTACCTCCGCAAAGAGAAATAGATTTCAAGATTGCTTTGATTCCCAATGCAAGGCCGGTAGTTCACGCTATTCGAAGAATGTCCTTGAAAGAGAAGGAGGAATTAGACAATCAAACACGACAGCTGGTATGGAAAGGTCTGATCAGGCCTAGTTTCTCTGATTGGGGTGCAGCAGTGGTGTTTGTCCCAAAATCTGATGGTACTCTACGTCTATGTGTGGATTATCGTGATTTGAACAAACAGACAATAAAGAACAAATATCCATTGCCGCGGATTGATGATTTGTTGGATCGATTAAATGGAGCACAAGTATTTTCAAGAATGGACCTAGCTACAGGTTTCCATCAACTTCGAATTGCCGAAGAGTGTGTTCCAATGACAGCGTTCAGAGGCCCCGACCTATTCTACGAGTGGTTAGTAATGCCGTTCGGCTTATGTAACGCTCCAGCTTACTTCGTCGATCTGATGAACAGAGTATTCAGAGGAGTATTGAATAAATTTGTTCTGGTTTTTATTGATGATATTCTAATCTTCTCTAAATCAAAGGCCGAACATGAAAAGCATCTGGAACAAGTGTTAGAAATTCTCAGACGGAATGTATTAAAAGCCAAGTTTTCCAAATGTATATTCTGGCAAGATGAAGTGAAATTTCTAGGCCATGTCGTATCGAAAGATGGAATCGCTGTGGATCCAAGCAAAATCACAGCTATTCAGAATTGGAAACAGCCCAGTACCCCCACTAAAGTCCGCAGCTTTCTCGGATTGGCTAGCTATTACCGGAAGTTCGTTAAAGACTTTTCGAAGATATCTGGCCACTTAACGAAGCTTACAAAGAAGCATTCTAAATTCAAATGGACTCAAGAGAGTGAGGAGGCTTTCGAAGAGCTTAAGTTGAGATTAACCACAGCTTCGGTGTTAACCATCATCGATGGAAACCAAGATTTGAAAGTCTGGACTGATGCTTCTAGAGAAGGCCTTGGCGCAGTGTTAATGCAAAGGGGTCAAGTGATTGCTTATGCTAGCCGTCAACTGAAACCGCACGAGAAAAACTATGTAACTCATGATCTTGAGTTATTGGCTATCATATTCTCTTTGAAAATCTGGAGACACTATCTTCTGGGCGAGAGGTTTGAACTGTTTACAGATCACCAGTCGTTAAAGTATCTGTTCACTCAGAAAGACCTGAACTTGAGGCAGCAACGTTGGCTGGAGTTTCTTGCAGCATATGACTTTGAAATTATATACACTCCAGGAAAAGCCAATGTCGTGGCTGATGCATTAAGCAGAAAGAACGTAATGATCGCCAGCTTTATTATCAAAACTTCCTTGATTGACAAAATATCTATTCTTCAGAAGGAGGATAACTTTATTAAAGATATGATCAAAAGGATTCAGAAAGGCGAACCCTCGTGTTTTCAAATAGATAACGACGAGACCTTGAGGTTAAAAGGAAGGATTTGTGTTCCTGACGTTCCTGAGCTAAAAAGGGAAGTGTTAGACGAGTGTCACAAGTCCAAGCTGAGTATCCATCCTGGTGTGGCCAAAATGTATAACGATCTCAAAAGAACTTTCTGGTGGAAGGCTATGAAAAGAGACGTTTCAATATATGTTAGTCGATGCCCTACTTGCCAGTTAGTCAAAAGTGATCAACAGAAATTGGCTGGATTATTACAACCACTAGAAGTTCCTGGCTGGAAGTGGGAACATATTTCTATGGATTTCATTGATGGTTTGCCCAGAACCAGAAAGGGAAAT
Source organism: Allium sativum (assembly GCA_030737875.1). Classification (NCBI taxonomy): domain Eukaryota; kingdom Viridiplantae; phylum Streptophyta; class Magnoliopsida; order Asparagales; family Amaryllidaceae; genus Allium; species Allium sativum. The sequence continues at coordinate 548,325,337 of CM060921.1, read as the reverse complement.
GACAGTATTTGGGTGATCGTAGATCGCTTCACGAAGACCGCCCATTTCATACCTGTCAGATCAAATAGAACCGCTCAGAGTCTGGCGCAGATATACTTCAGGGAAATAGTTAGACTACATGGAGTGCCGCTCAGCATAGTAAGTGATAGAGACACGATATTCACTAGTAAATTCTGGGAGGCATTTCAAGTCGAACTGGGAACGAAGTTAAACATGAGCACCGCTTATCATCCTCAGACAGACGGTCAGACTGAGAGGGTGAATCGCATTTTAGAAGATCTATTGCGGGCTTGTATTCTAGATTTCGGTGGATCATGGGAAGACCATCTGCATTTGGCTGAATTCTCTTATAACAACAGCTACCAGGCGAGTCTGACAATGTCGCCATTCGAAGCATTGTATGGTAGACCGTGCCGATCTCCTGCTTGTTGGGTCGAGCCTGGAAATAGACTTGTGTTGGAACCTGATATGATTCGAGAAGCTGCCGACAAAGTCGATTTTATTAAGAAGCGATTACTCGCCGCTCAAAGCCGACAAAAGAGCTATGCCGATAGAAGAAGAAGAGATACATCCTTTGAAGTTGGCGACTATGTATATTTGAAAGTATCGCCGATGAGAGGAGTTATCAGGTTCGGTAAAACTGGAAAGTTAGCGCCTAAATTTATTGGTCCGTTTCCTATTCTGGAACGGATTGGAACTCTCGCTTACAGGGTCAAACTGCCTGACTGGTTGCCTGGAGTTCATGATGTATTTCACATATCTCAACTTCGAAAGCACGTTCATGATCCAGATTTGATCGTGGAAGAAGCAGCTCAGCAGGACATTGAAATTACTCCAGAATTAGCTGTGAGGCGAGAGCCACTAAAGATTATCGGCAAAGAAACCAAAGAACTGAGGAACAAGAAGGTTCACTTAGTCAAAGTGCAATGGAGTGGAGATCCGCGAGATTGTACTTGGGAAACCGAGGAGAGCATTCAGAAAGCTTATCCCAGATGCCGAGTAGATATCTCTGATTGACTCCGGTGCCAGGTACATTTACCCTACCTTGCATTACCATTTAATTCTCTATTCTGTTGCTATTTTCTTCCCATGGATGTGCATTGTTTATTCTATACTCTGAATATTAGAAACAAATTGGTTGTTGTATTGTGTAATTGTAGATTTATCAAACCACTTTCGACTTTATTCCTTTTCGGGGACGAAAAGTTTTAAGTGGGGGAGATTGTAACGACCCAGAAAATCTGAACCAATTTAAATTTTTTTTAATTGGCTAAAATAATGGATTTTAATTATTTAAAATAAATATTTTAAATAATGGCGATGAAAACTGAGTTGAAATCGACATTTGAAAACCAATATAATTAATTATAATTATATATAGAATTGAAAATGGCGCGGTAGTTCGATAATTCGATTTCAAACTTCAATTGAATATACCGGGTGCAAAACAATCCGTATTTTAGTGAAACCAAAAACATTAGGATCTAATTGGTAATATCTTTCTAACGAATCCGACCAATCGAAATTTGATAGCGGGAATCAAAAGATATGTCCAGTTGAAAATTCTGAATAGTCGCTATGGAATTCAGGCCCTTAAAAATGGACATTTTGCAAATGACCTCGGATTTCGATGAAACCACTTTTGTTAGATCCGCAGTGTCAAGTTATTGTTAGATTCCAAATTTCATAATTTTTCGAATCAATATGTGAGCGTGGCAAAGGAAAACGCGTTTGACCGGTTTCAGTTGATTTTAATCGACTGGAAATTGGCCATTTTTCAAACGGTCTCAGAATTCGACGAAACTAGTTTTGTTAGGACCGTATCGTCAATACGAAGCTAGAAAATATTTTTCTGAAATTTTTCTAGTTAGTATGTGGCCCCGGTAATTTGAAACGTGCGTTTAAAATTCAATATAGTGATTTAAATGAAAATTCAAAAGGAAACTGATTGTAACAATCGAATCAGCTTGCGATACATATCCCATTGTGTTCGGAATGAGGGTGAAACGCTATGGGCGATAGGCGGTGGGCCTCGTTTCGAGGTCATATGTAAAAGTCAACCTTTTTGCAAAATATAATAATTAAATAATAAATAAATAAATAAAAAAGTACTCTTCCCTCCTTTTCTTCTGCTTGCCCCCCCCCCCCGACTTCATTATTCAGAAAAAAAAAAACCTAAATTAATCGATCCCCCCCCTCGTCTCGACGCCGACGAAGACCCGCCGCCCCCCCTCGTCTCGACGCCGACGAAGACCCGCCCCCCCTCCATCGATCGAAGCATCGCGACCCCCCCCCCCCTGAAGCCTCGAAGACGCCGCCATCGACGAACAACGCCACCGCGAAGCCCAACTCCGCCTTGCCGCCGACGAACTGCGAAGTTCTCCCCCCTGTAAGTATTTCCTTTTATTTTTTTATTATTTTATTTTTATTTTATATAAACGTGATTAAAAACTGAATTTATAAAAAAAGGTTTAAAACTGAAAATTAAATTAGGTTTAAAACTGAATTGATTTTTAAAAGGATTAAAACCAGTTTTTTTTTAAAAAAGGTTTAAAAACTGAAAGTTAAAAACTGATTTTATAAAAAGATAAAAACTGAATTTTTTAAAAGAATTGAAAACTGATTTGGTTTTTAAAAATTAAAAACTGGATTTTAATTAGTTTAAACTGATTTTCTTTTTAGAGGAAAAAAATGATTTTTATAAATAAAGTTAAAAACTGATTTTGTTAAAAATATATAACTGTTTTGTTTTAAAAAGTTTAAAACTGAAATTTTTAAAAAGTTTAAAACTGAAATTTTTAAAAAGTTTAAAACTGAAATTTTTAAAAAAAGTAAAAAACTGAAAGTTTTAAAAGTATAAAACAGATTTTTATAAAAGAATTTTTAAAACTGGATTTTTTGTAAAGAAAGTAAAAACTGATTTCTTTTAAAAGAATTTTAAAACTGATTTTAAAAAGCTATAAAAAATTGATTTTGTTTTAAAGGAAAAATCAGATTTTTATATATTGAAAGCCGAAGTAAAAATCATATTTTTATATATTGAATAACGTAGTAAAAAAATTCGATTTTTACATATGCAGAGAATACGGGTGAAAGCGACAAATAGGCGAAGATTTCTCTAAAGGAAGTGTCGTAAAGTTGGATAGCTATTGGTGAGATTTCTGATTTAAAATTTATATATATATGTGTGAAGTAAAAGTGAATTGATATATATATATATATATATATATATATATATACGCCCCTCGTCCACAAACCATGGACGATATTTATTGGTTGAAATTGTTGTGAAAATTTGATTGATAGCGAATGATTGTTTGGGATTGTTTGTGATTGATATTGGTTGATGGTGGTTGAAAAATACCCATTTGTGGTTGTGAAATATTTGGTTGAAACCACTTAGGATTAGTTTGTGGAAATGAAATAAATATATACATGCCGCCTGCGTGCGAACTAGATGCATGAACCCCATTGTCAAAAACCGCGAGGTTTTAAGGTAGAGCGAGGAGCCGTACTAGGGACGGTGCCGGTTTAACTACCCTGCCGTTATGCTGCCGAAATTTTGAATAATATTTGTGTGTTTGAATTATTTTCATATGCTTAAACTATATTTATTCATTGAATAGAAAACATTCATGTGTTGAATTGATATTCATTCGTTGTTTAGAAATTCATGTGTTGAATGGTATTCGCGTTTTAAAATATAAAAATCACATTTTTATCTATATATAGAAACTATAGAAAACATTCATGTGTTGAATTGATATTCATTCGTTGTTTAGAAATTCATGTGTTGAATGGTATTCATATTTTGAAATAAATTGTTCGATAACAAAAATCACATTTTTATCTATATATAGAAACTATAGAAAACATTCATGTGTTGAATTGATATTCATTCGTTGTTTAGCAATTCATGTGTTGAATGGTATTCATATTTTGAAATAAATTGTTCGATAACAAAAATCACATTTTTATCTATATATAAAAACTATTGAAAACATTCATGTGTTGAATTGATATTCATTCGTTGTTTAGAAATTCATGTGTTGAATGGTATTCATATTTTGAAATAAATTGTTCGATAACAAAAATCACATTTTTATCTATATATAGAAACTATTGAAAACATTCATGTGTTGAATTGATATTCATTCGTTGTTTAGAAATTCATGTGTTGAATGGTATTCATATTTTGAAATAAATTGTTCGATAACAAATATCACATTTTTATCTATATATAGAAACTATAGAAAACATTCATGTGTTGAATTGATATTCATTCGTTGTTTAGCAATTCATGTGTTGAATGGTATTCATATTTTGAAATAAATTGTTCGATAACAAAAATCACATTTTTATCTATATATAGAAACTATAGAAAACATTCATGTGTTGAATTGATATTCATTCGTTGTTTAGAAATTCATGTGTTGAATGGTATTCATATTTTGAAATAAATTGTTTGATAATAAAAATCACCTTTTATCGACTATATGAACTATATAGAAAAATAGTGTTTTGAAATGAATTGTTTTACAATAAAAATCACATTTTTATTGTATGCATAAATCGTTGAAATGTGAAGTGTTAAAAATAGCCACTTGTTCAAAATAAGCATATATGAGTTGAAATATTCATTAATTAGCTAATGAAATGATTTGCACCTATTTATGTAACGTTAGAACGAATGGTGTTTTTTAAACCAAATAGAAATCAAATATGAAGTTGAATAGAAAATGAAAAATGATATGAACTGTATATATATGTACATGCAATATTCATGGAACAGGTTATAGCAAAGGGGCTAGAGAAGAGGAATAAAATTTTGTGCCCGACAAATAGGTACACATTTACTGATTTGTTTGGGTGATGATTTTGAGCCTATTGGCTAGCCGCTTGACTTCTTCTTTTTCTTTTTGAGATTAGAAGGACCGGGAACGCTATTTGCGATTTCCCGATGCTCCCGGTGCAGGGGAGGTTATGGCGAAATTTTTCCAAAATTTAAGGTGTTAGAAAATTTTTTGAAGTGAAAACGATATTGAAATTGTTGAATGAACTATATTTATATAAATATATAAATATAAATAAAATTAAAACGAAACGAAGCCGTGCAGTTCGCATTTTGAAACCGTGATTTCAAACGACTAGTACGGGAAATCCGACCATTGGATTTTCCCGAAATCTCAACCGTCGGGTTCGCCTTGGAATAATCTTTCCAACGGCACCAACCTTGTAAAAATCCAACGGTTGGATTGTCTGGAATGTTTAATTCAAATCTGAAGAAAAACAGCGCCAGAAGCGATTATATTTATATATATATATATATATAAATATAATTATATATTTAATCGAATAATGACGCTGCAGTTCGTATTTTGAAATCGAAAATTCAAACGATTGTACCGGGAGATCCGACCGTCGGATTTTCCCGAAATTGGAACCGTTGGATTCGTTTTGAAAAGACCTTTCTAATGATGTAAATTTTGTGAAGATCCAACGGTTAGATTTTCAGATATGTGTAAATCAAATCTGAAGAAAAACAGCGCCACGGCCGCCTTATGGCCCGAAGCGTCGTTTTGAATAAAATGGCTATTTTAAAATAAATAAAAATAGCGATAAATAGTTATAAAATATCGTAAGCGATATGGAATGGAAATAAACTGAATTTGCTTGATTTATGTGATGTTTGATGGTTGAATGTGTTTGGTGTGAAAACTATATTAAAGAACACAATTGGTGTTGTCGAATAATTTAACCTTTGAAATAAATCGATTTGAAATTCTAAATATACGTGAATTATTTGAAAAGGCCGAGTTAATTCTCATTTCGAATAATCGACCGACGATTGAAATTCGAAGATGAAGACGATGGTCGAAGACCGGAGATCTTCACCTCGTTTGGATGGTAACCGAGGTCCTGATTGGGAGGCATCTCGAAATATGGATAATGAGTGGTGATCGTTCTGACGTACGTATTGATCGAAGGGTTTGCGAGGTATTTAGTGCCTCCGGTTTCGTTCAGACCCAGAACGGACTTGTAAATGGACTGTGTGTCCGACATTGGAATTTGTTCTGTGTGATTGATAGCCATCAGTTGCACGGTGTGAATTGCCTGTGTGGCATGCTAAGATGCAGTGATCAGGGCTTCTGTTGAAAAGCAAAGTCTTGTGGTGATGATCAAAGCACCGCCTGTGTGGCGTAGCTTTGTGTATAACGTGAATTCGTGAGCCTCACACCCCGGTATGAACCTAAAACGGGAGAGGACATCAGGGAGGGCCTGCGTTTCTTTCTAGCTAGGGTGGTGTCAGTGACCTACCAGCCCTGACATTTATATACTTTTCACCTATGTGGTTGTTGCTGTTGCGAGGCGCCTCGGTTTGATCGGACGATCCGGGTCCGATGGAGTCATTCGTTGGCTCGTTTACGCCCCAAAGGGCGGGGAGACGTAGTGTTCAGGCATAATAATCCACATCGGTGGACCGGCCCTGACGATCCAAGGGGCAGTTGCGGCTGTTCCTGAGACACGGGCTAGAGCGTCTCGAATTCGGTAAGGACTATCTTTTGCCTTGGTTCATGACGGAAATCCAATTTCCAAATACGACATCGTGCGGTTTTGATTGTATACCTATATATGGCGACATAGTGGTATGGGGCATTAATGCCGTCTATGATTGATAGTTATGATTTGAAATTGTTTTCGAAACATATAAACACTAGCAATAATATCAAATGCCTTTGTTTTATTCGTATCAAGCATATTTTGGCCGTTATAAGGTAAAAACTCTATCCTCCGGTTTGCGTTGCATTGTGTGATGGGAACTGAGTCTTATAACGGCTTCATTTTTATAAAAAGCATATCGATGTTTAAAAGAAAGATTTGTTTTAAAGCACTGGCAATCCAATGGAATAAACCCGTTCCACGAAAGTGGCGTGGTCCTGTGATTAGCCAATTATATATGTGTTGAGTGGATTTCTCATACCAGTCCCATGACTGACTCGTAGTTTGTTTCACTCTCAAACTCGGGTGCCCCTTTTTCTACACGGGCAGCCTTGTATTCAGGTTTAGCTGGTTCTTTCTGGATAGCTGGAGCTGAAGATGGATTCTATCATTTATCTCTTTTTATGCTGTTCAGCTCCTATTGTACATATTTTGTTTATTTCCGCTGTAGACATTTATGTATAGCTGAACTGTATTTGTACTAAGTAAGATCCTGTATACTGTGTAACTCTGATGATTACTTTTATCCAGTATATTTTGTTGTTCATTCTGGTGTATTTATTTAATTTTGTTCTGCTATTATCTGTTTCTGTGTTATATTCCAAAGATAACCTTGTTTCCGTGAGAACGGGAAATCGGGTCGTCTCACTTTATTTCTTTACTTTGGAAATACCATTCCATATTCTCAAGCCCCTTTTTAAATCCCTTTTATTTTGGAATCCCGTCGTATATATATATATATTTCCAAATTTCTTCAAATACCGTTACACTATTATTTCTCAAAGTAAATTATTCCTAACAACTCCACCATTACAATAATATCATCCTTCGATAATTCTGAAGTTGTTCAAGTTGGGGTATTTTAATTACCTCTCAAACCTTGATCAACAACGTTCTTAGCTTAAGATAGATATCAGTGGTAATACCAAAAACCAATATTCGTTTCCCAATAGAAATCCCATTTTAATTATATCTTGATGAAATCTCATCTCTCATCTAGATCGTACCTTTATAATTCAATCTTCCTAACCATTAATTCAAACTTGGTTTCCGTTCCAATTTTCATTTCAAATCCATCTCCAATAACTCGTTTCAATAATATATTCAGTAAATTTTGGGTTTTATAACTTCACAATGTAACACCCCACCTCCGCTAGGGTCACTCTTTCGGGGGCACTAGCTTCTGGAGGGCGTTAGAACTGGGTAAGCATGCATAATGATATATCAAGGCAGAACAAGAACATAAATATATATATAAAACAGAGTAAGTGAAAATAAAACAGCGGAATATCTCAAACCATCTCAAAACAATTCTAGTACATCATAAAGTCAACTGCCAAAATAAACATGTCTAGTACATCATAAACAGAAATACTGAAATACATAGTGCTATCCCCAAAATAAAGATGATAAACCATAGCGAGCTCAATGTCCAGACATACATGAGCTATCCAGCAAACAAGCAAGCGATCCAAGCTAAGCACCACTGTTCCCTCCCTGAGAACCTGGGGGGGGGGGGGGAACGGAAGAAAAGAAGCGAAAGAAAACAGGTCAGTCAAAAAGACTGGTAAGCCCTACTACGATCAATCTATAAACTAATAAAGTTAACATCATGATGGAAACTGAGATGAACATACTGACAATAGATAAAGGTGTTATCACATAAAGAAGATTAAGCTTTGCACCACAGTGTACTAGCAAACTAACATAACGGGTATTGATCCCTCAGCCCAAACTTTGGCCCAATTGTATGAGGTGACCTTAATACAAGGTCCAGCCCAACGGTCTAGTCGATCGGCTCCCTATAAACCTAACACGTCAAGTGTTGGTGTCCATACGGCCCACATATGATTGTAGTCAGATTGTACTGGGTCCACCTTCGGGTGTATCAAGCCTTCGGGTGTCAACCCCAGACACCTAAGCAATAATGCACAGTCTAAACCTACTGGTACCCGTGCCTCGAGTTTGTCCAACACCGGACTACGTGCACGTCCGTAGCCCGCCTGGACCCGCACCGCTGTACCACTCAGCCGTCGCTTTGGTCGCTTACATCAGTCCAGTAATCGTGCCCCGCCCTAGCCTAGCCTCTAGGGTTGTGAATGATACCAAACTGGGATTACTGCTGGAACAGACCACGTTGCTAGGGTTTTCTAAGAGGGTTAAGTGTGGTTTAACCCCTCACTAATCATGGATTAAATTAGTTAAGTGTAACCAACAGTTCACCACTTAACCCCATTTAATCCCTCGTATCCCCAAAATTGGTTAAGTATCAGTGGGCCATGACTTAACCCTAATCATGAGGCATTAATTAATTTAATTGTGCCTTAACCTCTCACATTAGACTTTGTTGCGGTTACTAGTTAAGCCGGGCGGGTCCGGGTAGCTTTACACCACAACTTGGTCTAACCTCGGGTCCAAGGTACACATGACCAACTTCTCACATTGGGTCCTATTGTTTGTAGCAACTAGTTAAGCCGGTCGGTTCCGGGTAGGTTTACGCTACAAACTCAACCCAACCTCGAGTTGGCCACACTTATGTTTTCTAAGTGTCATGTCCACTTTATTTTCAAAATATAATTACAAGTTTAACAAATACTTGGGTAGACCTAACTTAATAGGTAAATTCCCAAGGGGTAGACCTAACTTAATAGGTAAATTCCCAATCTTATATTTTCATGTATTTTAAGTTTTACCCAAAAAAACCCCCCAACGTCATTCTATCGCTTACATATTCGTCATAATGCATATAGGATAGAAAGAGGGAACTTGGCACAACATACATGATAAATCTTACATATCATAATAAACATGCATAACATGTTGGACTTGCATAACTTAGCATAGTGAACTTGCATAAACATGCATAACTTGTTAAACTTGCAAATCATGGCATAGTGAACTTGCATAAACATGCATAACTTGTTAAACTTGCAAATCATGGCATAGTGAACTTGCATAAACATGCATAACTTGTTAAACTTGCAAATCATGGCATAGTGAACTTGCATAAACATGCATAACTTATCAAACATGTGTAACATAGCATAGTGAACTCGCATAAGCATGCATAACTTATTAAACATGCATAACATAGCATAGTGAACTCGCATAAGCATGCATAACTTATTAAACATGCATAACATAGCATAGTGAACTCGCATAAACATGCATAACTTATTAAACATGCATAACATAGCATAGTGAACTCGCATAAGCATGCATAACTTATTAAACATGCATAACCCCAACTTTCATCACATATTAACTTTAGAGTTTCTAAAATGAAGGTAAGAGGGCTTACAAATATTATGAAGACACAAATCTACTAATAAAGATTGAGAAGCCCCTTTATGCAAGCATATAAAACCCCAAAACAAAGCTCCAATTAACAAAAATCCCAAAAACTCTAGCTTAGCAATTAAAGCTTGCAACTTGATGATGTATGCAAGCTAATGATCATTCATACAACTTAGAAATGCTTGTATGAACATCAAAATCTTCATAGGAATGATTTTTGAAGAGGGTGGAGGCTAGGGTTTTTAGGTGGAGGCCATTTGAGAATTCAATTTGACATAGTTTGGTTGCTAGAATGAATAATGAGGTTTTAGGGTAGGATTAGGGGCTTATTTATAGAAGATTAGAGTGTTTTTAACCCTAGGATTAACCCTAGGTTAGTTTAGGTCCGTCAGATTTCGGAATTCTCTAGAACCAAGCCACAAGACCAAGCCCAAATCAAAATGGTGCGCCAGGCAAAACTGCCCGGCCACCCCGTGTCGACAGGGCTGTCGACAGGGCAGTCGACACCCTTAGACCCCTGTCGACATGCCTGTCGACATGGGGGTCTTGGCGGGAGTTTTCCCGCCTGACGCCAGTTAGCCCTAATCCTTGTTTTTAATTTGAAATTTAAATCTGTTTTTAACATGGAAATTTTTGAAAACTTCAATGGGCCTTAACTGGGTCATACGGACTCCGATTTTCGAAAACTCGGACTCTATTTCGCGTATTTTCCCGAGACGAACGCAATGGCATAGCCCGTTTCCCTTGATTCAGATTTTTGAATTAAATTCTGCCTCGATTTATGTTATAACAGGTTATTGAAAATACGGGTTGTTACATTCTCCCCTCCTTAAAGGATTTCGTCCCCGAAATCTTCAAGTTAGGAAGAACGTATCCTACCATCCAATCATCCATCTACTCAAAGCATCATCCACGAGCAATCATTGTCCTTAAAAGATTCTAAATGCTGTATGAACATATGCAAAAGTGTGTGTATATGTACTTATCTAATGCAAAGATCAATGCAAAATATGTTAGTGAAATGTATCCATATGTATGCAAATCCCTAACATAATGTATAATATCTACATGCGTGCTCAATCATACATCCATATGCAACATCCATATGATTGCATACAAATTTCATCCAAGAATAAGCATAAACACTCATGCACATGCAATATGAGGAGTGTGTGAGACGATCTAGTGCCTAATGTGTATCATGCATCCACGAGTAACCACTTGCAAACACTTGCAACCACTTGCAACCACTTGCAACCATCAAACATAACATGTCTCAAACACATGTTTCATCCAAAGGGTTTCTACCTAAGGTTCTCATGACAAGATTAGCACGATAACTAGATAAACATGGATAGCAAAGAGAAAGATATGCTAACAAAGGAAAGAGATTGAGAGTGTACCCTAAAAAAGGAATGGATAAAGCCCACGCATCTTCTCCTCGGTTTCCCAAGTTGCGTCTTCTTCGGCTTCACCCCATTGAACCTTCACCAACTTGACCTCTCGATTCCTTAGCTTCTTGGTCTCCGTCCCCAAGATACGAATCGGAGCTCTCCTCAAAGTTGCCTCTTTCTCTACTTCCACGTCTTCAAGAATGCTAGGTTCAACCACCTCAGCGGACTCATGTAGGCACTTTCAGAGATGCGAGACATGAAAGACATTATGCACTCCGGACAGCTTCTCGGGCAAATGCACTTTATAAGCCATATTCCCAATTCTCTCTATGATAGGGAAGGGTCCAACAAATCTCGGTGCTAACTTCCCAACAGCTCCAAATCGGACCACATTCCGCAAAGGAGAAACCTTTACGAAAACCATATCCCTAACATCAAACTCCAAATCGGATCTTCGCTTATCAGCATAGGATTTCTGTCGGTTTTGGGCCGCTTTCATACGTCTCCAAATCAACTCGATCTTCTCGGACGTATCTCTGATCATATCAGGCCCAAGTATGAGTTTCTCTGTAGTCTCCCACCAACATGTAGGCGACTTGCACGGCCTCCCATATAAAGCTTCAAATGGTGCCATCCCTATGCTTGCCTGATAACTGTTATTATATGCAAACTCAACAAGAGGAAGGTGGTCTTCCCAAGTACCACCAAAGTCCAGAATGCAAAGCCTCAACAGGTCCTCAAGTACCCTATTCACCCTTTGTGTCTGACCGTCCGTTTGTGGGTGATAGGCCGTACTCAGGTTCAACCTCGTGCCCATAGCTTCCTGCAAACTGTTCCTGAACTGACTAGTAAAGATGGGGTCTCGGTCACTGACTATGCTGGAAGGGACTCCATGTAGTCGCACTATCTCACGAAGATATACTGAGGCTAGTCCAGATGCGGTCCTTTTGCTCTTCACCGGAATGAAATGAGCACTCTTCGTAAGCCTATCTACAATGACCCATATGCTCGTATTCCCTTTCCTTGACCTTGGAAGCCCATCAATAAAGTCCATAGAAATACTCTCCCACTTCCATAGCGGGACCTCTAGAGGATGCAATAGCCCACCGGGCTTCTTCGACTCGGCTTTTACTCTCTGACAAACGATACATCTAGAGACAAACTCCGCCACATCCTTCTTCATTCCAGGCCAGAAGAAAATGCGCTTCATATCCTTATACATCTTATCTCCACCCGGATGTATAGTCAACTTGGAGCGATGTGCTTCATCAAGAACTTTCCTCACCAAGTCTTCCACCATCGGAACACAAAGCCTTCCGTCTCTCCTCAGCCAACCCTTATCATCTATAGAATATCGAGCAAGGTGACTAGATGTCTCCCCTCGAATCAGCTTATCCATAATCTCAATTATCTGAGGGTCTTCCTTCTGCGAAGCCCCAACTTGATCCAAAAGGGTAGGCCTGAGCTCAAGAGATGCCAAAGAACCGGTCATCGACTCAACTGTTAAAGAAAAATCAAAGGTTGCCAAGAACTCTAAATTCTTCATCTCAACAAATAGAGGACTTAGTGTCAACCTTTTTCTACTCAACGCATCCGCTACAACATTCCCCTTGCCATGGGTATAGGCTATATCAAAATCATAGGACGCCAAGAATTCCATCCATCTTTGCTGCCTCAAGTTCAGATCCTTCTGCGAAAAGAGATACTTCAAAGACTTATGATCAGTATACAGCTCAAATCTCTCTCCCAGAAGATAATGACGCCAAGCCTTGAGTGCATATACTATCGCTGCCAGCTCTAGATCATGAGTGGGATATTTCTTCTCATGCACCTTGAGTTGCCTACCACCAAAACATATAACTCTGCCTTCTTGCATCAGAACGGCGCCCAATCCCGTGCCACAAGCATCAGTGTACACGGTAAACATCTTACCACCATCGGGTAAAGCTAGAACTGGTGCTGAGGTAAGGGCTCTCTTGAGTCTCTGAAAAGCAAGCTCACAGTCCATATCCCAAGCAAAAACTAAGTGCTTCTTCGTCAACTTAGTAAGAGGAGCGGATATCTTCGCGAAGTCCTTGATGAACTTCCGGTAAAAACCCGCAAGACCTAGAAAACTTCTCACCTCGGTTGCATTCCTTGGAGTCTTCCAATCCTGAACTGCAACCACCTTAGCGGGATCCACCGCTAAGCCTTGCTTGGATACGATATGCCCAAGGAATCTAACTTCCCTTCTCCAAAAGTGACACTTGGAGAACTTGGCCTTTAACTGATGCGCTCTAAGCGTATCCATCACCTCTACCAGATGCCTCGCGTGCTCTTCTTCATCCTTGGAGAAGATCAGAATATCATCCACAAAGACCACGACAAACTTGTTCAAGAACTCCCGAAACACCCTACTCATCAAGTCCACGAAGTACGCGGGTGCATTCGTCAAACCGAACGGCATAACAAGCCATTCAAAGAATCCATCTGGAGTTCTGAATGCAGTCTTGTCTATACTATCTTCAGCCACTCTGAGTTGATGAAATCCAGTAGCAAGATCAAGCTGAGAGAAAACAGAAGCACCAACAAGCTGGTCAAAGAGATCATCGATCCTCGGTAACGGGTGTCTGTTCTTCTTAGTCAGCTTATTCAATTCTCTATAGTCCACACAGAGTCGAAGAGAACCATCTGCCTTAGTAGCAAACACCACAGGCGCTCCCCATTCGGATATACTTCGTCTGATGAAGTTCTTCTCAAGTAACTCCTTTACTTGCTTGCTGAGCTCCCGTCTCTCACGCGGAGCCATGTGCCGAACGGGCAAAGAAACAGGCTTAGCATTATCCACCAGATAAATGCGAAAATCAATCTCTCGTTTAGGGGGCAACCCCTTAACTTCTTCAAAAACATCTGGATAATCTCGGACCACCCTTATAGACTGAAGGGCTTCCTCTGACGAGTCGAGAGATTCAGGATAGCACAACATGACGGGATCCTTCGGATTGCATGAAATTTCTAAGGTGTTGCCAAGGCGAGTCACAAGCCTCACAACCCTATGCTCACAATCAAGGATGGCTCCATGTCTAGACAGCCAATCCATGCCCAAAATCAATCCGTATCCCCTGAAACCAAGAACATACGCACTACACAAGAACTCTACACTGAGTATAGAGATCCTCAGATCCTCACATATCATAGATAGATGAGCAGAACCCCCAATGGGATTCGAAACACAAACGGGATCATCCACTAAGCTAGTACTAAGGTGCAAGCTATCAACAAGATCAGATGAAATAAAGCTATGTGATGCACCAGAATCAAACAAGGTACGAATTGGAAGATCGGAAACATAAACACGGTTCTCAACAGAAACACTACCTCGATCGGGAACTGGAGCGGTATTGAGAGCATGAACTTGCCCTCCTGAAGGTCCAGCCTGTCCTTTCTTCTTCGGGCATTCCTTGCTGAAGTGTCCAGTCTCACCACAGGAAAAACATCCACCACTAAGCTTCCTTTTCTTCTTCCTACAATCCTTAGCAAAGTGCCCAGGCGCACCACAGTAATTGCACTTTCCCTTGCCTTTGTTGTTGTTCCCCTTCTTGTTCTTGCTCTGATTTCCTTGACTGCTTTGACCACCTTGATTGCCTTTACCTTGAGAATCAGTCTTCTTTGCTTGAGTATCACTCGACTTGACCTCTTTCTTTCCATCTCCCTGAAGTAGAGCCATATCGACCAAACTCTCAAAAGTAGCCCCATGCGGAATATGTGACATCGCCAAGCCCTGCAGCGGCTCATTCAATCCTCTAGCAAATCGAAGAGCCTTCTTCTCAGGAGTGTTCACCATATCCAAACCAAAACGGGCCAGCTGATTAAACTTGTTCACATACTCCTTGACAGACATATCACCTTGCTTTAATGCAATGAACTTCTCCATCTGTAAATTCGCCTCAGCAGAAGATAGAAACTTGGCCACAAATCTAGCCCTCAAATCGGCCCAAGTCTCAATGGGCCTCGTCCCATTGGTGACCTCCCACCAATAGGCCGCTTCATCCTTCAAAAGCCACACTGTCAATAAGATCTTCCTCTCGTCATCAATCCCAAAGATAGCAAACAGGTCCTCAGTGTCTTTCAGCCAATTCCTAGCTTCAACAAAAGATTCCGTGCCTAGGAAATTCTTGCCTCCCATCGCCTTGAAGTCTTTACAAACCTTCATGAACTCAACCTGAGGATGCTGAAGGGGAGGAGGAAGAGGAGCCTCAACAACAGGAGGAGGAGGAACATTAGCAACGGGAGGAGGAATATTAACATTAGGGGGAGGATTCTCAACTACAGGAGGAGGAGTGGGAGTAGGGTTTGCGGGGCCAGCTACCGCCCTAGCTTCAAGAAGTCTCCTATACCAGAGTGGTACATTTACTCCATCCGGGATGGCAAGATTCTCAGCCATACTGAAACGAAAGATAAGATAAGATTAGGTCAAGGGAACGAAGGATAATGCTAATGGCTTTTTGGGGAACAGCCTTTTAAAATACTAGACTTTTCTTTGGAAAATACTTTATACTTGTTTTGAAAATAGTTTTTCAAAAGTCTTTTTAAAAACTTTTTGTTCTTTCTCGTAAACCATATGCTCTGATACCAAATTTGTAACACCCCACCTCCGCTAGGGTCACTCTTTCGGGGGCACTAGCTTCTGGGGGGCGTTAGAACTGGGTAAGCATGCATAATGATATATCAAGGCAGAACAAGAACATAAATATATATGTAAAACAGAGTAAGTGAAAATAAAACAGCGGAATATCTCAAACCATCTCAAAACAAGTCTAGTACATCATAAAGTCAACTGCCAAAATAAACATGTCTAGTACATCATAAACAGAAATACTGAAATACATAGTGCTATCCCCAAAATAAAGATGATAAACCATAGCGAGCTCAATGTCCAGACATACATGAGCTATCCAGCAAACAAGCAAGCGATCCAAGCTAAGCACCACTGTTCCCTCCCTGAGAACCTGGGGGGGGGGGGGAACGGAAGAAAAGAAGCGAAAGAAAACAGGTCAGTCAAAAAGACTGGTAAGCCCTACTACGATCAATCTATAAACTAATAAAGTTAACATCATGATGGAAACTGAGATGAACATACTGGCAATAGATAAAGGTGTTATCACATAAAGAAGATTAAGCTTTGCACCACAGTGTACTAGCAAACTAACATAACGGGTATTGATCCCTCAGCCCAAACTTTGGCCCAATTGTATGAGGTGACCTTAATACAAGGTCCAGCCCAACGGTCTAGTCGATCGGCTCCCTATAAACCTAACACGTCAAGTGTTGGTGTCCATACGACCCACATATGGTTGTAGTCAGACTGTACTGGGTCCACCTTCGGGTGTATCAAGCCCTCGGGTGTCAACACCAGACACCTAAGCAATAATGCACAGTCTAAACCTACTGGTACCCGTGCCTCGAGTTTGTCCAACACCGGACTACGTGCACGTCCGTAGCCCGCCTGGACCCGCACCGCTGTACCACTCAGCCGTCGCTTTGGTCGCTTACAGCAGTCCAGTAATCGTGCCCCGCCCTAGCCTAGCCTCTAGGGTTGTGAATGATACCAAACTGGGATTACTGCTGGAACAGACCACGTTGCTAGGGTTTTCTAAGAGGGTTAAGTGTGGTTTAACCCCTCACTAATCATGGATTAAATTAGTTAAGTGTAACCAACAGTTCACCACTTAACCCCATTTAATCCCTCGTATCCCCAAAATTGGTTAAGTATTAGTGGGCCATGACTTAACCCTAATCATGAGGCATTAATTAATTTAATTGTGCCTTAACCTCTCACATTAGACTTTGTTGCAGTTACTAGTTAAGCCGGGCGGGTCCGGGTAGCTTTACACCACAACTTGGTCTAACCTCGGGTCCAAGGTACACATGACCAACTTCTCACATTGGGTCCTATTGTTTGTAGCAACTAGTTAAGCCGGTCGGTTCCGGGTAGGTTTACGCTACAAACTCAACCCAACCTCGAGTTGGCCACACTTATGTTTTCTAAGTGTCATGTCCACTTTATTTTCAAAATATAATTACAAGTTTAACAAATACTTGGGTAGACCTAACTTAATAGGTAAATTCCCAAGGGGTAGACCTAACTTAATAGGTAAATTCCCAATCTTATATTTTCATGTATTTTAAGTTTTACCCAAAAAAAAACCCCAACGTCATTCTATCGCTTACATATTCGTCATAACGCATAAAGGATAGAAAGAGGGAACTTGGCACAACATACATGATAAATCTTACATATCATAATAAACATGCATAACATGTTGGACTTGCATAACTTAGCATAGTGAACTTGCATAAACATGCATAACTTGTTAAACTTGCAAATCATGGCATAGTGAACTTGCATAAACATGCATAACTTGTTAAACTTGCAAATCATGGCATAGTGAACTTGCATAAACATGCATAACTTGTTAAACTTGCAAATCATGGCATAGTGAACTTGCATAAACATGCATAACTTATCAAACATGTGTAACATAGCATAGTGAACTCGCATAAGCATGCATAACTTATTAAACATGCATAACAAAGCATAGTGAACTCGCATAAGCATGCATAACTTATTAAACATGCATAACATAGCATAGTGAACTCGCATAAGCATGCATAACTTATTAAACATGCATAACATAGCATAGTGAACTCGCATAAGCATGCATAACTTATTAAACATGCATAACCCCAACTTTCATCACATATTAACTTTAGAGTTTCTAAAATGAAGGGAAGAGGGCTTACAAATATTATGAAGACACAAATCTACTAATAAAGATTGAGAAGCCCCTTTATGCAAGCATATAAAACCCCAAAACAAAGCTCCAATTAACAAAAATCCCAAAAACTCTAGCTTAGCAATTAAAGCTTGCAACTTGATGATGTATGCAAGCTAATGATCATTCATACAACTTAGAAATGCTTGTATGAACATCAAAATCTTCATAGGAATGATTTTTGAAGAGGGTGGAGGCTAGGGTTTTTAGGTGGAGGCCATTTGAGAATTCAATTTGACATAGTTTGGTTGCTAGAATGAATAATGAGGTTTTAGGGTAGGATTAGGGGCTTATTTATAGAAGATTAGAGTGTTTTTAGCCCTAGGATTAACCCTAGGTTAGTTTAGGTCCGTCAGATTTCGGAATTCTCTAGAACCAAGCCACAAGACCAAGCCCAAATCAAAATGGTGCGCCAGGCAAAACTGCCCGGCCACCCCGTGTCGACAGGGCAGTCGACACCCTTAGACCCCTGTCGACATGCCTGTCGACATGGGGGTCTTGGCGGGAGTTTTCCCGCCTGACGCCAGTTAGCCCTAATCCTTGTTTTTAATTTGAAATTTAAATCTGTTTTTAACATGGAAATTTTTGAAAACTTCAATGGGCCTTAACTGGGTCATACGGACTCCGATTTTCGAAAACTCGGACTCTATTTCGCGTATTTTCCCGAGACGAACGCAATGGCATAGCCCGTTTCCCTTGATTCAGATTTTTGAATTAAATTCTGCCTCGATTTATGTTATAACAGGTTATTGAAAATACGGGTTGTTACACACAAACTCTTGGCTTTTATAGAATCCAATTATTATATAATTCAATAAGAAGTAAATCAAAACTTTGATTTAACTATAAACCTTTAATCGCTTAAATATTCATTAATTGTAAACATGACTTTAAAACTTCTCAAACTTCCATTACTAAATTTTACATCTCCAGATTTTACCACTTTGATTATTATTAACTAACTAATAATCAAGTTTGGTCATTTATTAAAATAAAATTGTGTTACTTCACCATTAATCCTTCCCATTAAATTAACCATCTCAGTTAACTAACTTCTAAACATGATTTATCAATTCCACTTAGCCCTTTCCATTTTAAATTAGTTAATAAAATAATTCCATTTACTATGATTATTATTAAACAAATAATAATCAATTCCAAAATAATATCATTTAATTGTTTTCTTAAAACATTAAATCTTGGTTATTAATCGTTGCTAATTCCCGCCCACTTGCTTATCAATCTTATTAATATAAAAAACAGTTTTGTAAAATTATTCAGTAATTACGATGAAGCACATGCTTCGTACCCGGTAGATTTTTGATATAAAAATAACGGTTAAAACAAACAATATATATATGGTTGGTTTATTTCCTTTCCATAAACTTCATTTAAAACTATATTTAAAGATCTTTATTCAGTTTTAAAATAGATTCCAAACTTCATTTCTACCGATTTACCTGACGGTAAATCAATTTTTATAAAATAGTTTGTATTTTGGCCATCTGCTATAAATTCCTCAACCAATATCACCCATTGGTTAATAACCAAACAAATGTTGAAATTTGGGTTTAACAATCAATAACCCATTTCAATAATCTAATCATATGGGTTCCACAGTTCATATAATGATCATATGAAAATAAGTAATCAATTTAACTAATAGGGATCAATCAATAACAATAATTCAAGCATCCAATTTAAATACTTTTATATTATTATAAATGTAACCAACAAGGTAAGTTAGCTCTCTATTGGAAAAAATGTTAAAAATAACTATGTCATTTTATTTAAATTAAGCAACCGTTTAACTTAAATAATTCAGTTAATATAAATATTATTCAGTAACATCCAAACAAACATCAAATCAACCTATAATAACACATAAATAATAAACCCGATTTATATAAAATATAAATGGGAGAACTGAGCGAGTTTAACTCACCTTGGTTTTGTTCGGTCATTAAAACACTTCGTTTTAATAAAATTAAACACACGTTTAATTTTATTTAGAAATTCCGGTAGCTTCCCGCTCCATATCATTGTGCTTGCAGACAGGATCCCAACTTCCTTTGAGTTGTTCCGTTCTGTTTACGAATTAAGAAGTTATTAACAATATAATTTAACACAGTTTTAACTTAATGTAATTTACCCTAAATAATAATTTAATTTACCTAACTATATTTGTTAACGCAACGCTGCTTACAGATATTACTAGCTGTATATATGTATTAACACAGTTTTTAGCAATCTATATAATACCCTGTATATATATTTTAATAGTGATATATACTAATTAAGTTTCTTTGCTGACCATATTTTATATATACTAACGCGAAAATATATTAATATCCGTTACCATTTTATGGTAACGAAATTACGAAAATTACCACTTCTTCTCTTCGAGCCAACTCTTCCGACCGTACGCTATATTCCCACCTGCCATTCAAATCCTCCCAACTCTACTGCCATAATTCGAACCCACATTAATCACCACTTCCAATGCTTCATCCTCCCCCATGCACCACACTTCTCTTATACAAGCCCGCCACACCACCTTTTGCATGTCTTCAAAACTGCTACGTGATTTCTGCCCTCCACATTTCCGCGTTCCACCCCACCTCACCCTCATGTTCCCAGTTTGGCAGTTTAACAGTTTTTTTAACACATCGGGCCAAGCCCACTATCACGTGGAAGCCAATGCACAACAGTGCTTTCCTCTTAAGACATTCAAACAGCTCCTCTTCCCATTCGTTGTGCCCTCACCGCATCTTCCATTTCTTTTCTTTGTATTGGTTTTTTTTTTTAATAAATGTTCAGGACTAAATGCCTGTAGCCCAGAGCCCACGTCCCCTTAAACCCAAACCCGCAAGCTACATGCCCTTCATCTTCCCTAACATAATAACGCGACCACCTGCTTGCATTTCTGTTCAAACTCCCCCATGCATTTTCTTCAACTGCACCTTCTCAACTTCGTCCCTCCTCCTTTTCTCTACTACTATATTGAACAATAATGCGAACTCTTCCCACATTATATTCCCTCCCACCATGACAGCGCTCTCCTAACCCACGTTACATGCTGCCGATCTCATTTCCAAGCTTGGTTCGCCCTGACACGACCATCACTACCTCACCAGAAAACCGCCACCCATTGAACTAATTCGCACAAGCTTCACACTCTCTACCACTGATCCACATCAGGGCGCTGAACCATCAATGCCACCTCCCGAGCCCAAGCCCGCTCATTTCTAAAACGTGCTCGCTCTTTTCTTCTTTGCGTATTATATTATACATATATATATATATATATATATATATTCGAATTAAATATTCTTCTGATGAAAGAAGAGAAAGTGGGATAGCTTGTTTAACATAGAAGAAAGAAACGAAGTCCTTCGTAAGCATGAGAATGAATGGAGCATAAAGATTTATATAGGGAGGAGAAACATGCTAGTCACGTTTACTTGGAAGCACGGTGAAAATAGTTTGGCTTTCAAGAAAAAGTTAAACAACGTGGCCTTCAAGAAATTATTTATTTGGTTTACACGGAACCGGTTATTCAATACAAAACAATGCGTTGTCAAATAGTAGTACCTACCTTTCGTAATTTATATAATGGTTTGACTATACATAAGTGTTTATACTGTGCTAGAGTAGTCTGTGCTATTTTGTTTCTAGGATAAATGTATGTGTTATGCGGAAAAATTGGATACAAATTCAAGGTCAGGTACAACACATATATTAGCTGTACAAGTTGGGGTACCACATTTATTTATGCTATGATATTAATTAATGAACGTTGGGTACAAACTTGTCTTAGGGTAGGTGTTGTGAGGAGGTAAACACAAGACAGGATAGGGTAGGCTGAAGAAAATACGTCCATTCGTTAGAGTGTAGGTAGCTGAATGAATTTTTCCTTTCATTAGACGGAGTAGCTGAAGTAAAAAGAAAGTTACGGTTTCCTTAAGCACCAAGTATTCCATTTTTTTTTTTTACCATGTATTACTGTGTATTACCGCTAACTGTATTGCTTGTTGCACGTTCCATATATGTATCGTCCAAAACGATATGCAGTCGAAATGAAAATGAATGAACCACTATGTCATAACGTTCTGAACCCAATGAAATTGATTTCATTTCATTGAAAACCGCCTCTATTCACATAATTCCGTTATTTAAATTCAAATTATCCATCGGTTCATGGTTGAAATATCGTCCACTCACAAAACAACTCCGATTGGCCCCAAATCTGAAATATAGCTATAATTAGAGATACGTATTCCAATAAAATTTGTTTCGTCGAGAACGGAGGTCGTTTTGAAAAATAATTATTTCTACGGTTTATATAATACCGTAAAAATATAAATAAATTACATAACAGTTATATTTAATAAATTATAAATTATCATTATTATATATATTTATCCAGATAAAATAATATACAACTGCAAATATAAATCGATATGGAATTATAGCTCAATATTGACATTTCTGAACTAAATGATATTAAAATTTCTTTTTAAATTATCAAATAAATTATATAATTATAAACTATTTCCATAGCGACTATTTTAATTTTGATTTGGACATATTTCACAATATATAAACCGAAATCTCGATTTTTCTCTTCCATTAGAAAATTATGATTAATAAGATCCTAACGTTTCTTGTTTCACAGAATTCCGATTTGAAACGAATTTTGTACATTCCATTGAAGTTCAAAACTCAATTTAACGAACTACCGCGACGTTGTGAGTTCGTTTTGTATTAAATATAATTATGATGTTCATTTGTCGTTTTATTAACGATTTCAATATTAAATCCATTAATATTTCCAAATATAATATTTAAAACAAGTTTAAATATTCGAAATCCAGTAGCTGAAAAATCCAGGACGTTACATTATGTTAAAAAAATGATATTTTTACAAAAAGATTTTTATGAATGCTCTTAAAAATACAACAATTTAAACTTGAATTGCAAAATAATTTTATTATTCTTTATTTTGCGAAAGTTCATTCATACTCTAAATCGTAATATGCTTAAAACAAAAATATTGTCAGACATAAAATATTAAAAGGATCCAAAACATTAAAAAAAATCAGCATAAATAGAACATAAAATACATAATTTCATAAGTAACATGTATGTAAAAAGATGAATATGAAAATCATAAGCATTGTAGAACATGTATGAACATAAAATATGGTCATTTAACATGCAAAATGTAAAATAATAAAAGATTATTATTGTTAGATTTGAGTTTTCAAATTATTGTTTTAGTTCAGACACATATTTAAATTTTAACAAAAAAAAAAAACTAAGATGACGGACGATATTCCAGTATTTCGTCTCGGTCGATATATTGTTTGATATTGCAATATCTCGAACGATATATCTGAAAGGAGATTTAGAATGATATTTGGTGTTTTGTTTTCGGAAGAAGCCCAAAACGAGATCTCGGAATTTGGTTCTCTTTAGCAACATTTAGCCAAACTTGGTCATTTGGTTCTCTTTCCATTCAAGTATCCTCACGGGTCCGCTCCAGTCTCCCATTTTCACTAAACGTCCTCAATATTTGGCGTCCACGTCACAAAGTGTAAGGAGACAAAAAATGGGCATGAGCGTCCTCACTATAGAATAACAGTGACCGAAGAACGCAATGCAAGTAGATCTGGTTTCTTCAATGCTCAGAAGAACGCACTCACACACCACTGAACTGAAAAAGAACACAAATATATCTTCCACATAAGAAAGAAGAAGAAGAAGAAGAAGAAGAAGAAGGAATGAGTAAGGTGATGATACTGACGAGGTTATCAGGCGTAGGCGTAGCTATCCTGGTACTGGTTTGGGCATTTGGGTTTAAAGCAAGCTTTCTTCACCACTCTTCCAACTCTGATGTTTCTTCCCCAATCCACTCTTTAGACCACCTTTACTCGGTAATTTGCACTTCTCCTACTTCCTTATTTTGCCATTTCTTTCTTCAGTTTACTTGCAAACTAACATTTGTAAGGCTATTGAAATTGATACTATTTAATTTCTCAGGCTCTTCATCCTCTTCTTATGGTTATTGGATTCATTCTGCTTAGTGGAGAAGGTGACCTTTTCACCTATTTTCCAAGTGAACATGTCATTGTTCTGCCCTTTTTTTTTTTTTTTTTTTTTACATTTTTCATGTTTACTAAAATAGCAATAATAATGCATGTACATTCAATTGTTTGATTTTATCATTTCTTTTAGTTGCAAACTTTGGAAGCAGTTTCGATTTGATTTATTTTTTAAGAAGGAGAAAAAAAAAATGTGCTATCTTTTGAGTTCAACAAAATGTGCTATCATTACACCACTAAAGCAATTAAAACACTATTGACACTAATTTTATTTATGTATAGTTGGATTCAATTTTCACGAATGTTATTTCTGATGTTGAACCTTTGTAAGCAAACTTTTCAACAATGGAGTTATCAAATACCAGCATCATTACATTATTATAAAATATAGAGTAGTTCCTTTCATAACTGTATTAAAGAAGAGCATCATGGACCTATGCACTATTAATAAAAAAGACCAGCTGTAATGCCAAAGTGTTACACAACCTAATGACACTGCATGAAATTAATGTGGTTTATAATGATATTATAATCCACATATAATTGGGGTGTCAGGTGCACACAGAAATCAGTGTAGTTGCTTATATTCTACTTGTAAAGTAAATGCTGGTGTCGGTTCGACACTTATCTAAATTGCTCAAGCCATTTTGTCAGCGATACTGGCGCACAAATGGGCATCATCATGTTCCAGAAACACTAGAAAATTTGCCCACCTTTCACTGCAAGGCGTCGCACTCGGGTTTGGGCTTTTCGGAATTTGGGCCAAGTTCAAGGGTAGAATAGGGATATTGGCCAACTTCTACAGCCTGCATTCCTGGATGGGCCTTCTCTGCCTCCTATTATTTGCTTTCCAGGTTTGTCTTATCACTCTTAGTTAGCAGTACAGTACTATGAGCGATCGCTTGTGTTCTGTTTAGATGGTCTTATGGACCACATGACTCTATCGTTTTCAACCAGTAGTGACACAATATATGATATGCTGGCCTTATGTCTTCTTTTAACTGAAAGTTAAGCACCAATTGTTTTTTGATAGGAAGTGCTGTGTATACACACACATGACATACCCATAACACTATTTTCACAGGAAGCTACCAGTAAAATATTTTTCATAACTCAAATATTCAATACTCAAAATTTATGATTCTTTTTATGATTTTTTGAAATTCTCATATTTTTACCTTTTTAGTACAACTAACCAAATGAAATAAGATAAAACTACCAGCCCATTTTAAGTTTTATGCTCTCTGCCTAACATTAACGTTCTTCTTTCTCAAATTATATATCCATGTACACAGTGGATAATTGGTTTTCTAAGACTATGGCACAATCCAGAACGGCGTGGAACGAGAAGAACACTGCTACCGTGGCATGCATTCATCGGCTTGTACACCTACGCCCTAGCAGTTGTGACCGCCGAAACTGGACTCATGGAGAAGTTGACTTTCCTGCAAACTCGTAATGTCGTATCTAGAAGGTCAACGGAGTCCACATTAGTCAACTTTATCGGGCTTGGCCTCGCTTTTGTGTCTGCTCTTGTTATTTTTGGTGCTGTTTGCTCCGAGAAGCAGTTGCAGCTCCCTTATTCCAGTACAGAAGGGTATAATACCGGTAAAAACGTAACTAGTGAAGGTAAATTTGTACACTCCAATGGATATTCTTTTACAGGGAAGGATGCTTCTTCTTAGGTTATGATGTAGGTTTAGTTTAGTTACGGTATTTTTTATTGTTTGTGTGAATTGAGACGGAACCATGAGTGATCCTCCATATGGAGTACACCTTGCCAATTATTTCTGGATAGATTGCATGTACCAAATCTGCATAAGGGATTTGCCATAAATTAATAAGTTTTAAGTTGTTATTCTATACTTTTTGCTGATTTGGTTTACAGGTGCGAGTTCGAAATCCAAAATGTCAAGCTAAGAGTTTACCATGTGCATATGCTAAGATTAACCACGTTCGAAACCCAAAATGGCAAACTAAGAGTTACCATGTGCATACGCTAAGATTAACCACTTATATAGTATCCGCGGAACGAGCTAGAGGGTTTTACGGTTCTGGTCGGTTCCCCGAACAAATTCAAAAAAATGAAGTCACAATTTTAATTGTCTTTCACTATTTTTATACTAGTTCATGTATTTTTCTCCTAAAATTTGGGTTTCATTACAAACAAGCAAGCATGTACATCATAATTGAAACATACAAGTGTACAACGCATACTTGAAACGATATATCCGGAACACTTTTTAATTGGCATAAGAAATTTTGATTATTTATTTTAATATACTACATTTACATAACGAAATTAGGACATTATTATGTGCAATGCGGAGAACTCATTCTATGATAAAGCAGAAGTTTGTGAGCATCCTTATTATCTTTTAAAATCGAACTTCTTAAATTTATATCCCGGTACGTGCTTTTGCGCCCCTTGATAATAGTTAAATTGTTTTTATGGAAATTGTATGTGTTTGACAAATATTTTAAAAAAAATAAAAAATATTTTACCAAATAATTACGTTGAAATCATGTGGTTAGTTTGGATTTTTAATTTTGCATTGTAACATCTAATTTTCAATTTGTTTGATTTTTTTATATATAATTAATTAATTAAGAATGCATTTAAAATGGAAGATTATTTGTTAGTTTATCGCAAAGATTAATAAATAAGCGTTTTGAATTTGAATAATAATAATTAATTAATAGATTCTAATTTTAAGATATATTAAGATTTAACAATATATAGGGGTCGTTTTTAGTACATGTGACCACAAAAAAAAGTGACATGAAAGATATTACAAATATTAATTAAAGGTAAAGATAAACACAACCAAATAACCAAATTGCCTTAAATCAATTCATTTCCACATTGTTCTTACAAAATAATTTATTTATCCTTACTTCATCCTTCTCCACGTGATTAACAACTACATCTCAAGAAGTTCAAAAATCATCAACTATCGAAAATCCAAGTGGAACACAAAGGAAAAAATAGGTCAAAATAGAAAAAAAAAAAAAAAACACTAGTGTATGAAAAAAAACCACATACAAAAATATTTTGAGAGAAATTTCACACATTTTTACAATATTAGCAAAAAAAGGGTACAAAAATATATCCTGAACGAATGAGCATGCTTTTTTAAATATTGGCAAATTACGATAATTTTATAAATAACTGCAAAATGAATGATTCGAAATATCATTACTTTGTAAATATTTGCAAAATGATTAAATAACTTACTTTTAATTGCAATAAGCAAGATTCACGGATATTCATATAAAACGTTGACTTGTTTTCTATATGTTTGCAAAATGGATGAATATATAATATTGTTAACCCAAAAATTGATTTTTGTAGAGCTTTTGTAAACTAGATTAAGCAATAAAGAATAAAGTGAAGAAAACAAGCAAGAACATAACAAAATCTTATAGTGGTTTGGCTAAACTTAGCCTACGTTCCCTTTATAATTTAAATTGGATGACTATCTTTATGGATTACGAAGATTAATTGAATTACAAATAGCTTAGAGAAGTCACTCGTGCTAGAGTTTGAAAAGGATGTTAATTAAGACAATCGCCTTACACCTCCAATACCCAGACAGTGCACTGTGGCGGTGCTCGGTTGATAAAAAGCGGTCATCAATGTTAAGTAATGAGGAATAAAACCACTCAAAAACATGTTATATACCTCACACCGCATGGATCAAAATACAATAATAATATATAGTTGATACAAAATGGAGGAGACAGTAAATAGCTAATAACGAATCATAGGCATTAGAGTTATAGATCCATACAACATAAATAAATAGAGTCATACAAGTAATGATAACTCAAGTAAACTTTCTTTAAATAGAAAGTACTACTAAGTCCTGCAGTAGTGAACAATGAAAAGAAATAAAGTACGTGTAAATGATACATGGAATAGTCTCCTTGTAACACCCCGAAATCTAATGTTAGTTAAATTAGTCATTTATTTAGGTTTTAAAAATGAAATTTGAGCCAATAATGGAATTTGACCATGAAATTTGCACCATTGTGTTCGAGATGAAATTCTGGTCAACTCTCATCTTTGGAACTTCACGAACGGAGTCTTTATGAAAAAATTAACGACGAAAAACGAGTATGAACACAGAATAATTAGTAAACATATTATCATTAACTTTTACCATAAAAGACACAAAACCACTGGAGCCAGGTCGATCAAGACAGTCGAACGGGATTTCGATCTCTACATTGACCGCTTGGTCGATGACTCCAGTGGCGGCTAGATTTTTATGGTATATAAAATTATGTACAGACATTCCAATTTTTAATCTGATGGTTTCGGATCATTTCAACGCTTATAAATAATGGTCTAGACCTCCTATATTTTTTGATATTTTCTGCTGGAAACATCGAATCCCTGCCATTTTCATTTCTCTAATCTCTTCCAAGCATTCTTAAATATAATAGGTTTCCGGTCAAACGATAAGAATTGGAGAGAATAAATCTAGATTTATGGAGAAGACAGGTTTTGCGCGTAAAGTAATTTCTTAGGTTTCTATTCTTTGTTTTCTTTACCTATTTCAATTTTTTTTCAGATCTACAAATTTTACTATGTAATATATATATATATATATATATATATATATCCACTTTTGTTCTTATTATATAGATTTGTAAGGCTTCGAAAATAAAACCTAAAGGCTTAGTTCAGATCAGAGATTTGGGTAAGCTTTTCAGGTGAGTGGGCAATCTATTTATTGTGTATAATACCAAATCTTCTTTGATGGTATAATTCGAATTCATATGCCTAAATCAGATAATTGAAATTATAGACTTTTTAATTAAAATATTTAAATCTTGCCTACAATTCTTTATGTATCTTCTTACTAATATTTACATCTAAATCTGGAATTCAGTCACTAAGATTATTGAGATTGTTGTTTGTGGTTTTGCTCCAAATCTGCAAGAATGGATGTAATCATAGAATTTCATGTAAATTGCTCCTTTAAATTTAAATATGTTTGTTTTTTTAATTATTTAAGGATTTGTTTAATTTTAACAAATTAGTCATTTTTGTTATTTTTCTACAGAAATAACATGTTTGAAACTATAAGGAATTATGTATATAATAAAAGAAAGAGATGTGTAAATTTACATTTTAACTTACCTCGTCCATTCCAGATGAATGAACATATGTTCCTTGTAATTTTGAATCAATCAATATTTCCTCATTTTTTAAATGTTTGGGCAAATTTATAAGAATTATTGCAAAAGACCTTTTTTATTTAATTTTGAATTTTCAACAAGTCACAACACAGAGAGATGGTTCTAATCATTTGTTTGGACTAGAACATAAATTAGTTAGAACTAGTAAATTAGTTAAATATAGAAATGTAGAAAGTAAGTATATATGTAATAATTACGTTAGTATATATGTATATATATATACACACACACACATACTTTATCCATCCAAATGTGACGTAATGCAACAACCTGGAATTTTGGAGATATAAAGTAATTATTAGAATTTCAAAAAAAATAGGAATTTAAGCAAACAATGGAATTTGGCCACGAGACTTTAGCCGTTGCGTTCGTTTTAGAATTCTTGTCAACTTTCATATTTGGAGTTTCGCGAAAGGAGTCCGTATGAAAAAGTTACGGACGAAATACGAAAATGAACGAAAAATAAATAAACAGATTATTTAATTAATAAATTACCTTAAGTAACCAAGCCGACCTGGGCAGTTTGATTCCCAGGCGGTCGACCTATTAGGCGTCAAACAACCCAGTAACGGCTAGATTTTGAGGTATTGGTTTATTATATTATGAAAAGGAACAGACGGATATAACTTAAAACTAATCTGACGGTTCTAGGCCATTTCACCCTATAAATAAAGGAATAGTGTCTCATTCTCTTCCATTCAAATATATAGAGGCAGCGAAGCTCTTCCATTTTTCTTCACCTTCTAACCTAATTTCTAAATAAAATATATTCATATATATACTAAATCAAATCAAATTTATATGGAATTGATTAGATTACTTGATTCAATGGACGAGGATGTTCAGTGATAGATCCTTCGCTCTCTTCCCTTTTTCTTACATTTCTACAGATCTAGAATTTTCCCCTTTCTAGATAAATTGCAGGTTTATAAGAATTTGAGGATTGTAAGCCTAAAGGGTTCAAAACTGAGAAATTGGAAGCTATAAGGTGAGTGGCAAATTTACTAATACAATTATACTGGCTTATTTATTTCGTTTGAATCCAATCTATGTTTTATGCCTATTAATTTTGTTTATTTGAATATTGTGAATTTATTGGCAACCATCAGATCTAATTATAAAGATGGTTAAAATTGGTAAATGATAAGTTTTGGTTATGTATAACATGAATTGTACGATTCTTAAATATTTTTTCCACATATTCCTACAGTTATATCATGAAATATGTTGAACATATTACATAGCATTATGGATCTGGAAATCAGTCCCATTAAACATAAATTTATTGTAACTATGTTCCAGATCTTTAGTTCAGTGCTGAAATATGAAATATGTGAATTTGGGTAAAAAGATGGAATTTGTGTATTATGTGATTGTAAAAATAAAAGAAATATTCCTATTTGTATTCAATATTGTTCGGTTTTTGGCTTAAACATTGTAAAATAAGCCGTGTTCCTCCTTAAATACAAAGAGGCATTATTTTGGAATCACAAGAAGTATGACAAAAAGAATTAAAAAGGGAAAAGTGATGCAAAGGTACATATAAATATAAATACATATATTTGTATGTAATTTGCGTCGACTATTCCAATATATACACATTACATATATTTCTTGTGATTTGAAAATATGTCAATTCTACAAAATAGGCATTATTTACAATGAGTACAGCTAACGGTCCTTTTGAGACCTGAAACTTTTTGGCAAGTTTGAATATAAAAAGGAAATCTTTGGTTAATTGATTAGACCAAATCATACATTTAAAAGAAAAATAAAATACTAATAACTACGTAGACCGCATGAAAACATAAAAATAAATATATACATATTATCCGTCCAATGAAGGTAAAATGGTGAAATATACATTGTATGGAATGTTTGAATGATTGGATAAGGTTCGATTATGGAATTATGTGTAAATATAATACATTTTGAATTAATATATTTGTGGTGACCATTTGTAGTAATCAATGTAATTAACTGTTATAAATAAGACCGCAAATAAAGAAATAACCATTGTAACCAATATTGATTTGGGAAAATAAGTGTGATGGGAAAAATGGTTATAATTCCTAAAATCAGTTAGGATAATTGTTGTGAAACCCAATTAGAAAATTTGAATTATAACCGCATTCAGACTGAGGTTAAACTCAACCTGTAGTGTAAGCCTGCCCGGAACTGACCGACAAATCCAGCAACCACATGTAGCCAGTTTTATGAGAGGGGTCTAATGCATAAATATAATCGTATTAAGGCACGAGGTTAAGTTAACTTGTGGTTGAAGTTTGCCCGGAACCGACCAGCAAATCCAGCGTCACAGGTAGTCAACTTAATGTGAGAGGTCTGATACGTAAGTGTGTGTGTGTGTGTGTGTATATATATATATAACAGTCAAACAATAAATAAATGAATAAGAATAGAAATTGTCCGTTGGGGTACAACAAACAGATAACTTGAGACTGATAAATAGTTGCCTTAGGAAAATATGACTGATAGAGTCATAAAGGGTAATAAAAAGGAAATAAAAGGAAATGGGTGTCATGAGGGAATTTATGATTGTTGTTTGTATAATAAGTCCAAATTTGGGAAAGTATTAAATAAATATCCTAGGGAAAAATGAATATAACTTTCCTTATTAATAGTAATGGGAATAGAAAATATAGCTGGACTTAGTAGGTTAATAACGTAAGATATTATTAACCATATAACCCATGACACAAATAAATGGTATACATATAGTTTTTCCATATAAAAGGGCTAAACGGGAATGACTTAATAACGTAGCATACTTTATCCCAAAAAGGAAATGGTTTCAAAGGCAAATGTGGTACAAACTAACAACCTTCGCGTATTGTCTGTTTCCTGGGTCCTAAAAGGCTAAATGACTAGGATTAAAGAGTCCACTCGGGAATAGGTTTTCAGTATAGGGTCTTAATTGACATGTATGTATGGGCCTACCCAAACCTGAAAATTAAAAAGATCAGATATTGCCACCTATCCTACGGCAAGTAATAAGCGACTAAGGAGGCTATCTAATAAGGTCAGCTAAAAGGTATAACGAACGAAAAAATATCTTCGGTCACCTTATGCGGAGCAAGGGTATATGCGTGAATGACGGAAGCCTTAGCTAGTAGGGCCCCGTAGCTAGTGCCCTCTAGTTTATGTTAACGTTGAATACATTATCGAGGCTTAATAAGTGACCAATGGGTCCGCCTAGGGTCTTAAGCGATCAGGAAGAATCCACCATATCTATCATTGATAGTCAGGCAATAAATAATAAAGAATAGTGAACAGGAATATATATGGAAACCTTGTATTAGGGGCCCACTCTCGATATAGTAAACCAGTTAAGCTCTGGCATAAAGGCTTCACAAAAATGTGTGTAAAGGTCCTATCTCGGTAATATACTTTGGGAAGAGTAGTAGAGTCGTGCATAAACATTAACAAGGTTGGTTTAGAATCACTAACCATGTCAGGCATACAGCATGGGTTGAACCAAACAGACTATATCTGTGTTATAGTCTGTGTTGTACATTTCTTAGTCACCAGAACATGTTGTTCTAACCTACCTCCTCATTACAACCTCCCAGGTTTCCCCGAGAAGGCTGTGTTCTTCATATGATTAAGTGTTGTTTTAGATTCTCGTTCTCTCTCATGCTCGGTATTATTACGAGGTTTATCCATTCGTTATTTCGTTAAAAATTTCGAATCTACCTTTGTTGAGATATTCAATTGAGTTTTTCGCCTTGTATTCGAGTAAATTTACTTTTAAAACTATTTGAAAAATAAGAATGGATTTCAACGATTTGAAATACGGTTTCGGAAAGTAGATTTTGAAGATACGGTTTTAAATTTTTAATCTATTTATGTTTCAAAATTTTAGAGCTATGGTGTAATTTTAATAAATATAGTCTGATTGGTAGGAAAGATGGAATTAGGAAGGACATGGAATATGCCATTAAATATGAAAACAATAAATATTTATTCCTTGTGATTTTTAGTATCCATTTTCCCATGTATATTGGATAATTTATTGAAATTACCAGAATTAACCCTTAAGATTCTAATGCTCTAACATTTCTGGACATGAAAAGGTTTTTCCGGTTTGAAATATAAAACCGGAATATAAATAGTAATAATAAAATGGATTTATAAATACAAAACCGTTAGCTTATAAATAAATTCCATTTTTGGAAAAGTTTTAAATTTTTCTTCGAAAAGGGCTAAGAAAAATCCTTCATTTTGATTACTGGGATATTTGAATTTGAATCGCTTAGTTTATGTCGGCTAGTAAGTGGGAAAATCCATTTTAAAATTTTATTTCGGGTTTCTAGATGATTTCTTGTCTTAAATTCGTTCGTTTCGGTGGTCACAAATCTTTTTGGAGGTAGGGAAAAGGCGTTGGAAAATTTAATTCTCGATGAGACGAGTGGTGGAAGTCGATACGAGAATTTGGTTGGGATTAGAAGTCATTTCAACGTAAATATAAAATTTAAAATTTAATTTATATAAATTAAATGGGTCGTTGGGTCGAGGTTCAGACTGCGCCTGCAATGGGGTAAGCAGTCAATCGGTGGTCGACCTCCCTCCAAGGGCCAGGTCGACCACTACCCCACGCACGGGCGTAGTTGACCCAACCCATCTTTTGCTGAATGATGTATATAATATCGTCCAGCCGACCCTTCTCCCCTAAACCCCCATCCACCGAAAAACCCAAACCCTCCTCCTTCCCAAGCTCCAATCTGAGCAAACCCCTCTTCGTTTCGCCCCTAATTACCACCAAAATTCTCCTCGTGCAAATCTCTACCCGATTATACCCCGATTTGCAATTTCTCTTGCCCCTTTTGTCGATTCCTCCATGCACCTTCCAACCAATACCCCGGTCTTAAGCCCCAGGAAGTCGCTTGGCTAGACCGTGATAAAGCACTACCTATCCACGACCAGCTATGAGTTCCAAATTGGTTGCCCAGTGAAGTTCACCGACTTCGCCGCATTTGGTTTGGAGGAGCTTTTTGTCGCCGCAGGCCTAGATCCTATCTTGAGCTTCGACACTTTTGAGTGTGATGTGTATCCGCGCTGCGTCCGTTTATTCGATGCCCAGATGAATGCTGATATCGATGACGAGTCCTGCGTCATCATATCTAAGGTCATGGGCAACCATATCGAGTTCACTGACGCTGACTTGACCCAGATTTTGGGTATCTCAGTAGAGGGAGCCGAGCTTGATGCTATTGAGATGGAAAACCCTCAGATCCTTCAGCGTATCTTTGTTGGAGAGCCTTGAGCTTGGACAACCGCCAGTCTACTACAAGTAGCCCATGTAGTTGTGCGCATCATACAACACAACATCATCCCGAAGACGGGAAGCTTAGAGCAGATTTATCCCTCTGTTCGCCGAGCCACTTATGTTATCTTTGGTGGCATAACAGTCAATTGGATACGCGTGCTTATGATCCATCTCTATGAGCCCTTCGTAGGCACCCGCGGATCCATTTTCCCTATAGCCATCTTCTCACCCGTGTCTTCCAACACTTCCAGGTGAGGATTTCTGGGGAGATGCCTATGAAGAAGGCACTGACAGCCATCGGTCGTGCCACTCTCCAGAAGATAGCATTCAGCTGCCCGATGCTCCTACACTCGCATTACACGCTCCAGCTACGCAGCCTTATCAGCCTAGTTATGAGAGCTCAGAGCTCACTGTCATCCAAGTCATGTAGGCCGAGCTACGAGAGGTTCGAGAGGAGCAGCACCGACAGGCGCAACAGATTGGCTGCATCCCCGCTATACTACGCTCCTAACGCGGACGTAGTAATGGATCAAGCTCCAGCTGCGGAGGTAGACCAGCCAATAATGGACAGTTTTAGTCGTCGTCGTTGTTGTTAAAACATGCTTTGTGCATGTCGTATCTTGTATCATGTTTTTCCCTTTTTAGCATTTTTCTTTTTCTTTGATGAAGTGTTGTATTAGAAGTTGCTAGTAATGAAAAATTCGCACGACTTTAGCAATGAGATTTCTATGTCGAAAAAAAATGTTGTCATTCACGCAAGATTAATTTAGTGAAATCTCGTTTATTTACTAGCACTTGTCCTAGAGTTGGAAAATTTTAAAATTCTGTGCTGGAT
This sequence comes from Allium sativum, assembly GCA_030737875.1. NCBI lineage: Eukaryota > Viridiplantae > Streptophyta > Magnoliopsida > Asparagales > Amaryllidaceae > Allium > Allium sativum. Next base: position 548,289,671 of record CM060921.1, on the reverse strand, counting down.
AAATTTTAGTAAAGGAATGGTTCTACGTCACGGGTATATAAATAAATAAACCACCATTCCTTGTCAAAACTAAAATTTATTTTTGTCTTTTGTGTGATTTTAGTTTTCGCATTTTTGGCGTGACTGATTTCCTTTTTCGCTAACATGTGACATGAATCGTTTAATTTTTTACAAATTACATTTTTGAAGTTTATGGAAAATGCTGTTTGAAAAAAGACATTTTTCTATCATTTTCTTATTTTATACGAAAATGAAACAGTTTTGAAAGGAACTTTTCAAAATAAACATGACAAGTCTTCAAGGGAAAATTTATTTTTGTGAAGATTTCGATTTTTTGTCACACGAGCAGTATAAGGAAGATTTTTGGATGGTTTGTATGCGCTTGTAGCGGTGCAATATGACCGAGTTAGCGATAACAAGGAAAAAGCTGTTTTAGCCTTGGAAACGTTGTTTTCATGCCTTGTCAACGATGCATGCGAGCTATTAGTTAACTCATTTTACGTTTTAGAGCTTGTTTTAAGCCTCCTTTACAGTCTACAATTGGAAATTTTTGGAGTATTTCGGGTAGCTAAGGTGAAAATCCCACTATAGAATGGGAAAAGGAATATTTGAGAGCGGAGGAAATGTTAAAATTCTTCACCTTAATTTCCTTTTTCCAGTTTAGGAGAAGTTAAATAGTAAACGATTAGATTGCGCACGTTTTGGATGGTAGGGTTTGAATGCAAATTTTGTTTACCTCAACTTCTATTCATAGTTGCGCAAGGGTTATGGGTGGAAAAAGAATTTTAATTTTTTTGCATTCATATAGAACTGGCAGTATATTTAGGACTTTCTGCATCATGTTTTCAAAAATATTTCAAAAGTTTAATGCAAACATATAGGAGGATCCAATTAGAATCATCTTGCATGCATGTTTTTGGTTGAACTTGCATTATGTACATCATGCACATATACACATGGTTGTAAATTGAATGTACACAAATTGGCTATGTAGCATAGGATTATAGGCGTTAGAATTTCGGGACGAAATTTCTTTTAAGGAAGGAAGAATATAACAACCCGGAATTTTGGCGAAATAAATTAATTATTAGAATTTCAAAAAAATAAAAATTTCTACAAATAATGGAATTTGGCCGTGATACTTTATTCGTTGCGTTCGTCTTGGAATTCTGGTCAACTTTCATGTTTGGAGTTTTGCGAACGGAGTCCATATGAAAAAGTTACGGACGAAATACGAAAACAGATAGAAAATAAATTAACCGTATATTTAATTAATAAGTTACCCTAATTAACCAGCTGACCTGGGCAGTTTGATGCCCAAGTGATCGACATGGGGGTCGACCGGCGTTAGACCGCCCAGGTCGACCTACTAGGCGCCAAGCAGCCCAATGACGACTTGGTTTTGAGGTATTGGTTTATTATACTATAAAAAGTAGCAGATGGATATAACTTAAAATTAATCCGACGATTCTAGGCCATTTTCACCCTACAAATAAAGGGGTAGAGATGCATTCTCTTCCATTCAAATCTATAGAGGTAATGGAGCTCTACCATTTTTTCTTCCTCTTCTAACATAATTTCTAAATAAAATATATTCATATATAAACTAAATCAAATCAAATTCATATGGAATTGGTAAGTATTAATGGAAGAGGATGCTCAATGATAGATTCTTCGCTCTGTTGCCTTTTTCTTACATTTCTACAGATCTAGAATTTTCCTCTTTCTGGATAAATTGTAGGTTTATAAGAATTTGGAGATTATAAGCCTAAAGATTTCAAAACTGAGAAATTGGAAGCTATAAGGCGAGTGAGAAATTTACAAATATAATTATAATGAAATATCTATTTCGTTTGAATCCAATCTATGTTGTATGCTTATCAGATCTGTTTATTTGAATATTATGGATTTATTGGCAACCATCAGAAATATGGTTAAAATTGGTAGATGATAAGTTATGGTTATGTATAACGTGAATTGTAGGATTCTTAAATATTTTTTCCACATATTCCTGCAGTTATGTCATGAAATATGTTGTACATGTTACATAGCACTATAGATCTGGAAATCAGTCCCATTAAACATAAATTTGTTGTAACTATGTTCAAGATCTTTAGTTCAGTGTTGAAATATTAAATATGTGAATTCGGGTAAAAAGTTGAAATTTGTGTATTATGTGATTGTAAAAATAAAAGAAATATTCCTATTTGTATTCAATATTGTTTGGTTTTTGGCTTAAGCATTGTACAGTATGCCTTGTTCCTCCTTGAATATAAAGAACATTATTTTGGAATCATAAGAAGTATGACAAAAAGGATTAAAAGGGAAAAGTGGTGCAAATGTACATATAAATATAAATACTTATATTTGTATGTTATTTGCATCGACTATTCCAATATATACATATTACATATATTTCTTGTGATTTGGAAATATGTCAATTCCACAAAAATAGGCATTATTTACAATGATTACGGCTAATGGTCCTTTGTGAGATTTGAAACCTTTTGGCAAGGCTGAATCTAACAAGGAAATGTCTGGTTAACTGATTAGACCAAATCATACATTTAAAAGAAAAATAAAATAAAATAAAATATTAATAACTACGTTGATCGCACGAAAACTTAAAAATAAATATATACATATTATCTGTCCAAATCAGCGTAAACTGGTGAAATACACATTGTATGGAATGTTTGAATGATTGGATCAGGTTTAGTTATGGAATTATGCGTAAATATAATCCATTTTGAATTAATATACTTGTGGTGACCATTTGTGGCAATCAATGTAATTAACTCTTATAAATAAGACCGCAAATATAGAAATAATCATTGTAACCAATATTAATTTGGGAAAATAAATGCGATGGAAAAAATGGTTACAATTCCTAAAATCAATTAGGATAATTGTTGTGAATCCCAATTAAGAAATTTGAATTATAACTGCATTCAGACACGAGGTTAAACTCAACATGTGGTGTAAGCCTGCATGGAACCGACCGACAAGTCCAGCAACCACAGGTAGTCAGTTTAATGTGAGGGGTCTAATGCATAAATATAATCATATTATGGCACGAGTGTAGTAACCGATAACTTCCCCGTGAAGGAAAGCACGGATTGCTTTAAAAATGTAACAACCCAGATTTTGAGCGACTTTGGTTATCGACATAAGCTCGATGTCGATAACCAAAACATCGAAAAATCCCGGTAATTAATGAAAGAAATTAGAGGGTGAGAATAGATAAGATAGAAAACTTAGAATAGAAGAAGAAGAAGAACACAACATCAGAGTAACATGAACCTCACAGCGGAACGAATAACATATAATAGATAACATAACTTTGAAATATAACAATTATGTATACAATAGCACTTATCAGAGTACAACACTTACAACACAGCGGAAATAAACTATAGCTATATGATCTTGAAGCCTCCTGCTCCAAGCTCTCCATGTATATCTGTAAATTCCTGACTACTTGACTGCCCATATAAAATTGGGCACCCAAGAGTTTAGGGAAAACAAAAAAGTAAACTCCGGGTCAGTCATGGGACTGGTGTGTGTAAAATAGTTTAACACAGTTCAACATATATATGATATCTCATAAGACCACGCAGTGAATACGGAACGGGTTTTTCCCTTATGAGAATCCAACATCTTTGACAAGCAATATCATTCTGATATTATAATAATGTCTAAGTACAAATATATATCAATCTAGCAGAAACGCTTTCATCTCACATTAGTATACAATCAAAATCGCTAGCACGTATTGGATAATGGATTTCCAACTATGACAAGGTATGGAACCACCTTCTGCTAGTGTACCTCTAGAGAGGAATACACTGGGTTCAACAAGAACATCTTGCAACCCGGCCACACATGACCGACCACTCATTTCGCTTGAGTGTATCGAATGTATATCACCAACGGTTGGGATCAGCAAACGTTCCCGTATATATATGGGACAACATTGATAGATTTAAGAAACAAATGAATATTCTCTAGATAGGTGATTATACACCCTACTTCGGTGCGACCGACTTAGCCATGCTGCCTGCCCGATTTCTGTCGTTTACCGGTTGATGAGGCTAGAAGCTACGCTTTATCATTACATCAGATTCACTTCGAATGCCACATTGTCAGATCCATCGAAAATCACTAATTGGCGTCTACAACAGTACGTTACGTGTTAGCTAAAGAAGTTTCCTTCTCCGCTTCCACTCTTGGTAAAGTTGAAGAAATCAATGTACGTGACCTTTCTGGAAATACTCTGTCAGACATTCATCAACACAAGTCATCCTCATTCACTTAGAATGTCAGATCGTCATACCCGCCCAATCACAAATTGATTTATCCAAAAATAACACGGGTATACAGCTTAGAGAAACGAATTCCTCCGCCTCCAAACGTGAATACGTTTGAACAGATCAACTTACGCAATCCATTGGATATACTCTGTCAGACCTTTGTCCATACAAGTTGTCCTGGGACTGGACAAACCGAAGGCACTATTCAGTATATCCATCTTAGTCACTGTTATCTAAGACTTATACAACAGCCCTTGCATTTTACTCCGTCTTCAATTATCTTTGGCATATATGATTCACAACGCTTATGCCAATACAGAGTGGTTCTTTGGATAATAATCCAACCGGTCTCTCCATATTAACAACATTAAAATGGTCAAAACTTCGATAGTCTGTGAGTTAATTATCAAAGAAAAACAAGTGTGCAAACAACGATATTATTTCCAAATGGAAATTATATCGAACAAACATCATTTAACATTAATCTCTTTAGTTCATTTATTTACTTATCTCCTGTTTCCCTATATTCTAAATTCTTATTTTCTTTTATCGGAAAACATTTCTGATTCTCGTTTGGAAAACATTTCCAAAACTCCTTTACGATCAAACCTTACCATTTCTTAGTTAAGAAGGAAGTCACTCAAGTTGGGGTATAATTACCTCTCAGACCTTAACTGAACAACATTATAACTTCGAAATGGTCAAAGTTTATCTTTTAATCTTTAACAACTTCTTTACGCCTTTCTCGGATCCAATTTTACTAATCCAATTCTATATTTAAAACATTGGTTATAATGATAACGTTATAATCCCTCCTGAGACGACCCGAAATCCCGTTCTGACGGAGACAAGGGTTATCTTGTGAATATAACACAGAAACAGATAATAGCAGAACAGAATTAAATAAATACACCAGAATGGATACTCAGCTTGGACTTGTGACACTCGTCTAACACTTCCCTTTTCAACTCTGGGATGTTAGGAACACAAATCCTTCCTTTTAACCTCAAGGTCTCATCGCTATCTATTTGAAAACACGAGGGTTCGCCTTTCTGAATCCTTTTGATCATATCTTTAATAAAGTTATCCTCCTTCAATTTAAAATATAAAATATTCAATATTTAATTTGAACGTACTTTTCAATTTGCCGATTCAAACTCAGTTTTCATCGCCATTATTTAAAATATTTATTTTAAATATTTAAAATTCATTATTTTAGCCAATTTAAAAAAATTTAATTGGTTCAGATTTTCTGGGTCGTTACACCTCCTTTCGAATTATCTAACTTTAATTATAACTTCTATTCTTATTAGTGAATAATTAACCTAACACTTATTTATTTATAAATAAATAAATCTCTATTTAAACATCGGAAAGTATAAGTACTTTCCCGAATTCGATATAATCGAATTCGCCGATTAGCTCTCTTCGAGAAATCTCTATTTGATTAACTCTTCTTCGAATAACCTATATTTGATTAACTCCTTCCTTTCGAATATACTATATTTGATTACTCCTTCTCGAATAAACGATATTCGATAATCTCTCTTCGAATAACTAATATTCGATAACTCTTTCTTTTCAAATATCTCATATTTGAAAATCTCACTTTCGAATAAACTATATTCGATAATCTCTTTTCGAATGACTCTTATTCGATAATTCTCACTTCGATCGAACTATAATCGATATCTCCTTTCGATGAAACTAACATCGATAACTCCTTTCGATGAAACTAACATCGATAACTCCTTTCGATGAAACTAACATCGATTAATTTAACTCGACGAACTTAACTCGACTAACTCGACTAACTCGACTTACTTGGTTCGACCAATTCGATTCGATTAACCCAGGCTCGACTAACTTGGTTTTATTTAACTCAACTTGATTAACTCCTATCGAATAACTAATATTCGATTTAACGCCATTCGTTTGACTCTAGATCGCAGCGATCACAAATGGTTACACCTGATTCCCTCAGGAAACATCCGACCGCCTTAGGCTATCTGTAGCCCTGCGAATTTCGCTAGTAGTCGTACGAGATGACAACTTACCCTAAATACTGTGTTTGACTAACTCTATCTCAAATAACTATATTTGATTAACTCTAGTTCGTTTTAACTCTAATCGATTTACTCTAACTGATTTAACTACCTGATTAACTCTAACTGATTAACTATAACTGATTAACTCTAACTGGTTAACTCTTACTGATTTACTTGACTGACTTAACCCAACTGGTTAACTCGACTTACTCAACCCAACTGGTTAACTGGAATTACTTAACCAAACTGGTTAACTGGACTTACTTAACCAAACTAGTTAACTGGACTTACGTAACCAAATTGGTTAACTCTACTGAACTGGTTTAACTCTACTGAACTGGTTTAACTCTACTGATTTACTCTTCTCGAATACTATATTCGACTAACTCTTTTTGAATACCATATTCGACTAACTCTTTTCGAATACCATATTCGACTAACTTTATTCACTTTATAAAGATTTCCTTTTAACAACGTTTTATTCATTTGAAAAGATTTACTTATAAATAACGGTTCTACACTTTAAAAATGATTTCCTTTTAACCACGTTTTCCTCTTTATAACGGTTTCTGCTTTATAACGTTTTCCCTTTTTATAACATTTCCTTTTCAATTCTATTTGTAAATGGTTTACAAATATTCCCTTTTCAAATTTATTCTTAAAAATATTCTAACTCCTTAAATTCTCAGAAAAATTCGCCATAACCTCCTTTGTACCGGGAGCATCGGGAAAATCCCCAAACCCGCCACACAGGCCTTTCCATTCAAAAAGATAATGATTTAAATTATTTTCTTTTCTAAATATTTCCTATTTATAAATATTCCAATTTATAAATATTTCTTATTTATAAATATTCCAATTTATAAATATCTCTGTTTTCAATATCACTTTGAAAATCTCCTTTTCCCATTCCTATATTTTATGGTACTTAACACATCAAATCACGATGACCAATCTCATCAAAACACATATAATCGCCCACAGATTTTATATCACATCATATAACAATATATGAAAAACAATAAAATAACTGTTGAGGAATCCAGCCGGATTCCTCCAACCTATCTCCCTGCATCCACAGATGTTACACAATATGATTATCATCACTTTCAGTTCAATATAAATTATTCTGATAGCAGAATCAATATATAAATATTTAACGGTTTGTATATATATATATATATATAATTACATATATATATATATATATAATTTTCACTAACCGACTAGCAGTTCAATCAAACAATCAACACACTGTCAATCAACCAATTTCTAACAGTTCTAAAAATACAACATGAAATTATAAACTGTTCAGAGTTGGTGAGATTTACTCACATTGGACGATCATCATTATCAACGATAACCATCGCTTGATTCAACGTTGTTTTTATTTAATTTCAAACAGGTGTTTGAAATTAAATAAAATTCCGAACTCTTCAGAATAATACCCATCCACTGCCTACGCGAAGTACTCTCCACCACAACCTCAATGCAACTGACGGTTTGCAAATTCGACGTCGTATGAGCTAGATGCGGTGTTAACAAGTTAAACAAGATTTTAAAACAAATGAACTTAGTATTTAGTTAAATATGAACACGGGCCTCACCAAAATCAAGCCCAACCCAATACCCCTTCGTTGACCCGTCTTCCCCAATGCCTTTTTCACGCTTCCAGTAATTAAACCCAACACCATTTTCGATTTTCAAACCAACACCGTTCGCTCCATCTTCCATGATTTCAAGAACCGACACCACCATTTCGATCTCCTTCAACTCCTCAACACCATCCTACCACTTTCACTCATCTCGGCTTCAGGGAGTAAAACCCGTTCTCGGTTGAAATGCCTCGCTCCAGTAATTTACATCGTTCCTTTTCAGTGCAGAATCAAACCGAAATCCCACAACCAGTGCTCCTCTCCATCGCGAGTTCAAATATGAACTCGAAATCCATCCTCACCCTCTATACAGTGCTCAAGGCCGAAGCCTAGGCACGCTGTTGCAAATCTCGAACGCCAGGTTGTTGATCGAACATCACAAAACCGAGTGGAAAAGGAAGAGAACCAATTGGTGATCAAGAATATATGTATACAAGGATTTATAGCATTTGATTTTAATATCTATGATTTTAAAACTTGCAGGTTTTTGCTTGAGGATGGAATAAACCACTGACGGCTTAGTTTTGACAAATGAGGAAATGGAAATTAGGTTTTAAGAGAGGGTAGGGGTATTTATAAGAGGGATAAAATATCTAGATATTTTACTTTTATTATTATTATATTCGTTTTCGCCTTCTAAAAATCCGTATGATCACACACGATATTCAAAAATCACCAAACTGGACATGCAGCTACAGTTCGACATTACGGTCCCAACGAAACTGGTTTCGTCAAATTCCGACTCCGTTTGCTCACACAGCGTATTTTTAACCGTCGAAATATCGACTGTTTTTCACTCTAAAAATCCGTAAGACCCCACAGTGACTCTAAAAATCACTAAACTGGAAATCTAACAACTATTTGATGTTGCGGAGCCAACAATACTGGTTTCGTCGAATTCCGACTTCGTTTGCAAAAGTGGCTATTTTTAACGCTCTAAATAACCTATTTAAATATATAAATATATTTAAATAATTTTATATTGTCGTATATATTCACCGAGGAATATCATACAGCTCCAGGATAATTATATACTCGCTATTCCGAGTCCAGATTGAATCGATATTCAATTTATATTGAAAAACCCTTGGATAACGTATATAAAGCATTATGAATTATAAAGGAATTTCACAGCGACTTTTCTGAAATTTGATTTGGACGTAAATCAAAATCTACACGACGAAATCCCGATTTTTCTGTTCCACTAGAAAGATATACTCCACCAGCTCCACGCGTTTCTTGTTTCATAGAAATCCGGCTTAAAACGAATCATGTACATCTAGTTGAAGTTCAAATCGCCAAATAGCGAACTGCAGCGCCATTTCGAGCTCGATTATAATTATATTATAAATTATACGTTCAACTGTCGTCGATTCAATATAGTCGTTATTAAAATTCAACCCCAGACTGAATTATAGCTTATATAAGGTCCAGTTCACATCGTATTGTGAATTCTACTATTTCCGGCTATTTTGGAAATATATTATCCTATTATTTATATTAATTAAATATAAATATTATTCAATTCCAGTTATTGATATCGTTAAATCGATATTTAATAATTAAATTAGTTAATTATTCTCCTACCAAATTACGGGTCATTGCAACCTTTCCCCCTTAAAATAATTTCGTCCTCGAAATTGCAAAGGTAGGGGACGACCCTATCTACTGGGTAAAGATTTATCTGTTTACCTCTTATCTCCGGTTTCAACTGAACCAATTAATATCAACTAAAATATTAATTTATTCCGACTAACTAAATTTTCAAAAATCATGAAAATTTTCTAACGCCTTAACTTTTCGAAAAATTTCGACGGCGTCTCCTTTGTACCGGCATATACGTCAAACCACAATCGCCTCTCTAGGCCTTCTCCAACCCAAAAGAAAATCAAAACGCCAAGCGGCTTGCCAATTCGACTCATAAATTCCAAACTCATATAGAACATAAACTTGTACCTTTTTGTCGGGCATATCCTTATATCCCTTCCATCTGTTATCAACTCACATATATAAATGTCACTCCAATCAAACTCAAATCAGTTTATTCACAAATCCAACCATTCGGTTATATCTAAACCAAATTCTATTCAATTCTATTCCATATTATTCTATAATCCAATTCAGTTTTAATTTAACTTGGGTTTAAGTTAAATTCTAATTTACTTTTACCCTTTTCAATTTATTTAACTTAATTAGTTAAATTTATATTCCAGAATTTAAATTCTTGGGTCTATTTCAAATCATTTTCACTTACTGGCTTTCAATTCAATCTCAGTTCTATTGGATTTTACTTTAATTTGTTTAAATTCAAACAACCTTTTCTTCCTGGAAGTTTTTAAACAGTTTACCTCTTTCAAAAATCAAATTTTCCTTTTTGAAATTCAACACAACTTGTTTTTCCCAAAACAAATTCAAAACAAAATCCTTGGTAGTAATCCGTCACTTACATACTCGAAAATGAACACCGATGATGTCATGATCAACATCGGAATCTATTTTCCAGCTACCGAAGTGAGTTCAATACTATAGCACTTTCAAAACCCATTTTTAAACATTTCCACTTTGAAATCAATTCTAAATATCCTTTTACAATGTTGTAAACAAATTTAAAATCTCCCAGGATCTTAAATTCACATATATTAAATCCAGGTTAATTTACAAACACCTTTCCCATTTCTGGGATTTTAAATTCCAATTCTGATCTAAATTCAGATTTAATTCATTTAAATTTCATATAATTTACTTGTATAAATTCTGATTGATTATATATAACCATTTCACATTTTATAATCTTATCTGATTATAATTACTACCAACACATCCTATATATGATAATATATCACATATCTATACTGTGTCGGTCCATCGTATTCAAGTGTTTATTTACTCCTACCGATACAGTGGATCAAACTTATCGACCAGAACTCATAAACAACTCAGCCAATGAATCTCCACAATATAAAACCATTTTTATATCAAATACAAATACGCACTCGTATATATACACTCAAACTCAATCTAGGGTGTTACTAACCCTACCTCTACCGAGTCACGCCACAGAGCCATGGTAATTCTTAACTTAAGCTCTGATACCAACTGTAACGACCCGGATTTTGAGTTAAGTAGGATTTGCAACCGTCCTCTCCCCATCCACCAAAGCAGCAGGTAAAACCCACTGTGGCTTACACTGGTACCCCAGTCCATACTTTACGGCCAGCCTTTCGACTTCACAACCAACCCTACCAAAGGTACATGTAGGAGTAAGAGTCTCCCGTTCGCCACCTAACGAAAAGCGAGAACCCCCTATCATGCGACACATGCCTAAGCACGCAACATGGACTGGTGTGAGTAAAATAGTTTAACACAGTTTAACATATATATGATATCTCATAAGACCACGCCGTGAATACGGAACGGGTTTTTCCCTTATGAGAATCCAACATCTTTGACAAGCAATATCATTCTGATATTATAATAATGTCTAAGTACAAATATATATCAATCTAGCAGAAACGCTTTCATCTCACGTTCTACATATATAGTATACAATCAAAATCACAAGCACGTATTGGATAATGGATTTCCAACTATGACAAGGTATGGAACCACCTTCTGCTAGTGTACCTCTAGAGAGGAATACACTGGGTTCAACAAGAACATCTTGCAACCCGGCCACACATGACCGACCACTCATTTCGCTTGAGTGTATCGAACGTATATCACCAACGGTTGGGATCAGCAACCGTTCCCGTATATATATGGGACAACATTGATAGATTTAAGAAACAAATGAATATTCTCTAGATAGGTGATTATACATCCTACTTCGGTGAGACCGACTTAGCCATGTTGCCTGCCCGATTTCTGTCATTTACCGGTTGATGAGGCTAGAAGCTACGCTTTATCATTACATCAGATTCACTTCGAATGCCACATTGTCAGATCCATCGAAAATCACTAATTGGCGTCTACAACAGTACGTTACGTGTTAGCTAAAGAAGTTTCCTTCTCCGCTTCCACTCTTGGTAAAGTTGAAGAAATCAATGTACGTGACCTTTCTGTAAATACTCTGTCAGACATTCATCAACACAAGTCATCCTCATTCACTTAGAATGTCACATCGTCATACCCACCAAATCACAAATTGATTTATCCAAAAATAACACTGGTATACAGCTTAGAGAAACGAATTCCTCCGCCTCCAAACGTGAATACGTTTGAACAGATCAACTTACGCGGTCCATTGGATATACTCTGTCAGACCTTTGTCCATACAAGTTGTCCTGGGACTGGACAAACCGAAGGCACTATTCAGTATATCCATCTTAGTCACTGTTATCTAAGACTTATACAACAGCCCTTGCATTTTACTCCGTCTTCAATTATCTTTGGCACATATGATTCGCAACGCTTATGCCAATACAGAGTGGTTCTTTGGATAATAATCCAACCGGTCTCTCCATATTAACAACGTTAAAATGGTCAAAACTTCGATAGTCTGTGAGTTAACTATCAAAGAAAAACAAGTGTGCAAACAACGATATTATTTCCAGATGGAAATTATATCGAACAAACATCATTTAACATTAATCTCTTTAGTTCATTTATTTACTTATCTCCTGTTTCCCTATATTCTAAATTTTTATTTTCTTTTATCGGAAAACATTTCTGATTCTCGTTTGGAAAACATTTCCAAAACTCCTTTACGATCAAACCATACCATTTCTTAGTTAAGAAGGAAGTCACTCAAGTTGGGGTATAATTACCTCTCAGACCTTAACTGAACAACGTTATAACTTCGAAATGGTCAAGTTTATCTTTTAATCTTTAACAACTTCTTTACGCCTTTCTCGGATCCAATTTTACTAATCCACTTCTATATTTAAAACATTGGTTATAACGATAACGTTATAATCCCTCCTTTCGAATTATCTAGCTTTAATTATAACTTCTATTCTTATTAGTGAATAATTAACCTAACACTTATTTATTTATAAATAAATAAATCTCTATTTAAACACTGTAAAGTATAAGTACTTTCTCGAATTCGATATAATCGAATTCGCCGATTAGCTCTCTTCGAGAAATCTCTATTTGATTAACTCTTCTTCAAATAACCTATATTCGATTAACTCCTTCCTTTCGAATATACTATATTTGATTACTTCTTCTCGAATAAACGATATTCGATAATCTCTCTTCGAATAACTAATATTCGATAACTCTTTCTTTTCAAATATCTCATATTTGAAAATCTCACTTTCGAATAAACTATATTCGATAATCTCTTTTCGAATGACTCTTATTCGATAAATCTCACTTCGATCAAACTATAATCGATAACTCCTTTCGATGAAACTAACATCGATAACTCCTTTCGATGAAACTAACATCGATTAATTTAACTCGACGAACTTAACTCGACTAACTCGACTTACTTGGTTCGACCAATTCGATACGATTAACCTAGGCTCGACTAACTTGGTTTTATTTAACTCAACTTGATTAACTCCTATCGAATAACTAATATTCGATTTAACTCCATTCGTTTGACTCTAGATCGCAACGATCACAAATGGTTACACCTGATTCCCTCAGGAAACATCCGACCGCCTTAGGCTATCTGTAGCCCTGCGAATTTCGCTAGCAGTCGTACGAGATGACAACTTACCCTGAATACTATGTTTGACTAACTCTGTCTCAAATAACTATATTTGATTAACTCTAGTTCGTTTTAACTCTAATCGATTTACTCTAACTGATTTACCTACCTGATTAACTCTAACTGATTAACTCTAACTGGTTAACTCTAACAGGTTAACTCTTACTGATTTACTTGACTGACTTAACCCAACTGGTTAACTCGACTTACTTAACCCAACTGGTTAACTGGAATTACTTAACCAAACTGGTTAACTGGACTTACTTAACCAAACTGGTTAACTGGACTTACGTAACCAAACTGGTTAACTCTACTGAACTGGTTAACTCTCCTGAACTGTTTTAACTCTACTGAACTGGTTTAACTCTACTGATTTACTCTTCTCGAATACTATATTCGACTAACTCTTTTCGAATACCATATTCGACTAACTCTTTTCGAATACCATATTTGACTAACTTTATTCACTTTATAAAGATTTCCTTTTAACAACGTTTTATTCATTTGAAAAGATTTACTTTTATATAACGGTTCTACACTTTAAAAATGATTTCCTTTTAACCACGTTTTCCTCTTTATAATGGTTTCTGCTTTATAACGTTTTCCCTTTTTATAACATTTCCTTTTCAATTCTATTTGTAAATGGTTTACAAATATTCCCTTTTCAAATTTATTCTTAAAAATATTCTAACTCCTTAAATTCTCGGAAAAATTCGCCATAACCTCCTTTGTACCGGGAGCATCGGTAAAATCCCCAAACTCGCCACACAGGCCTTTCCATTCAAAAAGAAAATGGTTTGAAATTATTTTCTTTTCTAAATATTTATATTTATAAATATTCCAATTTATAAATATTTCTTATTTATAAATATTCCAATTTATAAATATCTCTATTTTCAATATCACTTTGAAAAACTCCTTTTTCCATTCCTATATTTTATGGTACTTAACACATCAAATCACGATGACCAATCTAATCCAAACACATATAATCGCCCACAGATTTTGTATCACATCATATAACAATATATGAAAAACAATAAAATAACTGTTGAGGAATCCACTCGGATTCCTCCAACCTGTCTCCTTGCATCCACAGATGTTACACAATATGATTATCATCACTTTCAGTTCAATATAAATTATTCTGATAGCAGAATCAATATATAAATATTTAACGGTTTGTATATATATATATAATTACATATATATATATATATAATTTTCACTAACTGACTAGCAGTTCAATCAAACAATCAACACACAGTCAATCGGCCAATTTCTAACAGTTCTAAAAATACAACATGAAATTATAAACTGTTCAGAGTTGGTGAGATTTACTCACATTGGACGATCATCGTTATCAACGATAACCATTGCTTGATTCAACGTTGTTTTTATTTAATTTCAAACAGGTGTTTGAAATTAAATAAAATTCCGAACTCTTCAGAATAATACCCATCCACTGCCTACGTGAAGTACTCTCCACCACAACCTCAATGCAACTGACGGTTTGCAAATCCGACGTCGTATGAGCTAGATGCGGTGTTAACAAGTTAAACAAGATTTTAAAACAAATGAACTTAGTATTTAGTTAAATATGAACACGGCCCTCACCAAAATCAAGCCCAACCCAATACCCCTTCGTTGACCCGTCTTCCCCAATGCCTTTTTCATGCTTCCAGTAATTAAACCCAACACCATTTTCGATTTTCAAACCAACACCATTCGCTCCATCTTCCATGATTTCAAGAACCGACACCACCATTTCGATCTCCTTCAACTCCTCAACACCATCCTACCACTTTCACTCATCTCGGCTTCAGGGAGTAAAACCCGTTCTCGGTTGAAATGCCTCGCTCCAGTAATTTACATCGTCCCTTTTCAGTGCAGAATCAAACCGAAATCCCACAACCAGTGCTCCTCTCCATCGCGAGTTCAAATATGAACTCGAAATCCATTCCCACCTTCTATACAGTGCTCAAGGCCGAACCCTAGGCACTCTGTTGCAAATCTCGAACGCTAGGTTGTTGATCGAACATCACAAAACCGAGTGGAAAAGGAAGAGAACCACTTGGTGATCAAGAATATTTGTATACAAGGATTTATAGCATTTGATTTTAATTTCTATGATTTTAAAACTTGCAGTTTTTGCTTGAGGATGGAATAAACCACTGACGGCTTAGTTTTGACATTTGAGGAAATGGAAATTAGGTTTTAAGAGAGGGTAGGGGTATTTATAAGAGGGATAAAATATATAGATATTTTACTTTTATTATTATATTCGTTTTCGCCTTCTAAAAATCCGTGTGATCACACACGATATTCAAAAATCACCAAACTGGACATGCAGCTACAGTTCGACATTACGGTCCCAACGAAACTGGTTTCGTCAAATTCCGACTCCGTTTGCTCACACAGCGTATTTTTAACCATCGAAATATCGACTGTTTTTCACTCTAGAAATCCGTACGACCCCACAATGACTCTAAAAATCACGAAACTGGAAATCTAACAACTATTTGATGTTGCGGATCCAACAAAACTGGTTTCATCGAATTCCGACTTCGTTTGCAAAAGTGGCTATTTTTAACGCTCTAAATAACCTATATAAATATATTTAAATAAAATAAAATTAAATATAAATAAATTTATATTGTCGTATATATTCACCGAGGAATATCATACAGCTCCAAGATAATTATATACTCGCTATTCCGAGTCCAGATTGAATCGATATTCAATTTATATTGAAAAACCCTTTTATAACGTATATAAAGCGTTACGAATTATAAAGGAATTTCACAGCGACTTTTCTGAAATTTGATTTGGACGTAAATCAAAATCTATACGATGAAATCCCGATTTTTCTCTTCCACTAGAAAGATATACCCCACCAGCTCCACGCGTTTCTTGTTTCACAGAAATCCGGCTTAAAACGAATCCTGTACATCGTATGGTGAATTCTACTATTTCCAGCTATTCTGGAAATATATTATCCTATTATTTATATTAATTAAATATAAATATTATTCAATTCCAGTTATTGATATCGTTAAATCGATATTTAATAATTAAATTAGTTAATTATTCTCCTGCCAAATTACGGGTCATTACAGAAAACAACACACATCGGAACGCAAACAGAAGAACGTTTCATTGTTAATTACAACAATTCCATCAGAATACAAGAATATACAGAGTATGAATAAATACTACATAGAAAATATCAGAGATTTAAATTACATTTAAATACATCGCAGCGGAAAAACAATACAAAGCACAACTGAAAACAGATACATAGGTACAGAGCTTTCCGAATATCACTTCAGCTATAAATCAGGATCCTGTGAATATAAATTTGCAAAACCAAAACTACTAGCTGCTCGTGTCAAAATAAGGGCACCCAGAGTTTAGGTTAAAACAATAAACTTCAGGCCAGTCATTGAATGGTGTGAGAACTAAAACAGTTATTTAAAACTTTACTTTAAAATAAAGTAAATCAAGGGACCAGGCCGTATAACGGAACGGGTTTCCTCCCAAGAATACCAGTGCATATAACAAAACAGCGCAATGCTTTTTGGAAAAATGAAACTATTATAAGACCCAGGTCCCACCACACTATGCAACGCAAGCCGGAGGATAGGCTTTTCCCTTATAATAGCCAAACATGCTTGGTACGTTAAAAACAAATCATTTGATACTATTATAAGTGCATAGTGTATAAAACAACTTCAAATATAAATGTATCAATCCTAGATGACATGGGTACCATATATCATGTCGCCAATACTAGGCTCTACAATCAAAACCGCAAATGTCACATATTGGAAGTTGGATTTCCATCTGTGAACCGAGGCAAAAGATAGTCCTCACCGATTCGAGACTCTCTATCCCGAGCCTCAGGACCCAGACACAGGTGAGCCCTTGGATCGTCAGGGCCGGTCCACCGATGTGGATTAAAATGCCTGAACACTGCGTTTCCCCGCCCTTTGGGGCGTAAATGAGCCAAATGACTCCATCGGATCCACATAGTCACCAATATATCCGAGGCACCTCGCAATCCAACAACTATACAGGTGAAAATAATATAAATGTCAAAGCTGGTAGGTCACGGACACCACCCTAGCTAGAAGGAAACGCATGCCCTCCCTGATGTCCTCTCCAATTATTCGGTTCACAACCGGGGTGTGAGGCTCGCGAATCAATGTTACATGAAGCTATTCCACACAGGCGGTGCTTTGATCATCAACCACAAGACTTTGCTTTTCAGCAGAAGCCTTGATCAATTGTCACTTAGGCATGCCACACAGGCAATTCACACCATGCGACTGATGTCTATCGATATACAACCTCTGATCCCGTACGTCTCAGAGAAGGGTGAAGTAAGGGAATGAATTCCCCTTCACTAGGCAGATGTATATTTAATAGAGATCAATCAACACAGAGAAAAATCCAATGTCAGACACATAGTCCATACAAGTTTGTTATGGGTCTGAACGAAACCGGAGGAACCTTATTCCCCGCATATCCATCGATCTCCAAGTACGTCTGGACGATCACCAACTGATTCCCTCCTCTTGGGTGTACAACCCAATCAAGATCATCAGTAATCACCCAAACTATGTAAAGACTTCCGGTCTTCGACCACCGTCTTCATCCTCGACACATCGTCGAATCAGTTATTCAGAATGGGATAAACCCGGTCTTTCTGAATAACTCGCGTATATAATAAACAAGTGTTACACAAACACAACATACGCCTCATTCCAATTCAGAATATTCTTTTATTCAAATATTCTTATACATTGGGAAAGGTTCCCATAAATTTTATCAAAGATAGATTCTTTAAATTTATTCTTTAATCTTCCTCTGAATATCAGTTCAGACCAAATTATGGTTTATCCAAACTAGTCGGGATTAACGAACCTTACCGAAGTAATCATTTGTTTTAATTTCCCAATCCCAACCTATTCATCCCATGAAGTAAAACTGGTAATACTTCATATCTAACACCACGGTGTTATCGGTAAATTCAATTACCATTTCACGTTCAAATCTAATTAAAGATTTAACTATCGCCTGGAGCAAAACTGGTGAAACTCCATTCTCGATTATTTCAATCTAATTAAAGATTCATTAAAACTCCACTTAGTTTTAATCTTCCCAATAATCACTATCAATGATTATTTAACTTGGGAAATCATATCCTGTTTTTAACTGGGTTAAAGAACCAATGTCATTTAAAACACGGTTCACGATAAACCCAAAATCACATTCCATTAATTATCGGGTTAAAGAACAAGTGTTATTTAAAACACCATTCACGATAAACCCAAAAATCAATTCAAATTCAATTCCAAATTAATACCATTTAATTGATATACTTCACTAAATCTAAATAAAAAGATTTAATCTTTTTCTCAACTGGGATTAAGAATAGTGTTAATGAAGACACCATTCACGACAAACCCAAATCCCATTTGATATTGAATACAAGGCTCTGAATAGAAAATATATCGGCTTATATTCAATATCAAATTATACAAACAACAAATATCGTATTGGAAATAATGATATAGATATACCTTTCAAATTTCCGTAACAATATCTGCATAATCACGAATCCAACATCGAAATATTCCAAAGACAATATCGATTCAAATCCATTTCCACTTTATATATTGGAAATTCTGTTTATTTTCAAAACCATTTCAAATCCACTTTATTTATTTTAAAAATAAATGGGATTATAATTTTAGTTCAAAACTAGTTCATTTAGATAAAAATCTATTTTTACCTTTTCAAATTTGGAGTTTTTCATCCCAATTATTTCCAAATCATTTCTTATGATTTTACACAAATTATTACTATTTTTAATAATTTTATCCAGGCCCGTACAGTCGATTTCCATCAACGGCCATCGGACTGCACTTATAATGACCTTTTCCAAATTTGATTTGGACATAATTCCAAATCCAACCGTTATATTTCAAATTTCTAATATTCTTTAGAAAGCTCTTTTCGATACGAACCCAACGATTCCGGTTTTAGGAGAATCCGACGGTCAGATCTCCCGTAATGTCCATTCGAAGTCAGTGGTCGAAATTCGCGAACTGCCGCAGCGCTGCACGTTCTATTCAGGCCATTATATATAATATATATATATATTATATATATTTCATCAATTTCCTTTTAAAACGTATTTTATAAATCGTTTTAAATTCGTTTTTGAAACGATTTCAACTTCATATTCAATTTCGAATCAAAATTGAATATTCCACATCATTGATATACAAATGATAATATTTTCAAAACGTTATATTTTGAAATCACTTCCTTTTCTATATTCATTATAAAAATGAATAAAATCGATATAAATATCGTTCACGTCAAAATGGCGTCAATCTAATCAACACGGCTTTTATTCAACACATGAATGTTTATTCTATTCAACACATGAATATTTATTTTATTCAACACATGAAATATTCTCAACACATGAGTATCGTCAACACATGACTATTTATTTTTATTCAACACATGAATATATATATTTTTATTCAACACATGAATATTTATTCTATTCAACACATGAATTTATATTTTTACTCAACACATGAATATATATTCTTTATTTTCCAAATTGGAATGAGGCCCAATCAATTACCATATAATGTTAATTATATGGATTCCCTACAACACATGTATATAATAGCAACCATCATCCAGAGTGCACCACACAACTGCATAAGCATTAAATATAAATAATTAACGCTTACACAGTCTGTCAACCCATCGATTGACATACAACTAAACAGTCGGGATTAGTCTACGTCAAATTTCATCCCAATACCCATGTGGGGTTTCAAATCAAACAAGCACAGATTTTTATTTGTGCAGTTGGGCGATGTGTGAAATTTATCGTCCCAATCAATATCAGTCAAACGGGTGTACATAAACAAAACGTCCGATTTGTTTATAAATATTTATTTTATATACACGTTAAAAATTATACTTTTAACTATAAAATATTTATAACGATAAAATATTTTATTTCATTCCACACCACACAATCAAATTTCACAACACAGCAATCAAACAAACTAGTCATCCATGGTCTGTGGACGACGGGTGTCGGGTGCTACTAAGCACCGTCTGCATCCTAGTATATATTTCAACTAGAAAACAAATTAAAAGTGAGGAGTTCTCATCCATAAGCTAAACCAAATACCACGACTCTTCATATGTAGAAATCTTCGTCGTGTTTGCCTTTGTCACTTTCGTTGTCCGTATCCACTACATATATAAAAACTGCATCTTTATATTGTTGCTATGTATATAAAAATCACATTTTTGTAACTACGCTATATGGATAGAAATCACGTTTTTATACTGCTCCTATATAGATAAAAATTCTATTTTTATAACGGTGTTCATATAATAAAAATCATATTTTTCTCTCGCCATTCTCTATATAAAAATCACATTTTTATAATGTTGTCTACATAATAAATATCATATCTTTATATCGCTATTCATAAAATAAAAATCATATTTTTATACTATTCTATATATTATAAAAATCACTTCCTTTTCAATATTTAAAAATCATTTCTTTACGTTATTAAAAATCATATCTTTATAGAATGAAAAATCTAATCTTTACATAAGGAAAAATCTAATCTTTATTACCATAAAAATCTAAACTTTGCTAAATTAAAAATCAAAACTTTATGATATTAAAAATCGCAGCTTTAGTTTGCTACTAATATAAAATTCAAATATTTATGGCGCTATCATACTTATAAAAATCGTATTTTTATATTGCTATCTTATATATATAAATTATATTTTTATACCGCTAAATATTATATTTTTACACCGTTAAAGATCATATCTTTTATAATTAAAAATCATGTCTTTTATACGATAAAAAAACATATCTTTACGATTAAAAATCGTGTCTTTACATAATTAACAAAAATCATATTTTTATTCAATTAAAAATCTTAACTTTATGCATATAAAATTCTTATCTATCTAGAAATCAAAATCAGGAAGATAAGCTTACATTGATTGGCTTTTTTTTAACCAGGAAGGGTTTTCTTCGCTGCGTTCGAACTGGAGGGCGCGAGCTCAGAGCTGGCGGCTCCTGGCGGCAGGGGGGGAGGGAAGGTCTACGCGTCGGCCTGGGGGTGGCACATTAGCCAGCGACCGTCGGAGGTGGTCTACGGCGACTGGAGTTGTGGTTAGGGATTTAAAACGAGGAGGGAGAAGGGGGGAGGAGAGAGAGGGAAGAGGCGACCGGGGGCTGTTCCGGCGAGGCGGCGCCGGAGGTGGGGAATCATGGCGACAGCGGACTACATGGGGGAGCGGCAGAATTTGATTTAGGTCTGGGTTTGGGTAATCGAGTTTGTGAAAGGGGATGGGGGAAAGGGTATGTATATATATTATTTTATTTTATTTTATTTAATTAATTCCATAAAGTAACATTTTATTTCTACTCTAAATCAAACCTACCAACTTTCGTACCCAACTAATTACCCCCATTTCGAACACAATGGGATATGTCCCGCAAGCCAATCCGACTGTTAAGATCAGTTTTCGTTAAATTTAAAATATAAATCATTATATTTTAAATTCAAATGCACATTTCAATTTATCAGGGCCGCAAACAGACTATAAAAATTCTCGAAAAATATTTTCTAGCTTCGTATTGACGATACGGTCCGAACAAAACTAATTTCGTCCAATTCTGAGACCGTTTGAAAAATGACCATTTTCTGGTCGATTGAAATTGACTAAAACTGTTAAAACACATTTTCTTTTGCCACACTCACATATTGATTCAGAAAATTATGAATTTTGGAATCTAGAAATAATTTGACATCCCGGATCCAACAAAAGTGGTTTGTCGAAAACAGAGGTCGTTTGCAAAAATTTCCATTTTTAAAGGCCAGAATTCCATAGCGACTATTCTGAATTTTCAACTGGGCATATCTTTTTTATTCCCGTAATGAAATTTCAATTTTTCGGATTCATTGGAAAGATATTCTCAAATAGATTCTAATATTTTTGGTTTCGCTAAAATCCGGTTTATTTTGAATCCTGTACATTCATTTGAACTTTGAAATCGAATTTTCGAGCTACTGCGCCACTTTCAGTTCCTTTTATAATTAAAATAAAATATTTATATTCTAACGTCGATCTGTATAAATATATACGTTCTATTTCTATTCAAAATAAATTTCTCGTCGCTATTATTTAAAATAATTCATTTTAAATACCCAAAATTCACTAAAATTGCAAAAATAAAATTTTTAAATTGGCTCAGATTTCCGGGTTATTACAATCTCCCCCACTTAAAACTTTTCATCCCCGAAAAGGAATGAAGCTGAAAGTTGTTTTACAAATCAACTCAACTTTCATTATTTTCTTTACGGCTTAAGTTCTTCAACTTTTCAGTTTCTAAGAACTTTTCAAATTTTTCGAAAATTTAGATTTTCAAAAATTTGGCTAACACCCTAAATTTTCGAAAAATTTCGCCATAACCTCTCATGCACCGGGAATTTCGGGATATTTCAAATAGCCTCCCATGGCCCTCACCAATCCAAAAAGAAAAAGAAACAGCCAAGCGGCTAGCCAATCGGTTCATAAAATCATCAAAAACCCAATAAATTTGTAAACATGTACCTATTTGTTGGGCAAACAATTTTATTCCTCATCTTTAGCCTCCTTGCAATGACCTATTCAATATAAGTACATGTACATGCATGCAAATGCGATAAATTTTCAATACAATCCACTATTTGGTTCAATTTGGCTTAATGGTCCAAATTTTAATTAATCAACCAATAGTCAAACAACACAATCAGCAATCAATTAGTTGATTAGCTTTTCAAATTTATAACTTGGATACATAGTCCAAAAATCAGATTTTTGATGCCAAATCACAACAATAGACCTTATCTAATTTTGGCTCTCACACCAGTCGATTGGAAATATATAGTAATCCCACTTTTGTCACTCGAACATAAATTCTGATGATGAAGCTTCAATCATCAGAACCATCTCCAGGCGACTAGAGCGTGATTCTATATCTACCCAATATATTAAAACTTTGAATACCCGTGGATCAGACGTATATGCAAAATCTTTATATACTGGATTGCCCAAATTCAATACAAATAAATAATCAAATACGAATAATTGATTTAAATTTTCAAAAAAAAAATGTTTTCATTTTTATTTTAAAAACATCACTCTTCACACTCGTACTAGGATGCTATTGATCCCATCTCTAACGAGTCATTCTCATTGGATATTACTAATCCAATCTCTGATGAATTCTTTCGTTTGGTTCTAACGTGTCTTGTTCTCGAGCTTTGTAAACCAAAGCTCTGATACCACTGTACCAACTCATAACTTCCCCGTGAAGGAAAGCACAGATTGCTTTGAAAACAACACACATCGGAACACAAACAGAAGAACATTTCATTGTTAATTACAACAAGTCCATCAAAATACAAGAATATACAGAGTATGAATAAATATTACACAGAAAATATCAGAGATTTAAATTACATTTAAATACATCGCAGCGGAAAAACAATACAAAGCACAACTGAAAACAGAAACACAGATACAGAGCTTTCCGAATATCGCTTTAGTTGTAAATCAGGATCCTGTGAATATAAATCTGCAAAACCAAAACTACTAGCTGCCCGTGTCAAAATAAGGGCACCCAGAGTTTAGGTTAAAACAATAAACTCCAGGTCAATCATGTAACTGGTGTGAGAACTAAAATAGTTATTTAAAACTTTACTTTAAAATAATGTAAATCAAGGGACCACGCCGTATAACACGGAATGAGTTTCCTCCCAAGAATACCAGTGCATATAACAAAACAGCGCAATGCTTTTTGGAAAAATGAAGCTATTATAAAACCCAGGTCTCATCACACAATGCAACGCAAGCCGGAGGATAGGGTTTTCCCTTATAATAGCCAAACATGCTTGGTACGTTAAAAACAAATCATTTGATACTATTATAAGTCCATAGTGCATAAAACAACTTCAAATATAAATGTATAAATCCTAGACAGCATGGGTACCATATATCATGTCACCAATACTAGGCTCTATAATCAAAACCGCAAATGTCACGTATTGGAAGTTGGATTTCCATCTGTGAACCGAGGCAAAAGATAGTCCTCACTGATTCGAGACTCTCTAGCCCGAGCCTTAGGACCCAGACACAGGTGAGCCCTTGGATCATCAGGGCCGGTCCACCGATGTGGATTAAAAGGCCTGAACACTGCGTTTCCCCGCCCTTTGGGGTGTAAATGAGCCAAATGACTCCATCGGCTCCACATAGTCACCGATATATCTGAGGCGCCTCGCAATCCAACAACCACACAGGTTGAAATAATATAAATGTCAGGGTTGGTAAGTCACTGACACCACCCTAGCTAGAAGGAAACGCATGCCCTCTCTAATGTCCTCTCCCATTTCTGGTTCACAATCGAGGTGTGAGGCTCATGAATCAACGTTACACAAAGCTAGGCCACACGGGCGGTGCTTTGATCATCAACCACAAGACTTTGCTTTTCAACAGAAGCCTTGATCAATTGCCACTTAGGCATGCCACACAGGCAATTTACACCATGCGACTGATGTCTATCGATATACAACCTCTGATCCCGTACGTCTTAGAGAAGGGTGAAGTAAGGGAATGAATTCCCCTTCACTAGGCAGATGTATATTTAATAGAGATCAATTAACACAGAGCAAAATCCAATGTCAGACACATAGTACATACAACTTCGTTCTGGGTCTGAACGAAACCGGAGGAACCTTATTCCTTGCATATCCATCGATCTCCAAGAATCCTCTTGGGCCTACAGCCCAATCAAGATCATCAGTAATCATCCAAACGACGTGAAGACCTCCGGTGTTCGACAACCGTCTTCATCCTCGACACATCGTCGAATCAATTATTCAGAATGGGATAAACCCGGTCTTTCTGAATAACTCGCGTATATAATAAACAAGTATTACAAAAACACAACATACGCCTCATTCCAATTCACCAGCCACTAACCGTAAATTAGTAAGAGAACAATTCCCCAAATATTAACCCCGAAGGCCGAAACCAACATCAGATCAATACACATGAAACCATTCATCTTAACTAATCTTCAGTTAGTTGTTAAATTTCACATTCTTAGGGAGAAGTTCCCATTAATTTTATCAAAGATAAATGCCTTAAATTTATTCTTTAATCTTCTTTTGAATATCAATTCAACTAGTCGGGATTAGCGAACCACACCGAAGTAATCATTTATTTTATTTCCTAATCCCAACCTATTCATCCCATGAAGTAAAACTGGTCATACTTCATATCTAACACCATGGTGTTATTGGTAAATTCAATTACCATTTCACGTTCAAATCTAATTAAATATTTAACTATCGCCTGGAGCTAAACCAGTGATGCCCCATTCTCGATTATTTCAATCTAATTAAAGATTCATTAAAACTCCACTTGGTTTTAATCCTCCTGTCTTTAACTGGGTTAAAGAATCAATGTCATTCAAGACACGGCTCACGATAAACCCAAAATCACATTCCATTCTATCAGCCTTTAACTGTAAAATAGCAAGTGAGCAATTCCCTAAGTATTAACCCCGAAGGCCGAGACCAACATCAGATCAATACCTAAGAAACCATTCAACTTAACTAATCTCCATTTAGTTTCTGATTTTCTTTACTCGGTTGGGTCTAAGAACAGTATTATTGAAGATACTGTTCACGACAACCCAAAATCACATTCCATTAATTATCGGGTTAAAGAACAAGTGTTATTTAAAACACCATTCACGATAAACCCAAAAATCAATTCAAATTCAATTCCAATTAAATACCATTTAATTGGTACACTTCATTAAATCTAAATAAAAAGATTTAATCTTTTTCTCAACTGGTTTTAAGGACAGTGTTAATGAAGACACCATTCACGACAAACCCAAATAACATTCGATATTAAATACAAGGCTCTGAATAGAAAATATATCGGCTTATATTCAATATCAAATTCTACGACCAACAAATATCATATTGGAAATAACGATATAAATATATCTTTCAAATTCCCATAACAAATATCTGTATCATCACAAAATACAACATCGAAATATCCATTCCAATTCAATTATTGGAAATTCTGGTTACTTTTAAAACCATTTCAAATTCACTTTATTTATTTTAAAAATAAATAGAATTATTATTCTAGTTCAAAACTAGTTCATTTCGATAAAAATCTATTTTTATCTTTTCAAATATGGAGTTTTTCATCCCAATTCTTCACAAATCATTTCTTATGGTTTTACCCAAATTATTACTATTTTTAATAATTTTATCAAGGCCCGTTCAGTCGATTTCCATCAACGGCCATCGAACTGCACTTACAGCGACCTTTTCCAAATTTGATTTGGACATAATTCCAAATCCAACCGTTAGATTTCAAATTTCTAATATTCGTTAGAAATCTCTTTTCGATACGAACCAAACGATTCTAGTTTTAGGAGAATCTGACGGTCGGATCTCCCGCAATATCCATTCGAAGTCAATGGTCGAAATTCGCGAATTGCCGCGGCGCGGCGCGTTCTATTCAGGCCATTATATATATAATATATATATATATATTATATATTTCGTCGATTTCCTTTATAAAACGTATTTTATAAATTGTTTTAAATTCATTTATAAAACAATTTCAACTTCATATTCAATTTCAAATACAAATTGAATATTTCTTATCATTAATATATAAATGATAATATTTTCAAAATATTATATTTTGAAATCACTTCGTTTTCTATGTTCATTATAAAAACGAATAAAATCGATATAAATATCGTTACGTCAAAATGGCGTCAATCTAATCAACATGGCTTTATATATTTCAATAACTTCGTTATTTTATTCAACAAATGAATATTTTCTTCTGCACATGAATATATATTTTTATTCAACACATGAATATATATATTTTACTATTTTTCAAATTGGAATGAGGCCCAATCAATTACCATATAATGTTAATTATATGGATTTTCTACAACATATGTATATAATTGCAACGGTAAATAATCAACCATCATCCATAGTGCACCACACAACTGCATAAGCATTAAATATAAATAATTAACGCTTACACAGTCTGTCAACCCATCGATTGACATACAACTAAACAATCGGGATTAGTGTATGTCAAATATCATCCCAATACCCATGTGGGGTTTCAAATCAACAAACACATATTTTATTTGTGCAGTTGGGCGATGTGTAAAATTTATCATCCCAATCAATATCAGTCAAATCAATGTATATAAACAAATCGTCCGATTTGTTTATAAATATTTATTTAATATATACGTTAAAAAATATATTTTTAACTATAAAATATTTTCCACTATAAAATATTTTATTTCATTCACCATCACACAATCAAATTTTACTACACAACAATCAAACAAACAAGTCATCCATGGTCTGTGGACGATGGGTGTCGGGTGCTGCTAAGCACCGTCTGCATCCTAGTATATATTTCAACTAGAAATACAAATAAAAGTGAGGAGTTCTCACCGACTAGCTGAACCAAGACACCGCTACTCTCCATATGCAGAAATCTTCGTCATGCTAGCCTTTTATCAATTTCATTGAATGTAGCCACTGCATATATAAAAATCACATTTTTATAATCACTCTATATGGATAAAAATCACATTTTTGTATCGCTACTACATAGATAAAAATTCTATTTTTATACCGTTACTATATAGATAAAAATTCTATTTTTATACCGCTATTATATAGACAAAAATTCTATTTTTTCACCGCTGTTATATAGATAAAAATTCTGTTTTATCACTTCGTTTGCATTATAAAAATCACATCTTATAAACGCCGTATGCAATGAAAAATCACATTTTTATTTTAAAATCAAATGTAAAAATCATATTTTTAATCGCATAAGTGAATAAAAATTGAAATAAAACTCACTTGAGGTGTCGGAGTGGCGGAGGAGGCTCGGGGAAGAGCTAAAACATCTTGGGGACTGAAATGTACACTCAAAAAATAATAAAAATCGGATTTCTAACTAGGGGGCCCCCACTGGTCGGGGTTGGTGGTCGGAGGGGTGGCGCGTGGGGTCGAAGTTGGAGGCTAGAAGGTGCGCATGGCCGGGGCAGGCGGTGGAAGGGGCGGATTTGGCTGTGGTGTGCTTGTTTGGGTGTTTGGGGGCTATTCCGTCTGATATAGGGGGAAAGAGGAGGTCGTCGACGAGGTGGGTGGCTGGGGGACTAGCGGCGGCGTTCTGAGGGTGGGCAGTGGTGGCGTGCGGCGACGGGGGGCGGCGCGAGGGTGATTTCAATTTTAGTTTTTTTCTTTCTTTCTTTATATTGTTGGTCAACGGTAGAAGAGGGGGGGTTAGTTAAGGAGAAAGAGTTTTTTTATTTATTTAATTATTTATTTCAAAAAAGGTACTTTATATTCTGACCTCGAAACGAGACCCACCGCCTGTCGTCCATAGCTAATTACCCCCATTCCGAACACAATGGGATATGTATCGTAGGCTGATTCGATCGTTTCGATTAGTTTTCGTCAAAATCAAAATATAACTCCATATATTGAATTTGAACGTGCATTTCAATTTACCGGGCCTACATACGGACTCTAAAAATTCCCAAAAAATATTTTCTAACTTCATATTGATGATACGGTCCTAAAAAATTAGTTTCGTCGAATTCTGAGACCGTTTGAAAAACTCCCATTTTCAAGGGCCAGAATTCCATAGCGACTATTTTGAATTTTTAACTGGACATAACTTTTTATCCCCGCTATGAAATTTTGATTTTTCGGATTCGTTGGAAAGATATTCTCAATTAGATTCTAATATTTTTGGTTTCGCTAAAATCAGGTTTATTTTGCACCTTGTACATTCATTTGAAATTTGAAATCGAATTTTCGAACTACCGCGCCATTTTCAATTCCTTTTATAATTGTAAATAATTATTTATGTTCTAACCACGATATATATAAATATATACGCTCTATTTCTATTCAAAATAAATTTCTCATCGTTATTATTTAAAATAATTCATTTTAAATAATCAAAATTCGCTAAAATTATCAAAATAAAAATTTTAAATTGGCTAAGATTTCCGGGTTATTACAACCTCCCCCACTTAAAAATTTTCGTCCCCGAAAAGGAACGAAGCCGAAAGTTGTTTAGCTAATCAACTCAATTTTCATTATTTTCTTTACGGCTTAAGTTCTTCAACTTTTTAGTTTCTAAGAACTTTTCAAATTTTTCAAAAATTTGGCTAACACCCTGAATTTTCGAAAATTTTCGCCATAACCTCCCCTACACCGGTTACTTCGGGATATTTCATATAGCGTCCCATGGCCTTCTTCAATCCAAAAGAAAAAGAAAAAGCCAAGCGGCTAGCCAATCGGCTCATAAAATCATCATCACCCAAACAAAACAGTAAGTTATGGTAAACATGTACCTATTTGTCAGGCAAACAATTTTATTCTTCTGCTCTAGACTCCTTGCTATGACCTGTTCAATGTAAGTACATGTATACGTATGCCAATGCGATCATTTTTCAATACAATTCACTGTTTGACCAAATTGGCTAAAGGTTCACATTTAATTAATCAACCAATAATCAAACAACACAATCAGCAATCAATTAGTTGATTAGCTTTTCAAATTCATAATTTTGATACATAGTCTAAAAATCACATTTTTGGTGCCAAATCACAACAATAAGCCCTATCTAATTTTGGTTCTCACACCAGTCAATTGTAAATATATAGAAATCCCACTTTCGAAACTCGAACATGAATACTGATGATGCGATCGCTATAGCGATCATCAGAACCATCTTCGGGCGACTAGAGTGTGATTCTATATCTATCCAGTATATTAAAACTTCGAATACACGTTTGCAAGGCGTATATGCAAAATCTTGATATATTGGACTATCCAAATTCAATACAAATAAATAATCAAATATGAATAATTAATTTAATTTTTCAAAACAAAATTTGTTTCATTTTAAAAATATACTCTTCACACTCGTTCTAGGATACTACTGATCTCATCTCTAACGAGTCATTCTCATTGGATATTACTAATCCAATTTCTGATGAATTCTTTCGTTTGGTTCTGACGTGTCTTGTTCTCCGAGCTCTGTAAACCAAAGCTCTGATACCAAACTGTTACGACCCGAACTTCCCTGGTGAGGAAAACCTGGATTGAATTGAGGAC
The DNA here is from genome assembly GCA_030737875.1 of Allium sativum. Lineage (NCBI taxonomy): Eukaryota > Viridiplantae > Streptophyta > Magnoliopsida > Asparagales > Amaryllidaceae > Allium > Allium sativum. The sequence continues at coordinate 548,258,650 of CM060921.1, read as the reverse complement.
ACGACACATCGGAACGCAAACAGAAGAACATTTCATTGTATATTACAACAATTTCATCAGATTATAATAATATACAGAGTATTAATGAATAAAATACATTCGATAAATATCATAGGTTACAATACATTACATAGCAGCGGAAAATAATACAAAACACAACTGAAGGAGATATACGGATACAAAGCTTTCCGGATATCATTCCAGCTGTAAACCAGGTTCCTGTGATTATAAATCTGCAAAACCAAAACTACTAGTTGCCCGTGTCAAAATAAAGGCACCCAGAGTTTAAGTTAAAACAATAAACTCCAGGTCAGTCATGTGACTGGTGTGAGAACTAAAACAGTTATTAATATTGGGTTTTTAAAGTTCGGTAAATCAAGGGACCACGCGCTATAACATGGAACGGGTTTCCTCCCAAGAATATCAGTGCATAAAACAAACAACACAATGCTAAGTAAAGAAAAATGAAGCTGTTATAAGACCGAGGTCCCATCACACAATGCAACGCAAGCTAGAGGATAGGTTTTTACCTTATAACAGCCAAAGAATGCTTGATACGCGAAATTTTATCTTTTGATTCTTAATCAGACTCCAACCGTAAATTAGTAAGAGAACGATTCCTTAAGTATTAACCCCGAAGGCCGAAACCAATATCAGACCAATACCCAGGACACCACTCATCTTAGCTCGTTTCCAGTTAGTTTCTGATTTTATATACAATCATAAATATCAATCATAGGCGACATGAGCGTCCCATGCCACTATGTCGCCATATATAGGTATACAATCAAAACCGCAATTGTCACGTATTGGAAGTTGGATTTCCATCTGTGAACCGAGGCAAAAGACAGTCCTCTATCGATTCGAGATGCTCTAGCCCGTGTCTTAGGCAAGTACTCAGTCAAGCCTTTTGAGCGACAGGGCCGGTCCACAGATGTGGATTAAAATGCCTGAACACTGCGTTTCCCCGTCCAAAGGGGCATAAATGAGCCAACGAATGACTCCATCGGCTTCACATAGTCGCCGATATATCCGAGGCGCCTCGCAACAGAAACAACCACATAAGTCAAACTCGTCAGGGCTTGTAAAACCAATGATGCCACTTCTAGCTAGAAAGAAACGCATGTCCTCCCTGAGGTCCTTCTCTCGTTTCTGGTTCACAACCGGGGTGTGAGGCTCGCGAATCAACGCTACACAAAGCTATGCCACACAGGCCGTGCTTTGATCATCAACCACAAGACTCTGCTTTTCAACAGAAACCTTGATCATTTGCATCTCAGCATGCCACACAGGCAATTCACGCTATGCAACCGATATCAATCACACAGAATGAAATCCGATGTCCGAGACACATCCATTTACGAGTTCGTTCTGGGCCTGAACGAAACCGGAGGAACTTTATTCCTCGCATATCCATCGATATCCATGTATGTCTGGATGATCACCAACTGATTCCCTCCTCTTGGGTGTACAGCCTAATCAAGATCATCAGTAATCACTCAAACGACGTGAAGACCTCCGGTCTTCGACCACTGTCTTCATCTTCGACTCATCGTCGAATCGGTTATTCAGAATGGGATAAACTGGTCTTTCTGAATAACTCGCATATATAATAAACAAGTGTTACACAAACACAACATACGCCTCATTCCAATTCACCAGTCACTAACCGTAAATTAGTAAGAGAACAATTCACCAAATATTAACCCCGAAGGCCGAAACCAACATCAGATCAATACACAAGAAACCATTCATCTTAACAAATCTTCAGTTAGTTGTTAAATTTCACATTCTTAGGGAGAGGTTCCCATTAATTTTATCAAAGATAAATTCCTCAAATTTATTATTTAATCTTCTTTTGAATATCAATTCAACTAGCCAGGTTTAGCGAACCACACCGAAGTAATCATTTATTTTATTTCCCAATCCCAACCTATTCATCCCATGAAGTAAAACTGGTCATACTTCATATCTAACACCACGGTGTTATCACGTTCAAATCTAATTAAATATTTAACTATCGCCTGGAGCAAAACTGGTGATACCCCATTCTCGATTATTTCAATCTAATTAAAGATTCATTAAAACTCCACTGGGTTTTAATCCTCATGTCTTTAACTGGGTTAAAGAATCAATGTCATTTAAGACACGGTTCACGATAAACCCAAAATCACATTCCATTCTATCAGCCTTTAACCGTAAAATAGCAAGTGAGCAATTCCCTAAGTATTAACCCTGAAGGCCGAGACCAAATCCGATCAATAGCCAAGAAACCATTCAACTTAACTAATCTCTGGTTAGTTTCTGATTTTCTTAACTCAGTTGGGTGTAAGAACAGTATTATTGAAGATACCATTCACGACAACCCAAAATCACATTCCATTAATTATCGGGTTAAAGAACAAGTGTTATTTAAAACACCGTTCACGATAAACCCAAAAATCAATTCAAATTCAATTCCAATTAAATACCGTTTAATTGGTACACTTCATTAAATCTAAATAAAAAGATTTAATCTTTTTCTCAACTGGGTTTAAGGACAGTGTCAATGAAGACACCATTCACGACAAACCCAAATCACATTCGATATTAAATACAAGGCTCTGAATAGAAAATATATCGGCTTATATTCAACATCAAATTCTACGACCAACAAATATCGTATTGGAAATAACGATATAAATATATCTTTCAAATTCCCATAACAAATATCTGTATCATCACGAAATCCAACATCGAAATATCCCAAAGACAATTTCGATTCAAATCCATTCCAATTCAATTATTGGAAATTTTGGTTACTTTTAAAACCATTTCAAATTCACTTTATTTATTTTAAAAATAAATAGAATTATAATTATAGTTCAAAACTAGTTCATTTCGATAAAAATCTATTTTTATCTTTTCAAATATGGAGTTTTTCATCCCAATTCTTCACAAATCATTTCTTATGATTTTACACAAATTATTACTATTTTTAATAATTTTATCAAGGCCCGTACAGTTGATTTCCATCAACGGCCATCGAACTGCACTTACAGCGACCTTTTCCAAATTTGATTTGGACATAATTCCAAATCCAGGCGTTAGATTTCAAATGTCTAATATTCGTTAGAAAGCTTTTTACGATACGAACCCAACGGTTCCGGTTTTAGGAGAATCCGACGGTCGAATCTCTCGCAATATCCATTCGAAGTCAATGGTCGAAATTCGCGAACTACCGCATCGCGGCGCGTTCTATTCAGGCCATTATATATATATATAATATATATTATATATATTTCATCGATTTCCTTTATAAAACGTATTTTATAAATCGTTTTAAATTCGTTTAAAAACAATTTCAACTTCATATTCAATTTCAAATCAAAATTTAATATTTCTTATCATTAATATATAAATAATAATATTTTTAAAATATTATATTTTGAAATCGCTTCATTTTCTATGTTCATTATAAAACGAATAAAATCGATATAAATATCGTTACGTCAAAATGGCGTCAATCAAATCAAAACGACTTTATATATTTCAACAACTTCGATATTCTATTCAACAAATGAATATTTTCTTCCATACATGAATATATATTTTTATTCAACACATGAATATATATTTTACTATTTTTCAAATTGGAATGAGGCCCAATCAATTACCATATAATGTTAATTATATGGATTTTCTACAACACATGTATATAATAGCAACGGTAAATAATCAACCATCATCCAGAGTGCACCACACAACTGCATAAGAATTAAATATAAATAATTAATGCTTACACAGTCTATTAACCCATCGATTGACATATAACTAAACAATCGAGATTAGTGTACATCAAATATCATCCCAATACCCGTGTGGGGTTTCAAATCAACAAAAACATATTTTATTTGTGCAATTGGGCGATGAGTAAAATTTATCGTCCCAATCAATATCAGTCAAATCAGTGTATATAAATAAATCGTCTGATTTGTTTATAAATATTTATTTTATATATACGTTAAAAATCATATTTTTAACTATAAAATATTTTCCACTATTTCATTCACCATCACACAATCAAATTTTACTACACAACAATCAAACAAACAAGTCATCCATGGTCTGTGGACAACGGGTGTTGGGTGTTGCTAAGCACCGTCTGCATCCTAGTATATATTTCAACTAGAAACCAAAACAAAAGTGAGGAGTTCTCACAGACTAGCTAAACCAATACACCGCTACTCTCCATATGCAGAAATCTTCGTTGTGCTCGCTTTTTGTCAATTTCATTGTCCGTAGCCACTACATATATAAAAATCACATTTTTATAATCACTCTATATGGAACAAAATCACATTTTTATATCGCTACTACATAGATAAAAATTCTAATTTTATACCGTTACTATATAGATAAAAATTCTATTTTTATACCGCTATTATATAGATAAAAATTCTGTTTTATCACTTCGTTTGCATTATAAAAATCACATCTTATAAACGCCGTATGCAATGAAAAATCACAATTTTATTTTAAAATCAAATGTAAAAATCATATTTTTAATCGCATAAGTGAATAAAAATTGAAATAAAACTCACTTGAGGTGTCGGAGTGGTGGAGGAGGCTCGGGGAAGAGCTAAAACATCTCGGGGACTGAAATGTACACTCGGAAAATAATAAAAATCGGATTTCTAACTAGGGGGGCCCACTGGTCGGGGTTGGTGGTCGGAGGGGCGGCGCCTGGGGTCGAAGTTGGAGGCTGGAAGGTGCGCATGGCCGGGGCAGGCGGTGGAAGGGGCGGATTTGGCTGTGGTGTGTTGGTTTGGGTGTTTGGGGTATTCCGTTCGAGATGGGAGGAAAGAGGGAGGTCGTCGACGAGGTAGGTGGCTGGGGCACTGGCGGCGTTCTGAGGGTGGGCGGTGGTGGCGTGCGGCGACGGGGGGCGGCGCGAGGGTGATTTCAATTTTAGATTTTTCTTTCTTTCTTTATACTGTTGGTCAACGGTAGAAGAGGGAAGCAGTTAAGGAGAAAGAGTTTTATTTATTTATTTATTTATTTCAAAAAGGTACTTTATATTCTGACCTCGAAACGAGACCCACCGCCTGTCGTCCGTAGCTAATTACCCCTATTCCGAACACAATAGGATATATATCGTAGGTTGATTCGATCGTTTCGATTAGTTTTCGTCAAAATCAAAATATAACTCTATATATTGAATTTGAATGCGCATTTCAATTTACTGGGCCCACATACGGATTCTAAAAATTCCTGAAAAATATTTTCTAACTTCAAATTGACGATACGGTCCTAGCAAAACTAGTTTCGTCAAATTCTGAGACCGTTTGAAAAATTCCCATTTTCAAAGGCTAGAATTCCATAGCGACTATTCTGAATTTTCAACTGGACATAACTTTTTATCCCCGCTATGAAATTTTGATTTTTCGGATTCATTGGAAAAATATTCTCAATTAGATTGTAATATTTTTGGTTTCGCTAAAATCCGTTTATTTTGCTCCCGGTACATTCATTTGAAATTTGAAATCGAATTTTCGAACTACCGCGCCATTTTCAATTCTTTTATAATTATAAATAATTATTTATATTCTAACTATGATCTATATAAATATATACATTCTAATTCTATTCAAAATAAATTTCTCGTCATTATTATTTGAAATAATTCATTTTAAATAATCAAAATTCGCTAAAATTGCCAAAATAAAAATTTTAAATTTGCTCAGATTTCTGGGTTATTACAGTTTTCCGCAAGAAAGAAAAGAAAAAAATAAGAAGAATATGACGAACTAGACGATGGGGGAAATGTGTTGCTCGAACAAGAACCGGGCGAGAGAAAGTGGGTTCGGATGTGTTGCTATGGAGTTGATGATGAAGTGGCGTGATGGTTTGGTGAAGTCAGAGAGCGTGGTTTAATTAACAGTGCAGGTAGAGGACGTGCATACGGTTTTGAACAGATGAATGAGAGGAGACTGGGGAATGGAGTGCGTGGTGGGTTCACGGGGAAGAAGGTTAATAGTGGGTTTTTCGTGCCCATTGTAATGTGCCTGTATATGGGTAAGTTTTAACGAATGCTTGAGAAGTTATTAAATGCCAAAATCTTGCTTAGTTAATAATACGGCATGGCCTTATAATATATGCTAACCGTTTTTGTTTGCCTAAGTATAACTATGGATGCCTAATTATATACGTTACGCAACCATCGTAATTAATTGTGCCAAATGACCATAGATAGAAACTTAATTAATAAGTTATTTATTAAGTTTAATAATATTAATTTATTAAAGTGAATATCGTATTAAAACTATAACTGTATTATACATTAATAGAATGGAACAAACCAAATGGCATTGGAACCGTATCGACGGACATTATATTATAGTGTTGGTTTGGATGGAGTTGGGCGCAGATGGGGATTTAAATTGAATTAAACGCTTAATTTAATTGAAGCAATCTATTCTGACAATGAATGGAATCAAGGTGAGTTCAACTCACTTAGTTTTATCCCACTTATATTTTATATAAGTTGGGTTTAATATTTGTGTGCTATGATTGTTAATTGTTGATTGATGCTAAATATATTTTTATATGCATTGACTGAACCGATTAAATTAAATGTTCATTTTATTTAATCTAAATCAATCGTTATTTTTAACGATCATTTCCAAATGAGGTAGCTTACCTCGTTGGTTACGTTTATAATAGTATAAACGTATAAAATTTAGTGTGGACATTTGGATTGTTGTTATAGTTTGACTATTGAATAATATATCTGTCTATCAAAATAGATGATTTTATTTGAGGTAACGTATTTGGATGCAGGGAAAAACAGGTTGGAGGGATCCGATTGGATTCCTCAAATTTATTGTTTGTTTCCATTTTACAATTATATGAACTATTTAACCAATATGATTGAATGATTGATTTGTTTGTTGATTATTGAATCGTTATTCAATGTTTGTTTTGTTTAACCAATGGACAGTATTGGTTGAGTAATTGGTAGCAGTTAACAGTTGGCACAAAAATATATCATCTTATAAATATTGATTTACCGTCAAGTGAATCGTTGGTAATGAATTTATAAAATTATTATTAAAACCTAAGATATATTTTAAATCTATTATATTTGGATAAAAGTTTAAATAAAGAAAATTAATATTTATTACTTAAGTTTATAAGAGATTATTAAATTGTTTTATAAACCACTAATTGATTAAATTAACATAACAGCCAAATAAAATTAACGTAACAGTTAAACTCTGGATTAATTGTTTCCAGAAAATAATTAAACGAAATTATTTAAATTAATTATATTATTAATTAATTTAAAAGAAGGGATAATTGGAGTTGATTAACAAGATAATCATGGTTTAGGTTGACGGAGTCAACTAATTAAACTGGAATTGGTTATTTTTAATGAAACAGATTAATGAATATTTGTTCTAATCTAATAAGATTTTAAAAAGAGATTTACTATTTATTTAGTTAATAAAGAACTTAACTATTTTTATAGTCATTAAAGAGGAGGTAAATTATTATTTTAATTAATAATAATTTAAGAGGTCAGTTTTTAAATGGAATTCATTTAATTAAGTAACCGAAGTTGGTAATGGAACCAGGTTGAATTGAGAAAGGAGATTATGAACGAAATTTATTATAAAACCGAGTTTTACAAACTAAGTTAATAAAAAGGGATTTTAAGCCAATTCTATAGCTCAAAATAAGTGTTTACTTAATAATTAAATTAAGTAAGAAGGAATCGAAATAAATAGGATTTTATATTAAACCTGGAAGTTATAAACGATGTTTATAAAAGGGGAGTGAGGCTAAACCGTTAAGTTTAAGTTAACGTACTTAATAATGGAATTGAAACGAGTGCATGAGGATAAACCGTTAAGATTGTTAAGTTGAGTGGTTTTCTGCGTATTTAGCTGATGTTGATTTTTGTCTTCAGGGTTGATACTTAGGGGAGTACTCTCTTTCCAATTAACGGTCAGGGACTAATGAGTGTTAGGGTATAGTAATGCGTGGAAAATGTTGTAACAAATGTTTTGAAAAATAGTAAAATAGAAATTAGATATGGCTATAATATATTTTTCTAAGTATTAAAATAATATAGTTTAAGGAGACTTTTCTATTAAAATAAAAAGTGAATATGTATTTCAAATAGTGAAAGATTTAGAACTTTAGTTAACCATTTGTTAATTATTTTTAAATATAACAAGGCCAAGTGATGCTGAGTACTGAACCAGTAAATCATTTTTATTTTCATGATTAAATGGTTGTTTATTTGATATTCAAATAACCGACTATCAAATCTAGCCAATACGATTGTTGTTACGGAAAGACCGAGATCGAATTTATAATTGAAAACCATTCCGACCAATGAATACATAAACGTTGAAGATATCATATACTGATCGAGATGGAGCAATTAAAGACCGTGAATCATCATAAAACGGTAGAATGACTTATAATCTCTGGTTTAGTGGCCAGAGATATACTGTGACCCTGTCGTGGTTGAAATTTATGGATTTGCAAGGACTACTCGCTACAAATCCACACGGTGATTCCTAGGATGTGGTTAGGAGGGTACCTTTGGTTCATCTTGTTCCTGGATGACTTGTATGACAGAGTATTTTCAAATGATCACGTACGTTGATTTTCACAAACGTATTTCTGTTGGTGGCAGAGAAGACACCTTCTCTTAGCTAACACCTGGAGTATTTTTGTGGACATCAATTAGTGATTTGGTAGATCTGACGATGTGGCATTCAAATTGAATGGTGGCTAGATGTTCTGAAAAAGAAGACTATAACCTCAAGCCTCACAACCGGGAAATGGTATAAATTAAATCGAGTAAGTTGCATGGCTAGTGGGTCACTCCTAATTAGGGTGTATTGTCACCTGATCTAGTGAAATTCCATTTGCTTCTTTATTCTTTCAATGATGTCCCTTTCGGGTAACGGTTGCTGATCCCAACCACTGGTGATAATACATTCGGTACTCTCAGGCGATGTGAAGGGTCGTTCATCTTTAGCCTTGGTTACAAGATGTTCTTGTTGAACCCGGTGTATTCCTCTCTAGAGATAAACTGTCAGAAGGTGGTCTCATGCCTTGCGAGTTGGAATCCATTCTCCAATAAGAGCCCGCGGTTTTGATTGTATACTATGTATGTGGAGCATGAGATGCAAGCGTTCTGCTAGATTGCTATTTATTTGTATTTAGACATTATTATAATATCAGAATAAGATATGATTTCAAAAATGTTTTAGGTTATCGTAAGGTAAAACCGTCCGTGTTTATGTGTGGATTGGTCTTACGATTATCCTTTTCTTTCAGAAAAGATTGTTAATGTGACGACCCGCACCAACCGACATTTACTCCAAACGTGCGCTGTACACATGTCTAGTTAGCACGGAACGGTCTTTAGAAGGAAAGGAAGAAGACGAAGAATTAACAAGGAACCTGTAGAATGTCTCACAGTGCATGGAACAAAATATAATAACAACATACTTGACATAAAACAGCTGAGACAGTGCATAAGCTGAAAACAAACTATCATAGCAGTGGAAAATCCAAATACAGCTTATGTTCCACATCATCATTATTACAACTTTTCAAGCTCTCTCTAAAGGTAAAAGAAAGATAAGGGAGGTACACTACTAATGCCCAATTAGTGACCGCCAACGACACAGAGAGAATATATATATATATATATATATATATATATCATACGTGGAAGCCTCCTGCTCGCCTCCGAATCAGCTACTCGTGCATCACCAGCTAACCTGTCTCTAGTCTGCTCGCGAGAGCACCCAGAGTAATAAGAAGAGACATAAAACTCTGGGTCAGACAAAAAGTCTGGTATGAGCGATAAGTAGCTAAACAGAACAATAATGGGTATACTAAGCCATATCTGAACCTGGACCTGCAACCAAAGAGTTAGCACTACATACTGTACAACACTCTGAGGTGTCACTAAACAAATGGTGTAAAGATAACAGGGGTGGGGGTGTGCATGTCATAGTGATGGCAGACAATCAAACATAGCAACCATCCTCACATCTCTCACTCAGTGCGTAAAGTATACGATATCCACCACTTCGATCACCCAATACTTTGCTATGATCACTCTGCCCCATGAAGTCACAATGGCTTCACTGCACTGATCCATAGCCACTAATCCTTCGCTATGTCCACTTTGCCCCATGGAGTCGTACATACCCCACTGCACTGGCTCATAGCCTTACTAATCCTTTACTATGTCCACTCTGCCCCATGGAGTTGCAACAACCCCATTGCACTGGCTCATAGTCTTATTACGATCACTTCGCCCCTCGAGCCATGATGACTCTACTGCACTGATACGTAGTCCTGCTACGATCACTTTGCCCCTCGAGTCGTGACTCTACTGCACTGATACGTATCCCAACGTTCCTTTTCAGTGGTGAATCGAAGTTATGAACGTCGACAACTCCTTAGCACACGTCCCGCAGCAAAGTCCAATCATGAAGTGAACTCATTGGTTCCTAACTAGATCCCGAGCTCTAACTTCCATTTGGACTACCTTTGCATCTCGGGTTATTGGTCATCACTGGATCGGTTCGGATTCCCAATCCTTCTTCTCTATCGGTTCGGATCGGCCTCCTTCCAAGTGCTCCGGGTCGGGTCGTGGCCTACAAGTCCCTTCGTAGTACATTGATTCGGTTTGGGTGCTCTCTGGCGGGTTGGGTCGGTGTACCCTTGCTCCATCGGTTCGGATCGGGTTCATGGTCTCCGATCCGATCCACTTCCCCTTCCTCTTCTGTTCCGATCCCCTTGTCTTCCCTTCAATCGATCTGATTCCCCCTTCTTTAGCTTGATCCGATCCCAGTTCAACCATTGTGGCCTTCCTTTTTGCCATACTTTTCCTTGTTCCAAGTCTCGATTCGGTTCGGTGATCCCTTGCCCAGTCCACTATCCGGTCTGAGCCCATCCCTCCGATCCAATCCGAAAGCCTGCACCATTTTCTGCAACTTTTTCCAACGAGTGTTTTACGCCATTCGACAGCGTTTTCGACCATTCTATCTATTCTAATCAATCACAAAGCATTCCACAAAGTCATAACAACAAATAGAAGTGACCTCAAACACCAAAACATCAATATGATAGGTTAAAATGGATCAAACATAGCCAAAACCCATATTTTTCCCTTAAACATGTTCAAGCATAATTGATGATAGGATTAGCAAAACTTAACCAAATTAACCCAAGTTCATATCAGAGATCTAAAACATCATTTAAGAATTTATAAATATTTTTCTAGAATTTTATCATGTTTAAATTCGCTAATTAACACTAATTACCCTTAATTAACCATAATTAGTGAGGAACTATGCAAATCACTCACCTTAGCCACAAATAAACCTTAGATCTGAAATAAGTCTCTGTTTGGGCGCGAATAACAATGCAACTCAGCAGCTCTAATCTTGATTTGGTGAAGATCTCCCTTGATTTGATGTTGCTAAGCTTAATCCTTGATTAGAAAGTGATTTGGAGGTGATTTAGAGGTTGGAGGCCATTTTTAGGGTTTCTAAGAGGTAAGTGGAGGCTAGAAAACTGAAATGGAATGAAACCCTAACTCTTTCCAGCCTTCCCATAACCCTACTCCCGAAATGGGTTATGGGCCCATTCACTAATCACCTTATTTGGCCCGGTTAAGCAGTTTTTCACCTTCCAAACCTTATTTCAGCCATATCTCCCAAACAGTGAGTCCGTTTGGCTATTATGACCACTCTACGGAAAGGTAAACCATCAAACAAATTTAATGGAAGTGGTTTCAGGTCAAATTTCTTTTCCAATCAAAAGTTATGGCCAAAACAAGATCATCTAGGGGCAAAACGGTCATTTAAAAATCGGTAAAAATCATGAACATGGGAAATGACCCCAATAGTCGTTTCCCAAAGTTACATGACCATATGTCTTCATATAAGAAAGAAATAAATATTCTACGATCCTCCGATGCGTAGAATGCGGGTTGTTACAGTTAACTTTAAAATCAAGTTGGATGTTGTTTGTAAACTTAGTGGGTTTCTCATTCTGGTTCACCAGACTGATCCGGCGTTTGTAATGCTCCGGTTATATCGGATTTTACAGGTTCAGGTTATTGGATACTACGAAGTTCAGAAGACGTGCTGGAGGAGCCCAGACGTATTAGTATTTATTACGCTATATGTTGTATATGAGGACAAAATATTATAACTGTCCAGATATATTGACGTACTATGATGATTTAAGCATTTATTTCAAGCTGTCAATTAAGATTTATTTCTATATCATATTTTTTTCTGCTGCGATGTGAGACTCTGATTTTATGTGTTGTTCTTCTTCTTTTCTTCTATTCTAATATTTCTTTCTTTCTTATCTCACCCTTTAATTTCTTTCTATTGACATTTGGGTTTCCAGTACAATTTGGGTTGGATTTGTATTGTTTGGTCATCTCAAAAGGTACCAAAATTTGGGTCGCTACATCACTTCTTTTCATCGAAACTTTTCATGAATAATCACTGCTCTTCGATTAATATTTATACACTACGAACATCACTTTGAAGTAACTGAAATCACCCATTCTTGCTCTATTTTCTGATCTTATTTTCTATATTCTCTTGCATTCTAAATGCATTCAAAATATTCTTATTGCTTTGAATCAACCTACTTCCATCAAATCATCACAAACACATCAAATACCCAAGGATAAGATTATAGGAAGGGTGTACTTAAATCATGACTAATCAGTGTTACTTGGAACGCATTCAAAAGTCAAAGATATTATTGTATTGCTGAAGTCTTATTCAGTTACTCAGGCATGTTGTTGAAGTCCTACGCGGTTTGATTAGGCATGAAATCCCGTTTGGTTGCCCGGGTGTGTTATTAACCTGTTCTTTTGGGTGAAGTAAGGGCGTTGCTAGTGAAATTCCGAAAGGAATCTAAGACTGGACGTAGGACGGTGCTCCGAACCAGTAAAAAAATCTCTGGTGTCATTTACTTTATTTATTGCTTTTATTCTACTTATCTATGATATCATTATATTTAATTTATAAGTGTTTAATATCACATTATCAACACTTTCGCTAAGATAGAATATATTCCATATTACTCGATCCTACTCTAGCCCTCTTTTCAATTGAAAGAGGTTATGCAGCGGTAGGATCGTACAATATGGAGTGTAAGCAGAGTAATGTCCATATAGTTGAATATCAGTAATAAATAAAAGTGACACTAAGATTTTATATTGGTTTGAACCTTTGTTCTACGTCCAGTCCTAGACTCCCTTCTGGAATTTCACTACTAACAACCCTCACTTACCCTAGAGGAATATGTCTACAACTACCTGAACAACCGAACGGGATTTCGTGCCTCAACTACTGAAGAAATATAGGATAATGCAAATGATTTATTGAATATTTGTGTTCTTGATAACACGGATATGTCAAATTAATGTACGCCCTTCCTATAATCTTTCCTTGATGATAATAGTGTAGTTCATGAAAGAATATGGAAGATTGAAAATTATTTGTAATCACAAAAATGTAGAAATAGCGTGCACTTGCAAGTATGATTGCAATAGAATAGATAGAAAGAATTAGAATGAAAACAGGCGAAGAAAATGTTTGTTTAAATCTCTATTTATAATATATAAATTGCTGCAATCATTCACGAAGAGAATCAATGATTAGATATAAATTAAATTTTGTGACTCTTCACTGGAAAGTTGCATCTATTCGTAATCAGAACTATGAAATAAGAATTCAGACATTTGTTTTCAAATAAATATGCAAACAACAAGGAAATAGGCTATTTCGGTATAGATTCATATGTCTGAAATATTCAGGTCAGACGTATGAATACTGTGTTGAACATAATTTTTATTTAAGTAGACAGACGTCTGAATTAAAAATTTGAGTCGTCTATTTGTTGTAACATTCCTATGTCTTGTGCATGTTTTATAGAAAATCTTATAATTTTAAAATGTTCATGTGTGTGTGTGTGTATCACCAAGGAAGATTTTAACAAAATCTATACTAATACATACAGACTCTAAACAAGAATAATCTTCAATTAAGCTCTTGAATATGTTTGTAGAGTTTCTTCCTATAAAGCAAGGTTAGTTGATATATATATATATATATGTACATGTATAGTTGTCATAAACAAAATGCTATAAAGTGAGATCCAACATTCTCCTCCTTTTTGATAATGACAACTATATATGTAACTCCCCCATCAATATGCATATATTTTCTCCCCCTTTGTTATTGACAAAAAGGAGATATAATGAAAATGCAATACTCATGAATATGCACAACACGCAAATGAAAAAATACACAACATAAGCACAAGCACAAACATTCACATATAAACATTCAGATGTTTACTACCATAGCAAGCACATAGTAGAGTTTTGTGTCAAATAGACCAAAGTACCAAAAAATATTACATACCATAGGAATAAAGAGTTTGATGCAAAAGTACCATAAACATCATACCATGTTTACCAGCTTTCAAAAGCAGATATGCTTAGACCAACAATTGTACCACCATCCTTAGGATCATCATGACCAGAGCTTGAATCTGATGCTTCTTCATCATTGGAACTAGAAGACCATTGAAATGGAGCTGGATCATGAGCTTGAGAAGATTGGGGTCCAATACACGGAATTTTATCCCAAATTTTATTGAAAAAGCCTTTCAAATATTCAAGCTTCCTATTGGTCTTATGCTCAAATGTCTTAAAATCTTTGTGAAGCTTAGATTGGTTCTGAGAGAGCATAACCAATGCTTGTTTAGGTGGAAGATCAGGAGTTACAATTTGAATATCCTTTTCCTTTTCTTCTTCTTGTATAAGCCGCCAACGACAACGAGATGATGACTCTGCTATTGTGTTTTCCGGTTGCAATGCAACATGTTCTTTCCAAACTTGAAAGGACATGTATTCTAATGTTAATGGGTCGGGATCAATATCCATAAGCTTCAAGGTTTTTGGACCGATCTCTTTGACACTCAAGCTAGTAGCATCGGTGTCTCAACTCTGCTTTTAAGAAGTATGCGAGTTATATAAGCACTGTAATGAATCATCCTATACTTCCACTTATAAGTAATATCCGCCCATTCATCAAGTATGATCTTAGCCCAATTAACTTGCCTGTTAGAGTAAAGAGAATATAATGCTTGAAAGTCATGTTTATATACTTTTTCAAAACTTCCTTTCCTTGGTTGAATAGTTCGGACTAAAATATGATTCAAGAGACGTGTTAGAGGACTTAAGATGAGTGGATGTAAGATCCTTCATGTTAATTAAAGCATCAGATAAAAACTTATGGGATGTTTCATCTCTTTCATCCATATTAACTTCTATAGTGCTAATATTGACTCCTTGCCAAGCATAATGTAGAATTTGACCTAGTCGTTGAATAGGTAGGAGAATTCATTTACCACACACCATAAATCCACACAATCAATTGTATTCCTTGGAGCTTGGCCATCCAAATTTAAATTGGCTAGGAAAATTTTGACAAGCAAAGGGTATATTTTGACATTGTTAACATTGTACTCGACTAGAGATTCGAAATTGAAGTGTATTGCAAATTGGAGAAGTCGATAATGAGAAAAAGCATTGAATTTTACAAAAGCACCTTCAAATAATTTGGATTTTTTCATTGCTTTGTACCTTTCTTTAGCAATGTCATTCCATAGCCACTTTTGGATTTAATCGCCTGAAGGAGGCTCAGAATCTTGTTGTCTTGAGTGTTTTGGTCTATTTGCCATTGATTTTGATTGAGTAGAAGAGTCGATTTTGAATTTTATGAAGCAATGGAGGCTAGGATTTTTGTGGTGAAAAGGGGAAAAGTAAATAATGGGTGATAAAGATGAAGAGATGGGTAAAAATGTAGGGACGTGTCTTTTTTTTAGAAATCGACTTAGCAGGAAATAGATGTCTAAAAATTAAAAATAGATGTTCGTTTTTGTTAATTTTCCAACCCACACAGAAATAGTTCATTTTAACCTTAGTTCAGATGTCTGAATCTAAAGCAAAATTTTAGTACATACGAATATTCAAACGTCTGATTTATTTGAAATAGACGTCTGTTTGCTGGAAATATTTTCCTTCTTGTTTTGTAGGAAAAATTTATTCATGTTACCAAACTTGTTTTAACTTTGAGCTTATATATATATATATATATATATATATATATATATATATATATGAATAACAACACATTAATTCTTGGAAGATGGTGTCTTCTTTGGTGTTAAGTCTTTACTTCCCTCGTTAGCCATGTAGTTCTTGTTCCAAGTATTTGGGATATAATGAGGTCTTTGTGGTGAAACCTAAGGATTTATTGGATCATTTGGTGTACGATGCGAAGAAGATGGATCAAAAGGATTAACTGGTCAGGGTAACGATTCACTCACGTCTTTTTTCTTTGAGCTACAGAATTTTAAACCATTTTGTTCGAGGAAGCTCAAATGTCTAGCCATGACTTTTGTTCGAATTATAATTTTCATTGAAGGTCTATATACAGCCATTGGTAGTGATGAATTTCATCAATCTTCTTTTTCGTTTCTGGAGAGATAAATAGCGCATGTTTGGCTTTCTTGGGTTACGATGTATATCTAGTTCGATAATTTTCCATTTATAAACAGGTTCATGTTTTGGTGGTGGCGTAAGAAATGCGATGTCGCTGCTGAGATATCAGTAGAAAAAGTTATGTTGAAGGATGAAGTTGATTTGTTGGAAGGCATTCTCAAAGGAGTGTGGAAACAAAGATTAAATTTCTTTTGAAATATTTGGCAATTTGTATTTCAACATTAACATATATTTATAGACAAGAATAAACTAAGAAGTTTGTGGTGTAGAATTATTTGCTGTTTAGAACCAAAGGTTAAATTAGTGTTTCATAATTGTTTTTAAATGAGTGGTTTCCAAAATCTTAACACGTATTTATCACCTCACATCTCCATACCATCAACACTGACAAGAGCAGTGACAAGGCATGGACGATCACAAGAACGACAAACTCAGGACCTGATGACAACAAGAAAATGCACCACAACGGTAGTTACACCACGAAGAAGAACACTTTACACCTCCGTTCATGCAAGATATTGTCCCCAACTTAGCCACCGTATAGGTGTGGGGTTTCGTTCCTCAAAAGGCCTCGACATTAGTAGGAGATGGGCTCTACTATATAAGTACCCACTTCACACAAGCTTCCACGATGTGGGACTTAGGGGTGTTACATTCTCCACTCCTATAGAGCCCAACTTCCCCGTTGGATCACAAACACCTCACCCAGGCATTGTGGTCCACACAGGAGCCACAGTTTCGGCTGGGTATTGGCTTTGATACCACCTGTAATGACACGGATTTCGCTCGGACCTAATCGATCGCTAAATCGACCAAGACCATTTGAATCCCGTGTACGCTAACTTTGGGCATACAACACATCAGAACAAATAACAGAAGACTTTTATTAACACTATAAAAATGTTACATCAGAATACAGAATATATCAGAATACATCGATAAATAATAATACAGCGAAAGATTAATTTACAATAAATGTAATATAATGCACAGTGGAACAATTAAACTAACACAGCGGAAGACTATCATTGCTCTGGACATAGCTTTAAGCTTTGATCCATAATCCTGCTCAATATATCTATAAAATAAGCTACTCGACTGCCCGTGTGGAAAATAGGTGCACCCGAGTTTGCAAGCGAAACATACTACGAGTCAGTCATGAGACTGGTATGAGAAATCTTACTTAACTTAATAATAAGGCTGATCACAGGACCACACCGCTAACAAGGAACGGGTTTAATTCATTGGATTGCCAGTGCATAATTTAAATAAACTTTTATTCAAAAACAACGCAATGCTTTTTAGAAAAATGAAATCATTATAAGACTCAAGTCCCATCACACAATGCAACGCAAACCGAAGGATAGAGTTTTACCTTATAATGATCAAACATACTTGATAGGTATAAAATAATATTTAATATTATTATTAGTGTTTGATCAGTTTTAAAATACTTTTAAAGTAAATGTATCGATCCTAGACGGCATAGTACCCCATCCTACTATGTCTCCATATATAGGTTTACAATTAAATCCGCGATGTCGTATTAGAAATTGGGTTTCCATCATGAGTCAAGGCTAGGGATGATCTCCTTACCGATTCGAGACACTCTAGAAAATGTCTCAGGACTCGGACGCTGGCGAGCCCTTGGATCCTCCAAGGCCGGTCCACAAATACTTTAATGGATTAATTATGCCTGAACACACGTTTCTCGGTCCTATTGAACCTATCAATTTGCCACTATCGACCAAAATATCTGAGGCCATGTAATCCATCATCTACATAAGTTAAAATGTCTGGGCTCCATACCATGACACCACTTCTAGCTAGAAAGAAATGCATGCACTCCTTGGATCCCTTATCCCATTTCTGAATCATACCGAGGTGTGAGGCTTGCGAAGTAACGCTTATACACAAAGATATGACTAAACAGGCCATGCTTTGATCTTCAACAACAAGGCTCTGCTTTTCAACAAAAGTCTTGATCATTTGCATCTTGGCATGCCACATTGACAATCCATGCCATGCAACCGATGACCACCAATATATAACATCTGAGCTCATACGTCTCGGAGAAGGTTATTAAGCAAGAGAATAATTTCTTCGCCACCAAATAGATATATATTAAATAGAAATCAATCAACATAGAATGAAATTCAATGTCAGACACGCATCCATTTACTAGTCCATTCTGGGTCTGAACGAAACTGGAGACACCTTATTCCTCATCCCGTATGTCCAATACGAAAGAGAGGTACTCGCTTATCCGAACAATCAACAAGTACGTCCGGACAACTACCACTGTAACCGTTTCCTGGGAGCAAATCAGTGCAGGGCATCAGTAGTCATCTATTCGGTGTGTAGATCGCCGGTCTTCAAACACCACCTTCAATATCTTCAATTTTAAATCGTCGTATAATTATTTGAAACGGGATTGAGCTCGGTATTTTCAAATAATTCTCAAATAATTATAATTTAAATCATTTCATATCATTAATATTATTTTATTATGATTTATCGCTATTTTTATTTATATAAAAATAGCCCAATTTAATTTAACGACGCTTCGGGTCAATAGGCGGCCCTATCGCTGTTTTTACCCAAATTTAGTTTTTTCTTAAAAATATTCTAACTCCCTAAATTTCCAGAAAAGTTCGCCATATCCTCCATTGTACGGGTCAGTCGGTAGAACTACAAAACGCCCCTCTGGGCCTTTTCCATTCAAAAAGAAAATTTAAAAAGCCAAGCGGCTTGCCGATTCGGCGCATAAAACCTCATATGGAACTTAAACATGTACCTTTTTGTCGAGCACTAAATTTATAAACTTCATTATCTTCATTCCATACCTGTTTAACACCTATGAGTCCATTTCTAATTTATTTCAACTCAATCTAGTCATTTTAACTCAATTTGCTAATTTATCTTTAATTAGCCCTTTTGCCCATTTCATAATTTTATTTGTATCACGTTCATATACCATTTTAATTTTCTTATTGAATTCCATTTTTCAACTCAGGTTTCATATTCGAATTCGAATATGAATTCACAAGTTTAATTTACTTATTAAAAGTCAATTTGATTTGAAACTCGATTATCTAAGTATCCTTTAACTTAGATAATTCTATTATTTATTTTGTTTCACAAATCAATCCATTTACTTCACTTGAGTTTATATTTATTTAATATCTCAAGTCTGGATTTTTCTAATGGAAATTCGGATTTTATTTCCTCAAAATCCTTTTATTTATTTAAATAAACAATTATGGTTTTAAAATGATTCTGGCGCTACATAACTCAAAATCTATAAGACGAAATCCATATTTTTCTCTTCCATTAGAAAATTATTATCAAATCGGTCCCGACGATTCTCATTTCAAATAATTCCAACTTAAACTGAGTTCTATATACTCAGTTGCAGTTCGAAACACCAATTTACGAACTACCGTGCTACGGAAGATTCTTTTTAATTATATTCAATATATAAACGTTTAAACTTCGTTTATGTATAAATTCTAACTTCATTCTAATATATTTTAATATATATTAAACCAATTTTCCTAATTCAACTTAATAATTCTGATTATCCCAAATCGCCAATTATTTCGTATCTCAGTTATACATTTATTTATAATTCAATCTTCCATATTAAATTCTAACTCCTTTTTAAATAATTTATTTATAAAATTCCATGTAAACGAATTTCTAATTATAAATCCTTCTGATTTATCTCATCTCAGTTTATATTCCGAATTCCAGAATTAAACTCGTCGTCCCTTTTTTCGAAACAATTTCTAATTCATTATTAATTTCATATTTGAAATTAAATTCCCAAATTATCAAATGATAAATTATTTCACTAAATTCATAACAACGTTTATAAATTCAAATTACTTGTTTCATATAATAAAACAAGTTCCATTTCAAATCTACATGAAACCCAATTCATTTTATATTCCGGATCCTAGAATTAAATTATCATCCCCATTTCGAAATGATTTCAAATTACATTTTAAATTCATACTTGAATTTAAATTTACAGAATATCTCCAGATAATTAATTCACTCTATTTATAAACATTATTTATAAATTTACATGTTTTATATATCCAAACAAGTTCCATTTCGAAATATGTTTAATAACCAAAAGGTTATTTTGGAATATTATATTTATTTTAACTTATTTATATACAACATAGAAAATATTTTTATTTAAATCTTATTTTCTAATTAATTCAATTCCATCATCCTCTCTGGATATAATTTATTTTATAAATTCAATATAATCTAATTTAATTACCCAATTAAATTTTCATTCCGAAACATTGGAATATATTTCATCGTTTTCTATTTAAAATGATTCCCAATTCTTAATTTAAATTCAAATTTGAATTTAAATATTCAAACTATCAAATGATAATTTTTCCACTTCATTTATAAACTTCGTTTATAAATTCATTTCAGTTCCCTTGTTACACAATGAAAATCATTCCATTTTATTTATAAACAACTTTTATAAATTTACTTCAATTTTCCGTATTATTTAATTTATAAACATCGTTTACAAATTCAATACTTGTTTTATTTATTCAAAACAAGTAAATATCTTTTAGCCCATTCGAAATTCAAATTCTATTTTAGAAAAATAAACTTTCCATTTTAAATCTTAAATATCCTTTTCTCGGTATTTTGATAAATCAACATTTTGGGTCCAGTAATATTTAGACAATCAAACCACCCAATTATCAATCAACACAATATATATGATAATATATATATATGAAACCAAACAATAATAAATTTTGAGGAATCCAATTGGATCCCTCCAACCTATTTTTCTGCATCTACAGACGCTAGCCAACATAAATAATACCCATCCTGCTTCGAGGCAGGATATTGCGGTATAGAAGGTCATCCACTATCATTGTGGGGCGCATAAGGTCATCCACTAATGATACTGTGGGCATCCGCTAATGATACTGTGGGACATATCCAACCACTAATATATATATAATAACCACAACCACCAAGCCTATATAACAAACATATTTATAATATATCCACAATAAAAATTTAAATGCAAGAAAACATCCAACAAACAATTATTTTTAACTAATAAAAATAATTCTAAATAAAATTTGTGTGAGGTTTACTCACCTGATTTTATTCTAATCCATTCTGATAACAATTTAAATTCTAGTTTATGTAATTCGCTGTTATGCATTGCTCGATTGACTCCACTCGATAAATCTTTTATATATTTTAGTGACATTCGTTATTTATCGAACAATTTAAATGGAAATAAAATGTAATTATTAAACTAAAATAGTTACCAATTTGATCCCTCTTCCTAGTCGTGTCATGTTGTGCTCTACATATCACGATTATTTCACCACCAAAATCAACCACTGTTATTATTATATATATATTTCTCAGTTATATATATAATAAATATTGTTAACTAATTTAAACTTCTAAATTTTATTTTTAATAATGATAACTATAAATAAATTACCTAGCTATAAATAAATAGTATTCCTTATTTCACGCTTCTCCTCAGTACTGCAGTTTCTTCCTAAGACAACCACTAAACTGCAACACTACTAAAAGCCCATTGATCTCCACTTTATTGCCAGTTTCAATCTCAGCATCCATTTGAGACCAACTCTCACCTCTTTAGCAAAATACCCATAACCCCAATACTGACTGTAGCTCTACATCATCACGCAACATTCTCTCGTTCCCAGATTAAGTAGTGATATCCTGAACACGGCTTCGCTACCTGTAGGGAGAACTGCGACCATTATCAACCTTGAATCCCTTTGTTAATTACATTCTATGTAGAAAGAAATTGCCAGTCCAACCTTCTAGATAACGTTCTCTACAACCACCTACTCCTTACCGCTCGCAGAAACCACTGAATGCCACGCCTGACCATCGTTACTAGTGTCTGCCTCCCTCTTCCTATCGATACTCGTGTTTCCATCAGACCAGTCCTCAAATTGATTCACACCATCCAAAACCATCGTGACTTCACCAAATCCCTAAATCGCAACCTCCCTCCCATCGACGCAGCTATGGAAACAAACATCGATTTCCAGTATCGATTGCGACTTCAAGATGGAAAGTCCTAACGTTTGCTAAACTCGTCGCATCGTATTCGACCCAACAGATTGCATCGCAACCCCGATTCTCCCAAAAAACGAAGCCCTAGCTTGCGAAGAATCGATCGAATTCCATTTTTCTTTTTCTTTTTAATGTGGATTTGGTTTTCGATTTTAACTAGGAACATGAATTGGAAAAAAAGAACTCGAATTGATTTTCTGGTAAGTGCAAAAAGGAACGAAAGGGAGACAACTAAAATGGGTTTCGTGAATTTACAGTGGAGCAAAATAATGGAGAGAAATGGTATTTAAACATAAAGAAGGGACAACCGCACATGGTCATTTCGTCGATGTTTTCCTTCGTAGTGAAGGTAGGGAACAGACTGTATGTGAACTGAAAGATGAAGTATTGGCTATAAAATAGGTTGATCAGAATTACTTCGGGGAGATGGCATAGGTAGGTAGGTTGGCCTTATTTATTTAGTAATCTGGGATTTGAACAGATATGATTTAAATCTAATTTAAATTATCATGTGATTCCAATCTTTTATTTGTGCGCAACAACTGACATTTCTAGGATTATACCACTATTCTGAACACACTGGAACAGTTTTCAAAGTCCAATTCGATCATGAGGAGAAGATATTATTTTAAAATGATATAACTTAAATTCAAAACAAATAAATTACTTGATAACAAATAATTATTATCATCGTTTCAATTCAGATAAATTTATATTGATTATCTGAATAATTTTTGGTACAGTTTAAATCTTCGAATTTAATTATATTAAGAATTACGATAATTCGATATATATTCTAAATTAAATTATATTCGACTATTAAATCAATAACTCAATATAAAAATTCATTTATATTATCAATTCAATATTTAAAATCATATTAAATATTTAAAATTAATAGTCCAAAAATCCGAGATGTTACATTCTTCCCCCTTAAAATGATTTCGTCCCCGAAATTACTAAGATAGGAAAAATGCTACAAACCCATTACTTTTCAAAAATTCACTTATGTTGAACCTCAACATTTCATACTTCTACAAATTTTAGTTTTACCAAAACTTTTGGTTTTCATCCATTTAATTTGAATGATTTATAATCAATACATTCACATCCAATTCTTATGCATTTAGATCCATTCAAATTGATTTTAATCAATTTTTTCACTTCGATCCATTTATGTTGCTTAAGTTAAATTTAAATTCTAACATTAAAATTCTCGGGTTTGTATTTCAAATTCTTTTGAAATCATATAAATATAAACATATATTTATTTCCATCTCATATTCAAAACATTTGAATTTTCAAACAATCTTGTTTTCTTTCAGACAAATTTCCATCAAATACTTTTCTAAGGTAGTTCATCACTTAGAACTCGAAAATGAATGCCGATGATGTTGCAGTCATCATCGGAATTATTTCCCAGTGAGTGAAGTGAGTTCAGTGCTTTATTACTTTCGAAATCCATCAAAAAATTATTTTTATTCAAAAATCCTTCTAAAATAAAGCTATATTATTTTAATATACTTCGAAAAATATTTTCCAACTTTCCAGGATTAAAATTCCAAATTCTGGTTTGAATCTAATTTTAGTTCATCTCATTTGTGTATATCATTTTTTTAGAACTCAGTTTGGTTATAGATAGCCATTCCAATTTTATAATCTCATTCGATTATAATAATACCAATCAACACATCCATATATTATAATAATTTAAGAAAATTATTCCTTTATATCAAAAATAGAATTTTGGGTAAGATTATTTCATTTATCCACTTTAAAACAATAATGTGTCGAATTTCTCTGTTCAAGTGTTTAGAAACTCCTATCGGCTTCGTGGCATCCCATGATTCGATCGGAATTAATAAACCACTCAACAAACAAACCAACATAATATAAAACAACTTTTATATCAACTAACAAATACACTCTCAAGTATATATACACTCAACTCATTCTAGGATACTACTGATCCTATCTCTAATGAGTAAACCCCCCTAAAGCCTAGGTGTTCGCTCAACCTAAGCTCTGATACCAACTATGATGGCCCGCAAATCTATACTATCTGAGTTGACTACATACATCGCACATCTAACCCAAATATCACAGAAATACGAATCAATTTTTTAGAAGAAAAAGTAGAAGAAGAATAGAAATAACAACACATAATCTCACATCGCAGCTGAACAAAATATAATATATCATAACTTTTGAAATACAAAATTTTAATTGTATAACATACAATTATCAGAGTACAACGCTTACAACACAGCAGAAATAATACTATATATCTAACATTGAAGCCTCCTGCTCCAATCTCCTTGAGATAGATCTGTAAAATCCTGAACTACTTGACTGCTCGTACAAATTTGGGCACCCAAGAGTTTAGGTAAAACAAAACAAAATAAACTCTTGGTCGGTCATGGGACTGGTATGAGTAAACAATTTAAAACAGTTTGAGAAAATAAATGATATCTCATAATACCACACCGTATAACAAGAAACGAATTTCCTTACGAGAATCCAAAACATTTGATTTAACTTTCAAAATCCTTTTGAAAGAACGATAATCTTAATATGAAAGCTCTTTTGATATTATAATAATGTCTAAATCAAATAAATAGAAATCTAGTGGAACGCTTTCATCTCACGCTCCACATACATAATATACAAATCAAAACTGCAGACACTTATTGGGTGATGAATTTCCAACTATCACAAGAACATCTTTCGGTAACGTATCTCTAAAGATAATACATTGGGTCTAACAAGAACATCTTGTAACCCGACCACTCATTTCGCTTGAGTGTGTCGAATGTATATCACCAACGGTTGGGATCAGCAACCGTTTCCCGAATGGGACAACATCAAATAGAATAAAGAATGAAATGAATTTCTCTAGATAGGTGATAATACACCCTAATCGGGAGCTACCCAATTAGCCATGCTGCCTCCAAGATTTTTGTCATTTCCCGATTGATGAGGCCTGAGGCTACAATTGCTTACCATTCCTTGATAGCACAATCACTTTGAATGTCACATTGTCAGTTCCGTTAATCATTAATTGATTTGCATAAATATATTATAGATAAAATGCTAAGAGAATAAATTCTCCGCCACCATATATATTTATACAGACGAACATATGTGATCATTGGAAATACTCTGTCAGACACTCGTCTATACACGTTCGTTCTGGGATTGAACGAAACCGAAGGCACAATTTCCATTAATCCATCTTAGGAAATTTCTACCTAGATTAACAAAAAAAACCTTGCACTTTACTTCATCTTCGATTATCTTCATATAATCTGGTTCGTAATGCTATTGTCAATATGGAGCGGTTCTCGGATAATAATCCAACCGGTCTCCCCATATTGACAACGATATTGGCAAATACTTTGATAGTCGGTTATTTAACTATCAAAGAAAAACAAACATTCATCCCTAACATCAAGCAATCACTGGGCCCGTTAATTTATATTTCATTAATTAATTTACTTCTGCATTTCCTTATCAATATTTGTTATCCCAAATATTTTCAATAATCATCTTGGCCTCTTACGCCATTTGGAAAACATTTCCATATATCGACTTCTTTTATTTTCTATAGTTGGAAAATATTTTCTAGTTATAATTGGAGAAAATTCCAATTACTTATCTCTTTCCCAACTCATTTAATTCTACTCTTAGGAAATGTTTATTATTATATTTCCAAAATTCCACTTATTTGGGTTAAAACGAATGTTGGGTAAACATCGTTACAAACAACCCAAAATATTGCATTCAACTAACTCTTATTCAAACATTGATCTTCGAGACCGAATCTTGCTATTTATCGGTTAAAAATGAAATCAATCAAGGTAGGGTATAACTACCTCTCAAATCTTGACTGAAAACATCCTTAACTTCAAAATAGACAAACCCACTTACCTCGAATAATCAACATCATATAAACCAATTATTCATTTTTAAACATATATATATTTCTCTTTCTATTTTTACCAGATTTCATTTATAGATTTCCTTTTTGTTTATAATATTCTATTTGAAATTCATTTTCTTATCGAATTCTATATATATTGTATATTGATTTCTAACTATCAGTTTTTCTAAAAAATATTCTAACTCCCTAAATTTCCGGAAAATTTCGCCATAGCCTCCCTTGTACGGGTCACTTGGTACAACTACACAATGCCTCTCAAAAAGAAAATTAAAAAAGCCAAGCGGCTTGCCGATTCGGTGCATAAAACCTCATATGGAATTTAAACATGTACCTTTTTGTCGGGCACTAAATTTATAAATTACATTCTCTTCATTCCATACCTGTTTAACACCTATGCATCCATTTCTAATTTATTTCAACTCAATCTAGTCATTTTAACTCAATTTGCTAATTTATTTTTAATTATTCCTTTTGCCTATATCATAATTTTATTTGAACATATCACGTTCATATACCATTTTAATTTCTTACAACTAATTGAATTCCAATTTTCAATTCGGGTTTCATATTCGAATTCGAATACGAATTCATAATTTTAATTTACTTATCCAAAGTCAACTTGATTCGAAACTCGATTATCTAATTATCCTTTAACTTAGTTAATTCTATTAAATAATAAATATCTGATTTTGTTTCACAAATCAATCCATTTACTTCACTTGAGTTTATATTTGTTTAATATCTCAAGTCTGGATTTTTCTAATGGAAATTCGGATTTTATTTCCTTAAAATCATTTTATTTATTTAAATAAACTGTTACGGCTTTAAAATGGTTTTGGTGCTGTTTTTCTGAAAATTTTATTTTGACATAACTCAAAATCTATAAGACGAAATCCAGATTTTTCTCTTCCATTAGAAAACTATTATCAGATCGGTCCTAACGATTCTTGTTTCAAATAATTCCGACTTAAATTGAGTTCTATATACTCATTGAAGTTCGAAACGCCAATTTACGAACTACCTTGCTACGGCAAGTTCTTTTTAATTATATTTAATATATAAACGTTCTAAACTTTGTTTATATATAAATTATAACTTCATTCTAATATATTTTAATATATATTAAACCAATTTTCCCAATTCAACTTAATAATTCTAATTATCCCAAATCGCCAATTATTTCGTATCTCGGTTATAAATTTATTTAGAATTCAATCTTCTATATTAAATTATAACTCCTTTATAAACAATTTATTTATAACATTCCATATGATCAAATTTCAAATTATAAATTCTTATGATTTGTCTCATCTCAGTTTATATTCCGAATTCCAGAAATAAACTCATCCCCCTTTTTTCGAAACAATTTCTAATTCATTGTTAAATTCACATTTGAAATTAAATTCTCGAATTGTCAAATGTTGAATTATTTCACTAAATTTATAACAACGTTTATAAATTCTACTTTCTTGTTTCATATATTAAAACAAGTTCCATTTCAAATCTACATGAAACCCAATTCACTTTATATTCCGAATCCTGGAATAAAACTATCGTCCCATTTTCGAAATGAATTCAAATTATATTTTAAATTCATACTTGAATTTAAATTTACAGAATATCTCTAGATAATTAATTCACTATATTTATAAACATTGTTTATAAATTTACTTGTTTTATATATTCAAACAAGTTCCATTTCGAAATCTGTTTAATAACCAAGAGGTTATTTTGGAATATTCTATTTATTTTAACTTATTTATATATAACATAAAATCTATTTTAATATTTTAATTTAAATCTTATTTTCTAATTAATACAATTCCAATATCCTTTATGGATATAATTTATTTTATAATTTCAGTATAATCTAATTTAATTATCCAATTAAATTTTCATTCCGAACATCGGAATATATTTCATCGTTTTCTATTTAAAACGATTCCCAATTCTTATTTTAAATTAACATTTCAATTTAATTATTCAAACTATCAAATGATAATTTTTTTTCCACTTCATTTATAAATTCATTTCTGTAACGACCCGCAAATCCGAGCTATCTGAGTTGACTAAATACACCACACGTCCAACCCAAATAACACAGAAATACGACTCATTATTAGAAAGAAGTTAGAGGATGAGAAATAGAAAGAAAGAAATATCAGAATAGGAGAAAAACGAAGATCACAACTCACAGCGGAATGAATAAAATATATTATATAACATAAGCTTTGAAATACAAATCTGTTTGGTACATATATACATACCATCATCAGAGTACACGTAACATTTGATTCAGCGGAAGTAACTCTAAATAACTAACGTTGAAGCCTCCTGCTTCAAGCTCCTCCAAGTGTATCTGTAAAAGCCTGAAACACTTGACTGCCCGTACAAATTTGGGCACCCAAGAGTTTAGGAAAACAAACAAAATAAACTCTGGGTCAGTCATGGGACTGGTGTGAGTAAACTCCAACCACTTGTTTAACTTTCAAAACTCTTTTCAAAAGAAAAGATAATAGTAAGACCAGCCCACACATAAACACGGACGGTTTTTACCTTACTATAACCCAAAACACTTTGATATCAAATCCAGTGATATTATAGTAATGTCTACATCAAGTAAATAACCAAATAGTAGAACGCTTGCATCTCACGTTCCACATATATAGTATAAAATCAAAACCCGCATGGCGCTTATTGGAGATTGGATTTCCAACATGACAAGGTATGGAACCACCTTTCGATGATGTATCTCTAGAGGCGAATACACCTGGGTTCAACAAGAACATCTTGTAACCCGGCCCACACATGACCGACCACTCATTTCGCTTGGGTGTATCGAATGTATATCACCAACGGTTGGACTCAAACCACCGTTTCCCGAATGGGCAGAATCGATAGATTTAGAAACAAAAGGAATTTCTCTAGATAGGTGATTATACACCCTAATGGGTGCGACCCACATAGCCATGCTGCCTGCCCGATTTTTGTCATTTCCCGGTTGTTGAGGCCTGAGGCTACGCATACTTACCATTCATTGATAGCACAATCACTTTGAATGCCACATTGTCAGATCCGTTAATCACTAGTTGAGTTTGCACAAATATTCTGGATATTATGCTAAGGGATAAATCCGTTGCAACCATATATATTCATACAGACCAACCCATTTGATCATTGGAAATACTCTGTCAGACATTCGTCCATTTACGTTCGTTCTGGGACTGAACGAAACCGAAGGCACTATTTCTATTAAATAGAAAAGCCCTTGCACTTCACTCCGTCTTCAATATATTCAGCATACTTGGTTCGCAACGCATATGCCGATACGGAGTGGTTCTTCGGATAATAATCCAACCGGTCTCTCCATATTGACAACGATAGTCAAAACTTCGATAGTCTGTGATTTAACTATCGAATAAAAACAAGTGTTCAATCAACATATCAAACAAATCACTGGGCTCTTTAATTAATATTCATTAATTAAATCACTTTTCCATTTCCTTAACAATATTTGTTATCCAAATATTTCAATAACCATATTGGCCTTTTACGCTATTTTTTTGATTTCGTTTCCTTATCGAATTCTATATATATCGATATATAGATTTCTAATTGTCAAATTTCTTAAAAATATTCTAACTCCTTAAATTCCCGGAAAAATTCGCCATAACCTCCCCTGTATCGGGAGCATCGGGAAATTTCAAATAGCTTCCCGGTATCTTCCTCAATCAAAAAGAAAAAGGAAAAGCCAAGCGGCTTGCCGATACGGCGCATAAAACCCATATATGAATTTAAACATGTACCTTTTGTCGAGCACATTATTTATATACCTGCATTATTCTTGTCCCATCCTGTCTCCTGTATGTCTATACCTGTCAAATTTATTTCATCTTCACACACTCGTTTTGACCGAACTCGTTAATTAACTCGTTAATTAACTCGTTGGTCTATTTCGCTTGTTTATTGGAATATAACATATCTCAAATATATTCCAACATACTTATCAAATAATTGAATTCAAATTTCAATTTTTGTTCTATATTCGATTTCGAATATATATTTACAATCCCAAATTTTCACTTTTCAAAGTTCGACCTTAGTTCAAACTCAATTAACTAATTCTCCTTTGATTTGGTTAATTCTATTCAATAATCAAAAATAGGATTATTGTTTCAAAAATCATCTTCTTTACTTCACTTGAGTTCACATTTATTTTCTAACTCAAGTCTAGATTTTTAAATGGCAAACCGGATTTTTATTTGCTTAAAAATCCCAATATTTATATATAAAATCCATTATGGTTTATAATGGTTTATGGCGCTGCTTTTCTAAAAATTTGATTTGGACATAACTCAAAATCTATACGACGAAATTCAGATTTTTCTCTTTCATTTGAAAACTATTATCAAACCGGTCCTGACGTTTCTTGTTTCGAAGAATTCCGACTTCAATTGCGTTCTGTATATTCGATTGAAGTTCGAATCGACAATTTTCGAACTGCAGCGCTGTGGCGAGTTCGTTTTAATTATATTTATATATATAAACCTTTTTAAACTTCTTTAAAATAAATTCAACTCTATTTAGCTCTATTTGAATTCTTTGATTCAAATTCCAATCTCACTTTGAATTCCATATTCAAATTTCAATCCCTTTTCTATTTGATACCCAAATTCAATACTTAAATTTCTTTTTGAATTCCCTATATTCAAATTCCATATTTGAATTCATTTGAATTCTCTTATTCAAACTCTATTTTTAAATTCCATTTTAACTTCTACATTCCAATTTCTATATTTGAATTCTATTGGAATTCAAATATTCAAACTCCTTTTAAATTCTATATTCGAAATTCCATAGTTTAAAACCCATTTGAATTTCTATTATTCAAATTCCATTTGAATTCCCTTGAATTCAAATTTCCATTGCAAAACCATTTGAATTCTCTATTTTGAAATCCTATTTGAAATTCTATTTCCAATTTTACTTTGAAATCCTAATTTTCAAAGTTTATTTCAAATTCTATTTTGAAATCTCATATTCAAATTTCTACTTGAATTTCTGTATTTAATTCCATGTTCAAATTCAACACTTGAATTTCTATTTCAAATCTCAATTCAAATTTCATATTTAAATTCCATTCAAATCTCTATTCAAATTTCACATTTAAATTCCATTCAAATCTCTATTCAAATTTCACATTTGAATTCTTCCTTGAAATACTATATTTCAAATTCTATTCAATTCTTCTTTGAAATTCTATATTTCAAATTTTATTTTGAAATTCTACATTCAAATCTCTATTTGAATTTCTTTATTCGAATTCCTTTGAATTCAGATTTTATTTTAATTCCTTGAATTCAAAATCTATTTTTCATTCTAATTGCTTCTATTCAAATTCTATTTGAATTTCTATTTGAATCTCTAATATTCAATCTCCTTTTTAAAAAAATTCAAATATTTAAACTCCCTTTAAAATTCAAATGTTATACTCAAATTTCATTTGAGTTATATATTTAAAAATTCCATTTCACATCCTATTTGAAATTTCATTTCAAATTCCAATTTCACACTTGTATTTCTATTTATCAAATGATAATTCTTTTCACTTCATTTTACAACTTCGTTATAAAAGAACTATTTATAAACTTCGTTTATAAAGAACTACTTGTTTTATTTTTCAAAAAAAAAAACAAGTTTATATTTTATTTCCATTTAAAATTCAAATTCTATTTAAAAATAGAATTTTCTTTTTTTAAATCTCCAATATCCTTTTTACGATATTTTTTAAATATCATTACTTAAGCCCAGTGATAAAACACACAAAGCAACCAAATATTTATTTTTCTAACACATCATATATAACAATATATATGCAAACAAATAAACAAACAGATAATATATTTTTGAGGAATCCAGTTGGATTCCTCCAACCTGTTTTCCTGCATCCACAGATGTTAGCACATAAATAATACCCATTCTGCTTCATGGAAGAATATCGCGGTATAGAAGGTCATCCACTAATCATAGCGTGGGGCGTATAGGGTAATCATCCGCTATGAAACTGCGGGCATCCGCTAATGAGACTGCGGGAATCCAACCAATCAATCAACCCAATATATATATATAGCCTAAATAACTAATATATATAAACAAGCAGAAAAATCCAAACAAGCAACAACAATTATTTTTAACGAAATAAAAATAATTAAAAATAAAAGGTGAGTGAGATTTACTCACCGTGATTTGTCGAATATCCCATTTAATTTCCATTTTGTTGTGTTTATGAATCAACTCGAATGGGATTTTCTTTTTACCTACGATATGTATTTTTAATTAATGATTAAGCTATCGTTAATTAAACTAACAACTAAAATAAATAAATAAATAAATTTCTATGTATTTTAATTAAATAAAAATGTATACCTTATCAATTCTGCATACCACCCGACTAATCGATGAACAACGTCTCGAACAACTCCTGGATACTTCAATCATCTCCACAAACTACCATCAGATCATTACGGCATTTCATCAACCATCTTACAGACAACTTCCTTCCCACTAACAGCCTTCTTCTCTGTAGCGCATTCGAACAGCAATCGAACCCCCTGTCCAACCATCATGGCCAACCCCAAAACTAGAGACCGAACTCCCTCCCAAAAATCGAACTCCTCCTTTTCCTTATCACATCAGAAACTTCC
This sequence comes from Allium sativum, assembly GCA_030737875.1. NCBI lineage: Eukaryota > Viridiplantae > Streptophyta > Magnoliopsida > Asparagales > Amaryllidaceae > Allium > Allium sativum. The sequence continues at coordinate 548,225,250 of CM060921.1, read as the reverse complement.
CACTATCGAACCTCCATCTCCAAACAACATCGCGAACTCCCCAAATACCACCGATTTGAACTCGAGAACCCCCAAATCCCAGTCCGGTCATCGTCCCTAATCCCATTGCCATGCCCAAAGGTTACCGTCAGTCGATGTATCCTTGCAAACCACTGTCGTGAATGACCTGTCATCGCGCCTCAGGTTCTCTGCCTTCCATCGCGACAGACCCTTCCCTTACCCAACTCGTACTCGCCTCCTCCTGTTGTCGCGACTGTTTCCCCCAAAACAAACCCTAAATCGCGATACACGATTTCGATCAGAGAAGTAACGAAGCCGAGTTTTGGATTTTGAATTAGGTTTGCTTGTGACTGGAAAGAAAATGAAGAGGGAAGAGGACTTGAGATCGAACCGTGGGTTTGAGGAATGAAGGAAATAGGCGATGGCCTTGAGTTTATATAGGCGCGAGAAAACACACCGTACCAAAGCCATTACATCTTGTTTTCCTTGATAACGAAGGAGGCAGACACTTTAAACAGCTCGAGGAAGGAAGTAGGTCTGCGATGTAAAAGATATAGGTCGGCTAAAAAAACATTGATTTGAATTTTTATTTAATTAAATGACTGAAATATCTCGTAGTCCTTGAACTCGAAATCCCGAACCATTAATTAATCGTACCGATTGACATTTCTAGAGTTATTTGTTATTTTGGACTCAACAGAAAGGGTTCTAAAATTTTATTTGCTCGTATACAAGGAATATCAATATTAAATCGACATAATCGTTTAAATCTGATTAAATTATTAATTAACTTCAAATGAATTAATTTATCGATAATAAATAATTTCCTTATCGTTTCGAATTCAATATTCAACTGAATTGTTTCGATTCAGTTTCAACTACGACTTCTATTATAGTGTCTGCATATTTTTATAATCTAATATATTCGATATTAAATCGATAAATTCAAGATAAAAATTCATTTATATTATAAACACAATATTTAAAACCATATTAAATATTTAAAATAAATTGTTCAAAAATCCGGGTCGTTACATTCTTCCCCCCTTAAAATAATTTCGTCCTCGAAATTGCTAAGGTAGAAAAAAGGGTACAAATCCATTTCTTTTCAATATCTCTCTTATGTTGAAACCCAACTCCTCATATTTCTATGACTTTAATTTCAACCAAAATTTTTGGTCTTCCTTCATTTGATTCGAATGATCTACGATCAATCCATTTATATCCAATCCATATTCCATTAAACCTATTCAAATTGATTTTAGTCAATTGATTTACTTCAACTCATTTAACTTGCTTAAGTTAAATTTTAAATTCCAGAATTCAAATCCCTGGGTTTTCCTTTCAAATTCTTTTGAAATCCCATAAATATATACATATATATTTATTTCCATTTCAAATTCAAACACTTGGATTTTCAAATCACTTGTTTCTTTCAAAACAAATTTCCATCAAAACTTTTTCTAAGGCAGCAATTCATCACTTAGAAACTCGGAAATGAACACTGATGATGTTGCAATCATCATCAGAATAATTTCCCAGCCACTGAAGTGAGTTCAGTACTTTATTACTTCTAAATCCATCTAAAATGATTTTCTTTCAAATCCTTCTAAAACAAATCTATATTATTTTATTATACTTTGAAAAATATTTTTTTAACTTCCCAGGATTTTGAATTCTTAATTCCGGTTTGAATTTAATTCTAATTCATCTCATTTGTATATTTAATTCCTATACAAATTCTACTCTGGTTATAAATAACTATTCTAAATTTATAATCTCATTTGATTATAATCCTAACAATCGACACATCCATATAATAATTCCGGAAAATTATTCCTTCTATATCAAAATAGAAATTTGGGTAAAATTATTTCATCTACCCACTTGGAAACAATACCATGTTGTATTTTCTGTTCAAGTGTTTAGAAATCCCTATCGACTTCGTGGCGTCCCACGATTCGACCAGAATTCATAAACCACTCAACAGACTAGCCAACACAATATAAAACATCTTTTATATCAATTAACAAATACGCTCTCTCGTATCTATACACTCAACTCATTCTAGGGCACTACTGACCCTATCTCTAATGAGCACATGCCACACAAGCCTAGGTATTCACTCAACCTAAGCTCTGATACCAACTGTAATGGCCAGGGGCAGTGGGCTAACTTCCCACCGTGGCTTACAGAGATACCTCAGAACTGCTTTTACGGCCAGCCTCTCGACTCGACCAACCCACATTGTCGGGAGATGTAGGGGTAAGAGTCTCCCGTTCGCCACCAAACGCGAAGCGAGAACCCCCTATCATCCGTACCAATTAAGCAACCAGCTCTGATACCACCTGTAACGACCCGCAAATCCGAGCTATCTGAGTTGACTAAATACACCACACGTCCAACCCAAATAACACAGAAATACGACTCATTATTAGAAAGAAGTTAGAGGATGAGAAATAGAAAGAAAGAAATATCAGAATAGGAGAAAAACGAAGATCACAACTCACAGCGGAATGAATAAAATATATTATATAACATAAGCTTTGAAATACAAATCTGTTTGGTACATATATACATACCATCATCAGAGTACACGTAACATTTGATTCAGCGGAAGTAACTCTAAATAACTAACGTTGAAGCCTCCTGCTTCAAGCTCCTCCAAGTGTATCTGTAAAAGCCTGAAACACTTGACTGCCCGTACAAATTTGGGCACCCAAGAGTTTAGGAAAACAAACAAAATAAACTCTGGGTCAGTCATGGGACTGGTGTGAGTAAACTCCAACCACTTGTTTAACTTTCAAAACTCTTTTCAAAAGAAAAGATAATAGTAAGACCAGCCCACACATAAACACGGACGGTTTTTACCTTACTATAACCCAAAACACTTTGATATCAAATCCAGTGATATTATAGTAATGTCTACATCAAGTAAATAACCAAATAGTAGAACGCTTGCATCTCACGTTCCACATATATAGTATAAAATCAAAACCCGCATGGCGCTTATTGGAGATTGGATTTCCAACATGACAAGGTATGGAACCACCTTTCGATGATGTATCTCTAGAGGCGAATACACCTGGGTTCAACAAGAACATCTTGTAACCCGGCCCACACATGACCGACCACTCATTTCGCTTGGGTGTATCGAATGTATATCACCAACGGTTGGACTCAAACCACCGTTTCCCGAATGGGCAGAATCGATAGATTTAGAAACAAAAGGAATTTCTCTAGATAGGTGATTATACACCCTAATGGGTGCGACCCACATAGCCATGCTGCCTGCCCGATTTTTGTCATTTCCCGGTTGTTGAGGCCTGAGGCTACGCATACTTACCATTCATTGATAGCACAATCACTTTGAATGCCACATTGTCAGATCCGTTAATCACTAGTTGAGTTTGCACAAATATTCTGGATATTATGCTAAGGGATAAATCCGTTGCAACCATATATATTCATACAGACCAACCCATTTGATCATTGGAAATACTCTGTCAGACATTCGTCCATTTACGTTCGTTCTGGGACTGAACGAAACCGAAGGCACTATTTCTATTAAATAGAAAAGCCCTTGCACTTCACTCCGTCTTCAATATATTCAGCATACTTGGTTCGCAACGCATATGCCGATACGGAGTGGTTCTTCGGATAATAATCCAACCGGTCTCTCCATATTGACAACGATAGTCAAAACTTCGATAGTCTGTGATTTAACTATCGAATAAAAACAAGTGTTCAATCAACATATCAAACAAATCACTGGGCTCTTTAATTAATATTCATTAATTAAATCACTTTTCCATTTCCTTAACAATATTTGTTATCCAAATATTTCAATAACCATATTGGCCTTTTACGCTATTTTTTTGATTTCGTTTCCTTATCGAATTCTATATATATCGATATATAGATTTCTAATTGTCAAATTTCTTAAAAATATTCTAACTCCTTAAATTCCCGGAAAAATTCGCCATAACCTCCCCTGTATCGGGAGCATCGGGAAATTTCAAATAGCTTCCCGGTATCTTCCTCAATCAAAAAGAAAAAGGAAAAGCCAAGCGGCTTGCCGATACGGCGCATAAAACCCATATATGAATTTAAACATGTACCTTTTGTCGAGCACATTATTTATATACCTGCATTATTCTTGTCCCATCCTGTCTCCTGTATGTCTATACCTGTCAAATTTATTTCATCTTCACACACTCGTTTTGACCGAACTCGTTAATTAACTCGTTAATTAACTCGTTGGTCTATTTCGCTTGTTTATTGGAATATAACATATCTCAAATATATTCCAACATACTTATCAAATAATTGAATTCAAATTTCAATTTTTGTTTTATATTCGATTTCGAATATATATTTACAATCCCAAATTTTCACTTTTCAAAGTTCGACCTTAGTTCAAACTCAATTAACTAATTCTCCTTTGATTTGGTTAATTCTATTCAATAATCAAAAATAGGATTATTGTTTCAAAAATCATCTTCTTTACTTCACTTGAGTTCACATTTATTTTCTAACTCAAGTCTAGATTTTTAAATGGCAAACCGGATTTTTATTTGCTTAAAAATCCCAATATTTAAATATAAAATCCATTATGGTTTATAATGGTTTATGGCGCTGCTTTTCTAAAAATTTGATTTGGACATAACTCAAAATCTATACGACGAAATTCAGATTTTTCTCTTTCATTTGAAAACTATTATCAAACCGGTCCTGACGTTTCTTGTTTCGAAGAATTCCGACTTCAATTGCGTTCTGTATATTCGATTGAAGTTCGAATCGACAATTTTCGAACTGCAGCGCTGTGGCGAGTTCGTTTTAATTATATTTATATATATAAACCTTTTTAAACTTCTTTAAAATAAATTCAACTCTATTTAGCTCTATTTGAATTCTTTGATTCAAATTCCAATCTCACTTTGAATTCCATATTCAAATTTCAATCCCTTTTCTATTTGATACTCAAATTCAATACTTAAATTTCTATTTGAATTCCCTATATTCAAATTCCATATTTGAATTCATTTGAATTCTCTTATTCAAACTCTATTTTTAAATTCCATTTTAACTTCTACATTCCAATTTCTATATTTGAATTCTATTGGAATTCAAATATTCAAACTCCTTTTAAATTCTATATTCGAAATTCCATAGTTTAAAACCCATTTGAATTTCTATTATTCAAATTCCATTTGAATTCCCTTGAATTCAAATTTCCATTGCAAAACCATTTGAATTCTCTATTTTGAAATCCTATTTGAAATTCTATTTCCAATTTTACTTTGAAATCCTAATTTTCAAAGTTTATTTCAAATTCTATTTTGAAATCTCATATTCAAATTTCTACTTGAATTTCTGTATTTAATTCCATGTTCAAATTCAACACTTGAATTTCTATTTCAAATCTCAATTCAAATTTCATATTTAAATTCCATTCAAATCTCTATTCAAATTTCACATTTAAATTCCATTCAAATCTCTATTCAAATTTCACATTTGAATTCTTCCTTGAAATACTATATTTCAAATTCTATTCAATTCTTCTTTGAAATTCTATATTTCAAATTTTATTTTGAAATTCTACATTCAAATCTCTATTTGAATTTCTTTATTCGAATTCCTTTGAATTCAGATTTTATTTTAATTCCTTGAATTCAAAATCTATTTTTCATTCTAATTGCTTCTATTCAAATTCTATTTGAATTTCTATTTGAATCTCTAATATTCAATCTCCTTTTTAAAAAAATTCAAATATTTAAACTCCCTTTAAAATTCAAATGTTATACTCAAATTTCATTTGAGTTATATATTTAAAAATTCCATTTCACATCCTATTTGAAATTTCATTTCAAATTCCAATTTCACACTTGTATTTCTATTTATCAAATGATAATTCTTTTCACTTCATTTTACAACTTCGTTATAAAAGAACTATTTATAAACTTCGTTTATAAAGAACTACTTGTTTTATTTTTCAAAAAAAAAAACAAGTTTATATTTTATTTCCATTTAAAATTCAAATTCTATTTAAAAATAGAATTTTCTTTTTTTAAATCTCCAATATCCTTTTTACGATATTTTTTAAATATCATTACTTAAGCCCAGTGATAAAACACACAAAGCAACCAAATATTTATTTTTCTAACACATCATATATAACAATATATATGCAAACAAATAAACAAACAGATAATATATTTTTGAGGAATCCAGTTGGATTCCTCCAACCTGTTTTCCTGCATCCACAGATGTTAGCACATAAATAATACCCATTCTGCTTCATGGCAGAATATCGCGGTATAGAAGGTCATCCACTAATCATAGCGTGGGGCGTATAGGGTAATCATCCGCTATGAAACTGCGGGCATCCGCTAATGAGACTGCGGGAATCCAACCAATCAATCAACCCAATATATATATATAGCCTAAATAACTAATATATATAAACAAGCAGAAAAATCCAAACAAGCAACAACAATTATTTTTAACGAAATAAAAATAATTAAAAATAAAAGGTGAGTGAGATTTACTCACCGTGATTTGTCGAATATCCCATTTAATTTCCATTTTGTTGTGTTTATGAATCAACTCGAATGGGATTTTCTTTTTACCTACGATATGTATTTTTAATTAATGATTAAGCTATCGTTAATTAAAATAACAACTAAAATAAATAAATAAATAAATTTCTATGTATTTTAATTAAATAAAAATGTATACCTTATCAATTCTGCATACCACCCGACTAATCGATGAACAACGTCTCGAACAACTCCTGGATACTTCAATCATCTCCACAAACTACCATCAGACCATTACGGCATTTCATCAACCATCTTACAGACAACTTCCTTCCCACTAACAGCCTTCTTCTCTGTAGCGCATTCGAACAGCAATCGAACCCCCTGTCCAACCATCATGGCCAACCCCAAAACTAGAGACCGAACTCCCTCCCAAAAATCGAACTCCTCCTTTTCCTTATCACATCAGAAACTTCCCACTATCGAACCTCCATCTCCAAACAACATCGCGAACTCCCCAAATACCACCGATTTGAACTCGAGAACCCCCAAATCCCAGTCCGGTCATCGTCCCTAATCCCATTGCCATGCCCAAAGGTTACCGTCAGTCGATGTATCCTTGCAAACCACTGTCGTGAATGACCTGTCATCGCGCCTCAGGTTCTCTGCCTTCCATCGCGACAGACCCTTCCCTTACCCAACTCGTACTCGCCTCCTCCTGTTGTCGCGACTGTTTCCCCCAAAACAAACCCTAAATCGCGATACACGATTTCGATCAGAGAAGTAACGAAGCCGAGTTTTGGATTTTGAATTAGGTTTGCTTGTGACTGGAAAGAAAATGAAGAGGGAAGAGGACTTGAGATCGAACCGTGGGTTTGAGGAATGAAGGAAACAGGCGATGGCCTTGAGTTTATATAGGCGCGAGAAAACACACCGTACCAAAGCCATTACATCTTGTTTTCCTTGATAACGAAGGAGGCAGACACTTTAAACAGCTCGAGGAAGGAAGTAGGTCTGCGATGTAAAAGATATAGGTCGGCTAAAAAAACATTGATTTGAATTTTTATTTAATTAAATGACTGAAATATCTCGTAGTCCTTGAACTCGAAATCCCGAACCATTAATTAATCGTACCGATTGACATTTCTAGAGTTATTTGTTATTTTGGACTCAACAGAAAGGGTTCTAAAATTTTATTTGCTCGTATACAAGGAATATCAATATTAAATCGACATAATCGTTTAAATCTGATTAAATTATTAATTAACTTCAAATGAATTAATTTATCGATAATAAATAATTTCCTTATCGTTTCGAATTCAATATTCAACTGAATTGTTTCGATTCAGTTTCAACTACGACTTCTATTATAGTGTCTGCATATTTTTATAATCTAATATATTCGATATTAAATCGATAAATTCAAGATAAAAATTCATTTATATTATCAACACAATATTTAAAACCATATTAAATATTTAAAATAAATTGTTCAAAAATCCGGGTCGTTACAATTTCAATTCCCTTGTTATCCAATGAAAATCATTCCATTTTATTTATAAACACCGTTTTATAAATGTACTTCAATTTTATGTGTTATTTAATTCATAAACATCGTTTATAAATTCAATACTTGTTTTATTATTCAAAACAAGTAAATATCTCTTAGCCCATTCAAAATTCAAATTCTATTTTAGAAAAACAGTTTTTCCATTTTAAATCTTAAAATATCCTTTTTCCGCCGGTATTTTTATAAATAAACATTTCGAGACCAGTGATATTTAAACAACCAAACCACCCAATTATCAATCAACACAACATATATAATAATATATATATATAAACAACAATAAATTTTGAGGAATCCAGTTGGATCCCTCCAACCTGTTTTTCTGCATCCACAGACGTTAGCCAACATAAATAATACCCATCCTGCTTCAAGGCAGGATATTGCGGTATAGAAGGTCATCCACTATCATATTGTGGGGCGCATAGGGTCATCCGCTAATGATATTGCGGGCATCTGCTAATTATACTGCGGGGCATATCCGACCACCAATATATATAATAACCACAACCACCAAGCCTATATAACTAATATATTTATAATATATCCACAATAAAAATTTAAATGAAAGCAAACAACCAACAAACAATTATTTTTAACCAATAAAAATAATTCTAAATAAAATTTAAGTGAGGTTTACTCACCTGATTTTATTCCGATTCATTCTGATTCCAATTTAAATTCCAGTTTATGTAATTCGCAGTGCATTGCTCGATTGACTCCGCTCGATAAATCTTGTATACATTTTAATGGCATTCGTTATTTATCGAACAATTTAAATGGCAAAAAAAATTAATTACTAAACTAAAATAATTACCAATTTGATCCCTCTTCCAAGTCGTGTCCTGCTGTGCTCCACACATCACTATGATTTCACCACCAAAATCAACCATTGTTATTATTATATAAATATTTCTCAATTATATATATAATAAATATTATTAACTAATTTAAATTGCTAAATTTTATTTTTAATAACGATAACTATAGATAAATTACCTAGCTGTAAATAAATAGTACTTTATTTCACGCTTCTCCTCATTACTGCAGTTTCTTCCTAAGACAATCGCCAAACACAACACCACTAAAACCCATTGATCTCCACTTCATTACCAGTTTCAATCTCAGCATCCATTTTAGACCAACTCTCACCTCTTTAGCAAAATATCCATAACCCCAATACTGAATGTAGCTCTACATCATCACACAACATTCTTTCATTTCCGGATTAAATAGTGATATCTTGAACACTGCTTCGCTGCCTGTGGGGAGAACTGCGACCATTATCAACCTTGAATCCCTTTGTTAATCACGTTCTATATAGAAAGAAATTGCCAGACCAACCTTCCAGATAATGTTCTCTACAACCACATGCTCCTTACTGCTCCTAGAAACCACTGAATGCCACGCCCTGACCATCATTACCAGTGCCTGCCTCCCTTTTCCTATCGCTACCTGTGTTTCCGTCAAGCCAATCCTCAAATTGATTCGCACCGTCCAAAACCTTTGTGACTTCACCAAATCCCTAAATCGAAACCTCCCTCCCATCAACGCAGCTATGAAAACAAACATCAATTTCCAATATCGATTACGACCTCAAGATCGAAAGTCCTAATTGTTGCCTAAACTCGTCGCATCATATTTGACCCAATAGACCGCATCGCAACCCTGATTCTCCTAAAAATCGAAGCCCCAGCTTGCCAAGAATCGATCGAATTCCATTTTTCTTTTTCTTTTTAATGTGGATTTGGTTTTCGATTTTAACTGGGAACATGAATTGAAAAAAAAGGAACTTGAATTGATTTTCTGGTAATTGCAAAAAGGAACGAAAGGGAGACAACTGAAATGGGTTTCATGAATTTACAGTGGAGCAAAATAATGAAGGGAAATGGTATATAAACACGAAGAAGGGACAACCACACATGGTCATTACCTCGATGTTTTCCTTCGTAGTGAAGGTAGGGAACGGATGGTACGTGAACTGAAAGATGAAGTACTAGCTATAAAATGGGTTGATCAGAATCACTTCGGGGAGATGGCATAGGTAGGCAGGTTGGCCTTATTTATTTAGTAATATGATTTGAACTGATATGATTTAAATCTAATTTAAATTATCATGTGATTCCAGTCTTTTATTTGTGCGCAACAACTGGCATTTCTACGGTTATACCACTATTATGAACACATTAGAACAATTTTCGAAGTCCAATTCAATCATGAGGAGAAGATATTATTTTTAATTGATATAAATTATATTCAAAATAAATAAATTACTTGATAATAAATAATTATTATCATCGTTTCTATTCAGATTAAATTTATATTGATTATCTGAATCATTTTCGGTACAGTTTAAATCTTCGAATTTAATTATATTATAAATTACGATAATTCGATATACATTCTAAATTAAATTATATTAGATTATTAAATCGATAACTCAATATAAAAATTCATTTATATTATCAATTCAATATTTAAAATCGTTTTAAATATTTAAAATTAATCGTCCAAAAATCCGGGTCGTTACATGGGCAGAGATGAAAGAGGGGTAGAGAGACGGTGGATCGAAAATAAAAGAGGAGGAAATGAAAGAGAACAAGGAGGAGAAAGCATAGAAAGGAATAAAAAGTAAAAAAAAATTATCACCATTAATGGGCGAAAACCCAAAACCAAACCCAAATTTATTTGTGATGACACACGATAAATTAGCTTAATTATCTAAGGTGGTGTTTTAAAAATATCTATCTTAGGATTTATTGTTGTAAAATAGGTAATTAATCATTTTGATGATTAATTCGATGCTTGGAGGTTATTTTGAATATTCGTGAAAATATGAGAATTTTAAGGAAAACTGAAGATTGGGGTGTTAATGAATCCATTTATTGGGGTTCAAGATTTGTTTCTAATATGATATGTCAGGAATAAATTTTGATCTAACAAATTGGTCTGATAAATAGTTTAACATTTTGTAAATTTAAATTTAAGGCTTGAATTATAATGTTGTGGAAAATCTTGTTAAAAAATATACTTTTAGAAATTTGTGTTCAAAGCAATATAGTTTTATGAATTTAATGATTAGTTTGTGTGTTAAGTTAGTTTTGATAAATCTATATAAGAATAAAATATAAAAGTGTGATATTAGTTGAAAACTATTACTAAAATATGGGAAATGTTTTTTTTTGCCAATTGGGTGATTTGTGTGTCATTATAGAGCTATTGAAATGGTTACTGTTTAATTAATGCAAAAATTTACACAAATTATGTTAAAATATTTGTATTTTGATTAAAATGTAAAATTTGTGTAAAATGTAAATGGAAATCATAGCCTCCAACTCACCTCTAATCACTAACTTGAGTTGCTAATTCTATTTTAGAGCAGGTAATCATGCTAAGGCTTAGATCTAATCAATTATTTCTAGTTTTGATTTGTGAGTTTACTGCAAGAAGTTTTGCATGTTTCTATAGTTAATTGCACAAAAAAGCATCATTTTATTAGCAGTTAAGCCTACTAAAGCATCAATTCATCTTCCTCCTAGCAATAAATCAAAGGTGAGAGTTCCATCGCTCTTCAAACATGATTCATTAAGTTTCTATGTGAAATTTCATTTAGTAAACTGAAAATTATGCAAGTTTTATTCCTATGTATTTCTGAGCTGTAAATCTTGATGAAAGCCCATGTTTGAGGTTGAATATCTTCACCTGTTCTTGATGAAATGGAGAAATTCTTTTTCCAGTGTGTTCTTGATGTTCCCTAGTTGATGCATGTCAATTTTCGTATGATTTCGAGTTGTTTTGTTCGTTGGAATTTGGCCTCAAAGCGGAGGGTTCGTTAGGATTTGGGCCTCGGCAACACTTCAATGCCTGGGTCGACCCAATATAAAGCTTAGTCGACCCATGGGTCGACCCAAGCTCTATGATGGGTTGACCCACCTTGGCTAATACATCTAGGCAAGATGTGTTGCTTCCTATTAAAGCCTGTGTAAATTCCAGTGCTTTTGATGTTTGTTCCTATGGATTTCTAAGTGAAGTTCTGAAACTTGTTGATGTGTTTGAGAAACTATTTCCACAACTATCAATTTACCAAAATTCTCATGAATTGAATTGTGGAATATGGTAGGTTTATAAGTAAAGAAGAAATGCTTCTTATTGTTTTCCAATGATTTTGGTGACCTTGTGGTTATGCATTTTCAGTGATATTTCTTGCGTTTATGCGACACGTGCACGACATTTATAAATGGTTTTTGAAATGCTTTTGAAAAATAAAATATGGTTTTTAAAAATAAGTATTGTTTTAAAAAAATGGAATAAATTTATTAGTAATATTATTTGAACAAGGATTTTCAAAATATTTGGTTTTCAAAGATTTTTCATAAATTATGTTTTTGAACTATTTTCTTAAAGTAAGATTTTCATTAAAAACCATACACATTTGCACCCTTCGAGAAGGCATGTTGGTGATCGAATAATATCGTATACCCCACAACATGAGATGTAGCGGTGTGTAGTATTATTTAATCTCATATACGTCCAATTGAAGCAATTAATCTCGTGATTCTCTATGTTTTAGTGATCATCCTCTGAGATATTTGGTGATTTCTGTGATTTCTTGTGAATTTCTATGTTTTCTAGTGTGGAGTGACTTACAGTATGTAACTGTTAAGTGGAAATGTTTGGTATAGGATGCTCGATTACCACTTTTCACGTGACTATCTGAGGGTTTGTGCACATTCATGTGTGATCACCAGTACTAGACCTTCAGGTCAATTCTGTGTGAACTTTATGTGAACCTTCAGGTCAATCCTATGTGAACTCTGTGGACCTTATGGTCACCTGGTAACCCTTCTGTGTGATATTTGCTAGCTATGGCTTTAAGCCATCCTATGTGATTGCATGCGCAAGCATAAATTCGTTTTGCCACCCTGTGATGGATCCATACTTTGTGATTTGTGTTTTTGTTGATTTCACCAAAGTGATTATTAATATTATTGATTTAATTAGTGGTATAAACTCTTATTAGAGTTCCATGATTCAGCGATTTTTGTGAATTCGGGATTTATCAAACTCTGTGAATTCTTCTTGTGAATTTTAAAGTTATTCCTAAACAATTTTATAGGATTAAACCTTATGGATAATCATGACACTTCATTCTTTATGATCTAAAGCAATGTTCCCCTTCGAGAGTTGCTCATTATCGTGCTTATACTAATCATCTAATTCAAGTTAGACTGACACATGTGTGTTCCTCGGGTCAAACCAAGTTGAAGTTAGGGTCTTTCATTACGTGATTAGTCGTTCACTTTGGATATCCTGCTTCACTTTGTTGATTACATAGTTTTTGTTCTGTCTTTTGTAGTTATCTTGGACATGATGATGTATATTATTCTGTGGGGATATTGATGAAGGTATATATGTATATTTTGTGAAGTGACTATCATACCTCATTATGTATGATGTATTGTACAGGATGTATTCGTAAGTATGTATATCTGTGTGTCGTTCTGTATATGTGTTTGACATTATATTGACTTTTGTTCTGAATAAATCCTAAAGCCACCATAGTAGTGTATTGAATGAGGATTGGTTATATCGATATGTAAAGAAGAAGAAAAAAAAGAAAAAGAAAAAAATTTGACATATTTAATACTTATTTGATGCAATATTACGCATGGTCACTCCTAACAAGCTCTATTCTCCATATTAGCATATATTATTATTAGCTAATACTCTTTGTTTATATGGGTCTCGGGATGAAGCATCACGGCTTGATATCAGAGCAGTGTTTGGAACGAAACGTGATATAATATACAGAATGGTATACGCCTTACGATACATCAGTGTATAATACTAATACAAACATCATACCCCGACCTAAGTGATCATTGTCATGTCCTTAACGTCCCTTGCATCCGATTGAATTATTTAATGGAATACGTCTAGGAATATGAATTTTTAGTTCCTTAGTATTCCATTTTTTCTTATTTCGTTAATAATATCATATCAAAATGTATAATCCTGCCTTGTTTCAACTTTTTAGCTATGTCTAGCGAAGAAAAAAGGAATACATCGCGTGTTGGACCATCTAGTGGCCCTCGCCTCGATGAGGGTGTCAGACCTTCCAGTGATACTCGCCTCGAAGGGGTTTATATGTCAACAGATCATATTCTCAAGCTTATCAGGAGCACTCAGCCTTCTGCACCTCCCCGAGATAGACAACACTAGTCACTCTTCTTGTAACAACCCGGAATTTTGGAACCAATTTAAAATTTTTATTTTAGAAATTTTAATGGATTTTGAATATTTAAAAGCAATTTATTTCAAATAATAATGATTAAAAATTTATTTAAATCGAAGTTAGAATGAATATATTTATTTTAATTTTAAAAGGAGTTAGAAATAGCACGGTAATTTGAAAATTTGAACTTTGACTGAATGTACAGGATCCAAAATAAATCGGATTTTAGTAAAACCAAAAATATTTAAATCTATTTAAAAATATCTTTCTAAAGGATCTGAAAAATTGAAATTTCATAACAGAAATAAAAAATTATGTCAAGTTTAAAATTTAAAATTGTCGCTATGGAATTTAATATAACATATAGCCTTAAAAATAGCCATTTTGCAAACGACCTCCGTTTTCGATGAAACCACTTTGGTTGGATCCGTAAAGTCAAATTATTGTTAGGTTCCTATTTTCATAATTTTTGGAATTAATATGTGAGTGTGGCAAATTAAAACGTGTTTGGTAAATTTCAGTTGAATTGGATCGACCAGAAAATGGCCATTTTTCAAACGGTCTTCAAATTCGACGAAATTAATTTTGTTAGGACCGTATCGTCAAAAAAAGTTAGAAATAATTTTTTTTGTAATTTTCGGAGTCAGTATGTGGCCCTGGCAAATTTAAATGTACGATCAAATTAAATAATTAAATGATTCATATTTTAAATTGAAGAAAACAAGCTGATAACGATTGAATGGGCTGACGGGACCTAGCCTATTGTGTTCGGAACGGGGGTATTTGGCTGGGGACAACTCTCTTTGGGCTGAATTTGGAGCTATTGAGAGTTAAGGTTTTTTTTTACGAACTAGGAAATTTAATATTATTTTATTATAAATATTGATTAACCTTAAAACCCTAGTTCTAAAAACACCTAGCCACCATCTCTAGAACCAATGGACGAATTCGTTAAGTCTTCTTCCCATTCAATCTTCCAAATTGCTCAATGATTTTCAAAAATTCCATGCACAAATTGAAGAGCTTCTCATGAACTATAAAACCAATGGCTATGATCGGGGTTGATGATCTGTGATGGCCGATTTCGGCCTGGGAACCGTGACCGTTCGAGGTCATCTCTGGTGCGAGAGGAGGCTTCGGACCTGTTGTGGCTCACGGAGACGGATGGTGGCGTGTAGACGGTCGACGTGGGGGGTTCAGATGGATGGTCGGCGGCACAGTGAAGGAGCGGCGACGGTTTCTTAGAACTGACGATGGGTTTCACGGTGGCCTGTATTAAACAGTGAAAAAGGAATAAGTAAATAATTTCATTAATTATTATTAATTATATTAATGTAATCAAATATTCAAATGTTAATATCTTCTGCAAATAAAAAAAGAATTTGATGTGGTCAGAAGTGTTGGAATCGTAATTTCAAACACTACACAATGGAATTAGTTTGGACAAGAACGGAGCAAGTTACAGATTTTGATTGAACTAAACATCTTGTTTAATTTAGTTAATGCAAATCGTTATTTAGACGGTTTTCTAAAACCGATCAAGGTGCGAAATCCTCACTAAAAACTCTGCACAATTATTTATTTATTTACATAACTAAAAATATATATAGAATTGCCTATGAGAATTCTATTTTTTTAATAATTAAAATTAATTAATTATGATTGTGATTTTTCTTCCAATCCGCCGTTAAATTCTATTTGATGTTATGCGTGATTTGATGTGGGATTGATGATTGATGTTGTTATGTAGATCTGTTAATTTGATGATTATTGTGTTGAAATAAAATTGTTGAAAACAAATATATCATTTTTGTTATAATAAAATTGTTGAAAACAAATATAACATTTTTGTTATAATAAAATTGTTGGAAACAAATATATCATTTTTGTTATAATAAAATTGATGAAAACAAATATATCATTTTGTTATAGTAAAATTGTTGGAAACAAATATATCATTTTTGTTATAATAAAATTGTTGGAAACAAATATATCATTTTTGTTATAATAAAATTGTTGAAAAGATATATTTGTTATAATAAAATTATTGAAAACAAATATATCTTTTTTGTTATAATAAAAATTGTTAACAAATTGAAGTTATCATTTTATTCATTTTGTTAAAACAGAATTGTTAACAAAATGAAGTTATCATTTTTATTCACTTTGTTAAAGTGGGATTACAAATTAAAGTTACATTTTTATTGTCAAATTACATATTAGAATTTGTGTACAAATTAAAGTGACATTTTTACTGTCAAATTACACATTAGAATTTATGTACAAATTAAAGTGACATTTTTATTGTCAAATTACACATTAGAATTTGTGTACAAATTAAAGTGACATTTTTATTGTCAAATTACACATTAGAATTTGTATACAAATTAAAGTGACATTTTTATTGTCAAATTACACATTAGAATTTATGAACAAATTAAGTAACATTTTTATTGTCAAATTACACATTAGAATTTGTGTACAAATTAAAATGACATTTTTATTATCAAATTACACATTAGAATTTGTGTATAAATTAAAGTGACATTTTTATTGTCAAATTATACATTAGAATTTGTGTACAAATTAAAGTGACATTTTTATTGTCAAATTACACATTAGAATTTGTGTACAAATTAAAGAAACATTTTTATTGTCAAATTATACATTAGAATTTGTATACAAATAAAAATAAACATTTTTATGTGTCATGTTATACATTGAAACCATATACAAATAAAAATATTCCTTTTTATTTGTTTAAGTTAAAAATATAAATACAAATAATGATAATAAAAATTATTTTTTATTTGTCATTAGCATAAATGTCATTTAAATAAATTACATTTTATTTGACATTAGAAATATAGAAAATGTCATGTAAATAAATTACATATTTATTTGCCATTAGAAACATGTAGAAAATGTCATGTAAATAAATTACATTTCATTTGACATTAAAAACATGTAGTGAATTAATATATAATACATATTTATTTTCCATTAAAAACATGTAAATAAGTATGCAAATAAAATACATTTATTATTTGACATTAAAAACATATAGATAAGTATGCAAATAAAATACATATTTATTTAACATTATAAACATGTAGATATGTTATGCAAATAAAACATTCTTTTATTTGACATGTTAAACACGTTAATGGAATCGTCGAATGATCTATATTTATATATAGTTATATATATACATGCATATATATATATATATTAAAATTAAATGAATAGAGCGCGGTAGTTCGCGTTTCAGAATCGTAACTTTAAAGGATTATATCGAAAGATCCAATCGACGGATTTTCCCAAAACTGAAACCGTTAGGTCCGCTTTGGGAAGATCTTTCCAACGATATAAAGTTTGGTATAATCCAACGGTTAGATTTTGAGGAAAGTATAAATCAAATTTGGGTAAAAACAGCGCTAGGGCCGCCTATTGACCCGAAGCATCGTTGAATTAAATTGGGCTATTTTTATATAAATAAATATAGCGATAAGTCATTATAAAATAATATTAACGATATGAAATGATTTATATTATATATATATTCGAGAATTATTTGAAAAGACCGAGTTCAATCTCATTTCAAACAATTATACGATGATTTAAAGTCGAAGACATTGAAGACGGTGGTTGAAGACCGATGTTCTTCACATCGAATGGATGACTGCTAATGCCCTGAACTGATTTTCTCCCAGAAAAGGGTTACAGTGGTAGTTGTCCAGATGTACTTGTTGATTGTCTGGATAGGCGAGTACCTCTCTTCTGTATTGGACATACAGGACGAGGAGTAAGGTGTCTCCGGCTTCGTTCATACCCAGAACGGACTTGTAAATGGATGTGTATCTGACATTGGATTTCATTCTACGTAAATTGATTTCTATTTAATATATATCTGTTTGGTGGCTGAGAATTTATTCTCTTGCTTAACACCATTCTCTGAGACGCATGAGCTCAGAGGTTATATATTGATAGTTATTGATCACATGGCGTGGATTGTCAATGTGGCATGCCAAGATGCAAATGATCGAGGCTTTTGTTGAAAAGCAAAGCCTTGTGGTTGATGATAAAAGCACGACCTATTTAGGGGTAGCTTTGAGTATAGAGCTACTTCGCGAGCCTCACACCTCGGTAGGAGTCAGAAACGGGATAAGGGAACGCAGGGAGTGCACACATTTCTTTTTAGCTAGAAGTGGTGTTATGATATGGAGCCCGGACATTTTTATTTATGTGGATGGTGGACTACAAGGCCTCGGATATATTGGTCGATAGTGGCCAATTGATAGGTCCAATAGGACCGGGAAGCGTGTGTTCAGGAATTGCCAATCGACTAAAGTATTTGTGGACCTGGCCTGCAGGATCCAAGGGTTCGCCAGCGTCCGAATCCTGAGACATTTGCTAGTGTGTCTCGAATCGGTAAAGAGATCATCCCTAGCCTTGACTCATGATGGAAACCCAATTTCCAATACGACATTACAGTTTTGATTGTAAACCTATATATGGCGACATAGTAGGATGGGGTACTATACCGTCTAGGATTGATACATTTACTTTGAAAGTATTTTAAAACTGATTAGATGCTAATAATAATATTAAATATTATTTTATACGTATCAAGCATGTTTGATCATTATAAGGTAAAACTCTATCCTCCGGTTTGCGTTGCATTGTGTGATGGGACTTGAGTCATAATGATTTCATTTTCTAAAAAGCATTGCGTTGTTTTGAATAAAAGTTTATTTAATTTATGCACTGGCAGTCCAATGGAGTAAACCCGTTCTGCGTTAGCGGCGTGGTCCTGTGATTTGCCTTATTGTAAGTTAAGTTAAGTAAATATTTCTCATACCAGTCCCATGACTGACTCGTAGTTTGTTTCATGTAACGTCCCATATTTTACACAGTTGAATAATTAATTTATTTAATTATTAAATATCGATTGGCGATATTGATAACTTGAGTTAAATAATATTTATATTGAATTAATATAAATAATAGAATAATATATTTAATTCTGAAATAGTCGGAAATAGTGAATTGACAATATAATATGAACTAGACAATTTAAAATATTTGATTCAGCTTAGAATTTGAATTAGAATAATGAATATATTATTTGAACGACAGTTGAACGTATAATTTATATTATAATTATAATCGAGCTCGAAATGGCACGGTAGTTCGTAATTTGGCGATTTGAACTTTAAATGGATATACAGAATCCGTTTTGAGTCGGATTTCTGTGAAACAAGAAACGTTTAGAGCTGGTGAAGTATACTTTTCTAACGGAAGAGAAAAATTGGGATTTCGTCATATAGATTTTGATTTATGTTCAAATCAAATTCTAGAAAAGTCGCTATGGTTTATAACGATTTATTTATATCATAAATGGATTTTTCAATATAAATTGAATATTAATTCAATCGGGATTTTGAATATCAAGTTATAAATCCAATTGGAGCTGTATGATTTTCTAGCGTGAATATATATGATAATATTTATTTATAAATATTTAATTTAATTGTTTCTAAATATATTTAATATTTAAAAGGGTTTATTTATAGCTTTAAAAATAGCCAGTTTTGCAAAGGAACTCCGTTTTCGATGAAACTAATTTTGTTGGATCCGCAAAATTAAATTATTGCTAGATTTCAATTTCCGTGATTTTTGAAATCAGTATGTGGCCATACGAAATTTTAATGTACAAAACAATCGATAATTTGACCTTTAAAAATACGCTGTGTGAGCAAACAAAGTCGGAATTCGACGAAACTGGTTTCATTGGGTTCGTAATGTCGAACTAAAGGTGTATGTCCATTTTCGTGATTTTTGAGTATTGTGTGTAATCATAGGAATTTTTAGAATGATAAACCGAGTTGAAAATCAAATATAAATTAATATGAAATAAGTAGCTTACCTTGTAAGCTATCATATATCCTATAAATACTCCTTTAAACACCCCCCCTAAACTAGACTTTCTCATTCCTTAGTCAAAACTCTGCGCCGTAGTGTTCTTCGGTATAAACCCAAAATTTGTGATCTTCATAAATCAAAATCAAATCAAATAAACCCTTAAAAATTCTAAAAGCCAAAGATTCGAGTTCATGTTAAGAAGGGCTTTCATCTGGTACCCCCTTTGTAGGGTGAGACGCAGTGTTATGATGTTGAGTTTTTGAGCAGTGAACTAGGGTTAGAGTTTGCGGGATTATGAAGCATCGATCTAAGTTTGTGAGGTTGTTTTTGGGTTTCTAGCATCGTTTCGAGCTTATATGCATAGTATTGTGGATTTCGGTGATGATTGGAATCGTGAGTCTCACTGGGAAGGACGGTTTCAGGCTGTCGACATAAATGTCTGGCAGAGCTCGAGTTGTTTCAAATTGGGATGAAAATGAAGAGTGAATGAAGAGATGAATTACGGAAGTATTTCCTTGATTTTTAAGAAAGTAAGGAGGGAGACAAGTGGGGTTTAAAGTCGTCTATGGCCATTGAACAAAGGGAGCTGAGTGCGTAAGTTTGGTTCAGGGAAGAAGCTTTTACACGGGTGGGTTATTTTCATGAATGGATCAATAGGATATAAAGGCGAAACTGGATCTGTTGGGATCGTACGGACGACGGTTACACAATGGAACTGATTGGGAGTGAATTGGAGCTTGTTACAATTTATAGCAAAATAAATTGTCCGTTTGAGTCAAGCGATGGTTATCGTTATTAACAATGATCGTCCAATGTGAGTAAAATTCAACAACTCTACCAGTTCAAATTTTTATAACGTATATTTAGAATTGATAAATGATGATTGATTGCTGTGTATTGACTGTTTGGTTGAACTGCTGATATATTGGTTGAAATTATAGATAACGATATATATATATATATATATATAAATCGTTAATCAAATATTGATTTTGTTTAGCAGAAAATTTCATATTGAAATGAAATTGATGTGAATTATATTGTGTAACATCTGTGGATGCAGGGAAACAGGTTGGAGGAATCCAAATGGATTCCTCAACATTTATTTTAATTTTTTTCATATATTGTAATATATGATGTGGTATATAATTTGTGTTGATTACGTGTGTTGAATGATATTGATCATTGTTGTTTGGGTATTTTAAATACCGTAAGAAATACTGGAATGTAGGGGATTTTCAAAGTGTATTTTGAAAATAATTATTTATATAAAATCAGTGGATTTTATATTTAAAAAGAAAAGGATTTTATAAAAGAAAATAATCATAGAATCAAAGAATTAGAGAAAAAGAAATATTTGTGAAAACAAATAGAAAAGAAATATTTGTGAAAACAAATAGAAAAGGAATATTTGTGAAAACGAATAGAAAAGGAAATATTTATGAAAATGAATTGAAAAGAAAATATTTGTAAAACATTTACAAATAGAATTGAAAAGGAAATAATTGTAAAAACATTTATAAATAGATTATAAAAGGAAAATATTTATTTGTTAAATAAATAGAATTGAAAAGGAAATATTTATTTGTTAAATAAATAGAATTGAAAAAGGAAATATTTGTTGAACAAATAGGAAGATAAAAGGGATATATATTTGGGAAAATAAATAGAAAGATAAAAGGAATATTTATTTAAAATAAATACGATATCATAAAAAGAAATATTTGGAAAGTAAGTAGGATTATAAAAGGAATAAGAATTAATCGATTAGAGTTAATCGAGTTAGAGTTAATTGAAAGCAATTAATCGAGTGGAGTTAATCTATTAGAGTTAATCGAATTAGAGTTAATCGAGTTAGAGTTAATTGAAAGGAGTTAATCGAGTGGAGTTAATCGATTAGAGTTAATCAAATTAGAGTGGGATAATCGAATTAGAGTTAATCGATTAGAGTTAATCGAATAGAGTTAATCGATTAGAGTTAATCGATTAGAGTTAATTGAATAGAGTTAATCGAACAAGAGTTAGTTGAATATTAGTTATTCGAATAGAGTTAATTGAATTAGAGTCAGTCGGATTAGAGTTATTCGAATATAGTTTATTCGAAGAAAGATTTATCGAATAAGGTTATTTGAAGACGAGAATTAATTGAATATAGTTTATTCGAAAAGAGGTTATCGAATATTAGTTATTCGAAGAGAGATTATCGAATATTAGTTATTCAAAGAGAGATTATCGAATATTAGCTATTCGAAGAGAGATTATAGAATATTAGTTATTCGAAAGGATTATCGAATATTCGTTACTCGAAAGGAGTTATCGAATATTAGTTATTCGAAAGGAGTTATCGAATATAGTTTATTCAAATAGAGTTAAAGGAGTTATCGAATATAGTTTATTCGAATAAAGTTAAAGGAGTTATCGAATATAGTTTATTCGAATAGAGTTAAAGGAGTTAATTGTATATAGTTTGTTCGAATAGAATTAAAGGAGAATATCGAATATAGTTTATTTGAAAAGAGTTAATCGAATATAGTTATTCGAAAGGAGTTAATTGATGGGAGTTAATTGATTAGAGTTAATCCAATAGAGTTAATCGATTAGAGTTAATCCAATAGAGTTAATCAAATAGAGTTAATAGAATAGAGTTAATCAAACAGAGCTAACTAATAAGAGTAAATAGATTAAAGTTAATCGAATAGCGTTAATTGGATAGAGTTAATCGAATATGGCTATTCGAAGAGCGATTATCGAATATAGTTTATTCGAACGAAAGAGTTATCGAATAGAGATTTATTCGAAAGAGAGTTACGTAAAGAAGTTTGTTAAAGGTGTAAAAGGTGAACTTTGTCTATTTCGAAGTTAGAAATGTTGTTCAGTTAAGGTCCGAGAGGTAGTTATACCCCAACTTGATTGACTTCATTTTTAACTAAGGAATGGTTAAGATTCGACAGTGAAGATTGGTTAAGTGAATTTAGTTAACGCGTATAATGGTTTGAGTTGGTATAGCGATGTTTGATTTAAACATCTGTTTAAATCCAATGTAGGAGTTTTGGAAATGTTTCCCAAATAAGAATCAGAAATGTTTTCTAATATAGAAAATAAGAATTGGAAATGTTTTCCAATGTTAATAACGTATATTTTCTAAATTTAGAAAATAAGAAATGTTGAATATGTGGAAAAAGGAATAGGGAAATGGATAATTGAATGACAAATTAAATGAAAGTGGATCAGTGTTGATTGATGATTTGCTCGGTAAGATTTCCATTTTGGAAATACGACCGTTGTTTGCACACGTGTTTTTCTTTGATAGTTAACTCATCGACTATAGAAGTTTTTGACTCATTTCCATCGTCAATATGGAGAGACCGGGTTCAGATTCATTATCTGAAAACCACTCTATATGGACGTTAGTATTGCAACTCAAATATGCTGAAGATAATTGAAGACGGAGTTATGCAAGGGCTGTCCTGTTTTCAGAATAGTGCCTTCGGTTTTTCCAGTCCCAGGACGACCTGTATGGAAGAATGTCTGACAGAGTATATTTAATAGATCGCGTAAGTTGATCTCTTCAAATGTATGTACGTTTGGTGGCGGAGGAATTCGTTACTCTTATCTGTATACCCGTTGTATTTTTAGGGAAATCAATTTGTGATTTGGCGGGTATGACGATGTGACATTCAAAGTGAATAAATGTATGATCTGTTAGAGATAAGCGTGGCCTCTAGCCTCACAACTGGGTAATGACAAAAATCAGGCAGGCAGCATGGCTAAGTGGTTGGCTACCAAGTAGGGTGTATTATCACCTATCTAGAGATATTCATTTCATTCTTTAATCTATTCGATTCTATCCCATTCGGGAAACGGTTGATGATCCCAACAGTTGGTGATATACATTCGATACACCCAAGCAAAATGAGTGGTTGGTCATGTATGGTCGGGTTGCAAGATGTTCTTGTTGAACCCAGTGTATTCCTCTCTAGAGGTACACTATCGAAAGGTGGTTCCATACCTTGTCATAGTTGCTAATCTGTTATCCAATAAGTGCTCGCGGTTTTGATTGTAACTATATATGTATAACGTGAGATGAAAGCGTTTCTGCTAGATGATTATTTAGTTATGGTTGATAGACATTATTATAATATCAAAAGAGTTTTGATATTAAGTTTATTGTTTCTTTCAAAAGGATTTTGAAAGTTTAATCAAATGTTTTGGATTTTCATAAGGGAAAAACCCGTTCCGTTATACGGCGTGGTCTTATGAGATATCGTTTCATTGCTCAAACTGTTTTAAACTGTTTTACTCACACTAGTCCCATGACTGACCCAAAGTTTGTTTTGTTTTCCCTAAACTCTTGGGTGCCCAATTTTGTACGGGAAGTCAAGTAGTCGGGATTTTATAGATATACTTTGAAAGCTGGACCAGGAGGCTTCAACAACATTTATATAGCTATTGTTTATTTCTGCTGTGTTGTAAGTGTTGTGCTTTGATAATGTTATGTATATTCAAGTACAATCCTTTATTTCAAAGTTATGTTATATTTTATTCGTTCCGCTGTGAGATTCGTGTTACTCTGATGTTGTGTGTTCTTCTTCTTCTTCTATTCTAAGTTTCTATCTTATCTATTCTCACCCTCTAATTTCTTTCATGGACTATCCGGTATTTTCGATGCTTTAATAGTCGACATGAGTTTATGTCGGTTACTCAGGATCATGAAATCATGGGTCGTTACAGTGGTATCAGAGCTTAAGGTTAAGTAATTACCTTGGCTCTGTGGCGTGACTCAATAAAGATGGGGTTAGTAATACCCTAGATTGAGTTAAGTGTATATATATATATATGAGCGCGTATTTGTTATTTGATATAAAAATGGTTTTATATTGTGTAGATTTATTGGTTGGGTTGTTTATGGGTTCTGATCGATCAGTTTTATCCACTGTATCGGTAGGAGTTTCTAAATACTCAAATACGATGGGTCGACATGATATGTTTTGAAAAGAGGGTAAATGAAAATAAATTTACCCAAAGTATATTTTGATATAGGGAAGATATATATATTGGAATTATAATATATTGGATATATTGGTAGTTATTACAATTGAGTAAGATTATAAATTAAATGGTTATGTAAATAACTAATCAAAATTCATATAAGTGAAATACATGGAATCAGATGAATTAAATCTGAAGTTTAAATCAAAATGAAAATTAAAACCTTGGAGATTTGGAAAGGCATTTATAAATGAATATGGATTAAATATATGAGAATTTTTAAAATCCTGGGAGATTTTAAATTGTTTAACAAGCATTGGGAATGGTATTTTGAAATATATTTCAAAGTGGAAATGTTTAGAAATGGTTTTAAAAAGTGATATGGTATTGAACTCACTTCGATCGTTGGAAAATAGATTCCGATGATGACAGCTGCATCATCGGTGTTCATTTTCTAGTTGTTAAGTGATGGATTACTACCAAAGATTTTGTTTTTGAATTGTTTTGTGAAAAGCAAGTTGTTTTGAATCCTGAAATAGAAAGTTTGAATTTCGATATGGTAAACTGTTAAAATTCCCAGGAAAGACTAATTGAATTAAAAACAAGTTAAATTAGAATTTGTAAAAGCAAATAGAGATAGGAATGGAATTGAAACCAGTTAAATGGAAAATGAATTGAGATGGAAAATATCAAATTAGATTGGATTAGAGATAATTCGAAATGTAATTGGACTGGTAAGTTAAGAGTTGAAATCAAAAATGGAATCTGAGTTAAAAACAGAATTTGGTTTGGATATAAGCGAATAGCAGTGTTGAACAGATAATGGTTGGAAATTGGTATATGCTGAATTAACAGCAGATGGAAGTGATAAATTTGATATGCCCGACAAAAAGGTACAAGTTTGTATTTGGTATAAGCATGAGATTTATGAGCCGATTTGGCAAGCCGCTTGGCTGTTTGATTTTCTTTTGGGTTGGAGAAGGCCCAGAGAGGCGAGTTGTAGTTGTACCGATTGACCAGTACAAAGGAGGTGCTGGCGAAATTTTTCGAAAATTTCGGGTGTTAGAATTTTTTCAGGATTTTTGAAAATTTTCGTTAATTGAAATAAATTAATAATTTAATTGAAATTAAATTGGTTTAGTTGAAACTGAAGTTAAGAAGTAAACAAATAATTTTTAATCAGTTAGTAGGGTTTGTTTCCAACCTTAGCAAGTTCGAGGACGAAATTATGTTAAAGGGGGAAAAATGTAACGTCCCGTATTTTACACAGTTGAAAAATTAATTTAGTTATTAAATATCGATCTGGAGATATCGATAACTTGAGTTAAATAATATTTATATTGAATTAATATATATAATAATATAATATGTTTAATTCTAAAATAGTTGAAAATAGTGAATTGACAATATAATGTGAACCGGACAATTTAAAATATTTAATTTAGCTTAGAATTTGAATTAGAATAACGAATATATTATTTGAATGACAGTTGAACATATAATTTATATTATAATTATAATCAAGCTCGAAATGGCGCGGCAGTTCGTAATTTGGCAATTCAAACTTTAAACGGATATATAGAATCCATTTTAAGTCAGATTTCTATGAAACAAGAAACGTTCGGAGCTCATGAAGTATATTTTTCTAATGGAAGAGAAAAAATGGGATTTCTCCGTGTAGATTTTGATTTATGTTCAAATCAAATTCTACAAAAGTCGCTATGGAATTCCTTTATAATTTATAACGATTTATTTATATTATAAATGGATTTTTCAATATAAATTGAATATCAATTCAACCGGGATTTTGAATATCAAGTTATAAATCCAATTGGAGTTGTATGATTTTCTAGTGTGAATATATATGATAATATTTATTTATAAATATTTAATTTAATTGTTTTTAAATATATTTAATATTTAAAAGGGTTTATTTATAGCTTTAAAAATAGCCAGTTTTGCAAATGAACTCCGTTTTCGACGAAACTAATTTTGTTGGATCCGCAATATTTAATTATTGCTAGATTTCAATTTCCGTGAATTTTGAAATCAGTATGTGGTCGTACGGAATTTTAAAGTGAAAAACAGTCGATAATTTGACCTTTAAAAATATGCTGTGTGAGCAAACGAAGTCGGAATTCGACGAAACCAGTTTCATCGGGTTCGTAATGTCGAACTGAAGGTGCATGTCCATTTTCGTGATTTTTTAGTATCGCGTGTGATAATAGGAATTATTAGAATGATAAACCGAGTTGAAAATCAAATATAAATTAATATAAAACAAGTAGCTTACCTTGTAAGCTATCATATATCCTATAAATACTCCTTCAAACACCCCCCTAACCTAGACTTTCTCATTCCTTAGTCAAAACTCTGCACCGTAGTGTTCTTCGGTATAAACCCAAAATTTGTGATCTTCATAAATCAAAATCAAATCAAATAAACCCTTAAAAATTCTAAAAGCCATAGATTCAAGTTCATGTTAAGAAGGGCTTTCATCTGGTACCCCTTTTGCAGGTGCGACGCAATGTTATGATGTAGAGATTTTGAGCAGTGAACTAGGGTTAGAGTTTGCGGGATTATGAAGCATCGATCCAAGTTTGTAAGGTTGTTTTTGGGTTTCTAGCATCGATTCGAGCTTATATGCATAGTATTGTGGATTCTGGTGAGGATTGGGGTCGCGAGTCTAACTGGGAAGTACGGTTTCAGGCTGTCAACGCAAATGTCTGGCGGGGCTCGAGTTGTTTCAAATTGGGATGAAAATGAAGGGTGAATGAAGAGATGAATTATGGAAGTATTTCCTTGATTAAGAAAGTAAGGAGGGAGACAAGTGGGGTTTAAAGTCGTCTATGGCCATTGAATAAAGGGAGCTGAGTGCGTAAGTTTGGTTCGGGGAAGAAGCTTTCACATGGGTGGGCTATTTTCATGAATGGGCCGATAGGGTATAAAGGCGAAACTGGATCCGGTAGGATCGTACGGACGACGGCTACACAATGGAACTGACTGGGAGTGAATTGGAGCTCGTTACAATTTATAGTAAAATAAATTGTCCGTTTGAATCAAGCGATGGTTATCGTTATTAACGATGATCGTCCAATGCGAGTAAAACTCACCAACTTTACCAGTTCATATTTTTATAACGTATATTTAAAATTGATAAATGATGATTGATTGTTGTGTATTGATTGTTTGGTTGAACTGCTGATATATTGGTTGAAATTATAGATAACGATATATATATAAATCGTTAATCAAATATTGATTCTGTTTAGCAGAATATTTCATATTGAAATGAAATTGATATGAATTATATTGTGTAACATTTTTGGATGCAGGGAAACAGGTTGGAGGAATCCAACTGGATTTTACTATTTTTTCATATATTGAAATATATGATGTGATATATAATTTGCGTTGATTATGTGTGTTGAATGATATCGATCATTGTTATTTGGGTATTTTAAATACCGTAAGAAATACTGGAATGTAGAAAAGGGGATTTTCAAAGTGTATTGTGAAAATAAATTATTTATATGAAATCAAGGATTTTATATATAAAAAGAAAAGGATTTTATAAAAGAAAATAATTATAAAATCAAAGAATTAGAGAAAAAGAAATATTTATGAAAACAAATAGAAAAGGAATATTTGTGAAAACAAATAGAAAAGGAATATTTGTGAAAATAAATAGAAAAGGAATATTTGTGAAAACAAATAGAAAAGGAAATATTTGTGAAAACGAATTGAAAAAGAAATATTTGTAAAACATTTACAAATAGAATTGAAAAGGAAATAATTGTAAAAACATTTATAAATAGATTATAAAAGGAAAATATTTATTTGTTAAATAAATAGAATTGAAAAGGAAATATTTATTTGTTAAATATTTAGAATTGAAAAGGAAATATTTGTTGAATAAATAGTGAGATAAAAGGAATATTTATTTGGGAAAATAAATAGAAAGATAAAAGGAATATTTATTTAAAAAATAAATAAGATATCATAAAAAGAAATATTTGGAAAGTAAGTAGGATTATAAAAGGAATTAGAATTAATCGATTAGATTTAATCGAGTTAGAGTTAATTGAAAGAAGTTAATCGAGTGGAGTTAATCGATTAGAGTTAATCGAATTAGAGTTAATCGAGTTAGAGTAAATTGAAAAGAGTTAATCAAGTGGAGTTAATAGATTAGAGTTAATCGAATTAGAGTTAATCGATTAGAGTTAATCGAATTAGAGTTAATCGATTAGAGTTAATCGAATAGAGTGAATCGATTAGAGTTAATCGAATAGAGTTAATCGAATAGAGTTAATTGAATAGAGTTAGTCGAATATTAGTTATTCGAATAGAGTTAATTGAATTAGAGTTAGTCGTATTAGAGTTATTCGAATATAGTTTACTCGAAGAAAGATTTATCGAATAAGGTTATTCGAAGAATAGCGAAAAGAGGTTATCGAATATTAGTTATTCGAAGAGAGATTATCGAATATTAGTTATTCGAAGAGAGATTATCGAATATTATTATTCGAAGAGAGATTATCGAATATTAGTTATTCGAAAGGATTATCGAATATTAGTTATTCGAAAGGATTATCGAATACTAGTTATTCAAAAGGAGTTATCGAATATTAGTTATTCGAAAGGAGTTATCGAATATAGTTTATTCGAATAGAGAGAAAGGAGTTATCGAATATTAGTTATTCGAAAGGAGTTATCGAATATAGTTTATTCGAATAGAGTTAAAGGAGTTATCGAATATAGTTTATTCGAATAGAGTTAAAGGATTAATCGAATATAGTTTATTCGAATAGAGTTAAAGGAGTAAATTAAATATAGTTTATTCGAAATGAGTTAATTGAATATAGTTTATTCGAAAGGAGTTAATTGGTGGGAGTTAATTGATTAGAGTTAATCCAATAGTGTTAATCGATTAGAGTTAATCAAATAGAGTTAATAGAATAGAATTAATCAAATAGAGCAAACTAATAAGAGTAAATCGATTAGAGTTAATCGAATAGCGTTAATTGGATAGAGTTAATCGAATATGGCTATTCGAAGAGAGATTATCGAATATAGTTTATTCGAACGAAAGTGTTATCGAATAGAGATTTATTCGAAAGCGAGTTACATAAGGAAGTTTGTTAAAGGTTTAAAAGGCGAACCTTGTCCGTTTCGAAGTTAGAAATGTTGTTCAGTTAAGGTCTGAGAGGTAGTTATACCCCAACTTGATTGGCTTCGTTTTTAACTAAGGAATGGTTAAGATTCGACAGTGAAGATTGGTTAAGTGAATTTAGTTAACGCGTATAATGGTTTGAGTTGGCATAGCGATGTTTGATTTAAACATCTGTTTAAATCCAATGTAGGAGTTTTGGAAATGTTTTCCAAATAAGAATCATAAATGTTTTCTAATATAGAAAATAAGAATTGGAAATGTTTTCCAATGTTAATAACGTATATTTTCTAAATTTAGAAAATAAGAAATGTTGAATATATGGAAACAGAAATAGGGAAATGGATAATTGAATGACAAATTAAATTAAAGTGGATTAGTGTTTATTGATGATTTGCTCGGTAAGATTTCCATTTTGGAAATACAACCGTTGTTTGCACACGTGTTTTTCTTTGATAGTTAACTCACCGACTATCGAAATTTTTGACCATTTTCCGTCGTCAATATGGAGAGACCGGAATCAGATTCATTATCTGAAAACCACTATGTATGGACGTTAGCGTTACGAATCAAATATGATGAAGTTAATTGAAGATGGTGTTATGCAAGGGCTGTTCTGTTTTCAGAATAGTGCCTTCGGTTTGTCCAGTCCCAGGACGACCTGTATGGAAGAGTGTCTGATGGAGTATATTTAATATATCGCGTAAGTTGATCTCTTCAAATGTATGTACATTTGGTGGCGGACGAATTCGTTTCTCTTATCTGTAAACCCGTTGTATTTTTTGGAAAATCAATTTGTGATTTGACGGGTATGATGATGTGACATTCAAAGTGAATAAATGTGTGATCTGTTAGAGATAAGTGTGGCCTCTAGCCTCACAACCGGGAAATGACAAAATCGGGCAGGCAGCATGGCTAAGTGGTTGGCTACCAAGTAGGGTGTATTATCACCTTTCTGGAGATATTCATTTCATTCTTTAATCTATTTGATGCTGTCCCATTCGGGAAACGGTTGCTGATCCCAACCGTTGGTGATATACATTCGATACACTCAAGCGAAATGAGTGGTCAGTCATGTGTGGTCGGGTTGCAAGATGTTCTTGTTGAACCTAGTGTATTACTCTCTAGAGGTACACTATCGGAAGGTGGTTCCATACGTTGTCATAGTTGGTAATCCATTATCCAATATGTGCTCACAGTTTTGATTGTAACTATATATATAGAACATGAGATGAAAGCGTTTCTGCTAGATGATTATTTAGTTATGGTTGATAGACATTATTATAATATCAAAAGAGTTTTGATATAAAGTTTATCGTTTATATCAAAAGGATTTTGAAAGTTAAATCAAATGTTTTGGATTTCATAAGGGAAAATCCCGTTCCATTATATGGCGTGGTCTTATGAGATATTGTTTAATTGCTCAAACTGTTTTACTCACACCAGTCGCATTTGTTTTGTTTTGTTTTCCCTAAACTCTTGGGTGCCCAATTTTGTATAGGCAGTCAAGTAGTCGGGATTTTACAGATATACTTGGAAAGCTGGAGCAGGAGGCTTCAGCAGCGTTTATA